>BEHA01045512.1:228217-244608 GCA_002897215.1 Eschscholzia californica subsp. californica | reverse complement strand
CATATCTAAAAGTAAGTGCTTGGATATGCATATATGGAAGCAATCTTACATGGATTCAATGTCAGCCATGCCAAAGTTGTTTCAAGCAAGAAGGTCCATTCTTTGACCCCAATCAACTCTTCATCTAACAAAGCCTTGGACTGTCAATCCATGTTTAAAATCATCATCTTCCAAATGTGGCAAGTCTAAGGAAGTTGTTGCTACTCCTTGTGAATATAATGTCGTTTACACGGATGGTTCTACTTCTGTCGGGTCCCTCATAAGGATAGGTTTGAATTCAACTTAGCAAGTGGTAGGGGGAACATTAGCCTTCAAGACAGCTTTTGGTTGCAGCCACAAGAGCACCACTGACTGTTCCTACCTTGTCCAATGAATTGTAGGTCTAGGGGGTTGTGATGTTTCTCTAGTGTCACAACTGAGAGACCACATTCATGGGGAATTCTCATACTGCTTCACTCCATATTATGATGACAAAAATAACAGTATAAGCGACAAGCAACTATTCCTTCGGGATAGAAAGAAGGTTACGACTCAATTGTATCAAAGTAACTTATACCCCACTTTTTACTTCTTAACACTAAATGGCATCAGTGTTGGTGGTAAGAGAACTATACCTACGACCAAGAGAGTGAATGGTTCAAGAAAGGAACCTGTGAACACCATTATAGATTCTGGCACGAGCTTCACATTGGTACATATGTAATGTGAATAGCAGATATTAGTTTGACAAATCAATTATAAGGCAACGATGCAGTCAGAAAGGGGATGAATTTAAAACAACAAGTTATCGGAACATTATAAACTATAAACTGCATTGAAACTAAAAAACTCATGATGAATCAAGAAAAAATCAAACCAGTTGATCTCACAATAAAACCAGGAACCCATGCATATAAATTGTAGTCACCAGCATGAACATTCTTGAATGTGAATGAACCATCTGTTCATGTTCTTGTCTAGAATTAATACCCCTGCCATAATTATACTTTAGCAGAGAATCTATCTATTTGTATGTTCATCCATTTGTATAGATAGATTAGTTAAGAGAATTTAAGACTCTACTGTGTTTTGTTAGGGCACCAAAAAAATGAAGAGATAGAATCAAATTTGAACCGGTTTTTCTGCATCATCAAGAGTGCACCTTCTTTAGTAGGTGATCCAGTATTAAGATACATAAAAACATGAACATATACTTTCTTGGACTTCCTCTTTGATGAACAAGACTGTAGTTTTGGGCGTCCTCTTTGGCGTGGAGAGATCGAACTTGAAGAAGATCGATAAGGAGAAGAAGATCTAGGGCTGAAAGTGGAGACGATTCTTCAAATCTTGTGCAAAAACGAATTCCCTTACATCTATCTATTCAAAATCTTGTGCAAAATAGAGAAAAAGATCTAGATGAAACATTATTGATCTCCAAAGAAGATGGAGGATCAGAGAACAAGAGGGGTTGGAGAAGAAGAGAAAAAACCCTAAAGCTTCTTAAGAGAAAAAATAGTTTTTAATATGAAAGGGTATTTTGGGAAGCAAAAGATTAGAAAATGACCTGATTACTAATTATTCAAATTATTTTAAACTTGATGTATCATTAGCCATAATATTTTGACAACTTTTAGTTAATTGAAAAAGATGATGGCTTTTTTAGTTATTATGATATTTTTCTCAACTCAAATAGCTATTTTCTCATGAAACTAATGGCCTAAAGTCCGATGAGATATGTGGCGTAAAAGCCAAAAGATATTACTTTATTTTTCATTGGATCGAACCTGGGACCTCCGCATTGCGGAATAGATTCACTTACCAACTGGGCTACTAGTTTGTTGACGATCATCTCACAGTTAAGCTCATGTATTTCCAACTTGAAATTAGGGTATTGCTACAAAGTTAAATTTTAAATGTTCTAATTACTGTAAAAGATTCGTTTTTTTTTACATAGATTAAAAGAGTCGTTGCACGACATTAATACATCATGAAGAGATAATACAAAGATTCATCAAAATCTATGAATTGAATAAACTTTATGACGACATGATTTAAGATATCTTAAGCACTTAAAGAACATATATCCGCCCTTAAGGATCATCCTAAAGGACTTAAAATATATCTAATATATTCTTACTTTATTTATACTTAAATTCAGCGCCGGCCCGTATAATTATGAAGCCCAAAGCCAAGTTGAAATTAGGGGCCTTTTAGGTACGAATGGGAAAGTAAAAATAAAATTATTTGTCTTGCCTAAGGTTGGATTCAAACATCTGACCATCTTCACCTAAAGAAAGTCCCCGACCACTGAGCCGTACCGTAATATTTGCCAAAAATCTAGATATATTTTTATCTATTGAAAACGGATTAGTCTATGAAACTCCAATAAGAGGCCCTTCAAGTATGTCAGGGCCCAAAGCAGCCGCTTTGGTTGCTTTGGGCCCGGGCCGCCCCTTCTTAAATTCAGCGAATTCTGAAATTTCACTTCTATGAGATCGAACTTAAGATCTCCGGAAAGAGTGTCCAACCACTAGACCAACAGAAGGTGGACTATAGAAGATTATCTAATTTAACTTGTTCAACACCGAACATAAACCCAGTACATAAAAAATGTAATTGATAATATGTAACCAAGCTTTATTTTGTCATTTGTAGGGTATGATCATTCTCCCAAATGAAACCTTTATGTACTAAGGAATCTTGAATCCAATGATTAAAAAATCTATAGGATTTTGCTTGGCCTATTTGACGACCGACCATCCAATGAGGTGGTTATCGTGTTAATCACATCTTTCGAGAAAAATACAGACATAAATTTTTTAAAAAACAAAGATTTTTCGAGAAAAATACAGACAGTGTTTATTAGATAAAAAAAAATCATTTTATGAAAAAAATTATCAAAGAACTGATTTTTAAGGTGATTTTATAATTGAAATTTAGGTGTAATAACTTCAAATCCGCACTATGTTAGGCGGTAGGCTGAGATCTTGGTCGTCTATAAAAATTAGATTCACAAATGAATAGGATTTAAGAATATATAAATTTGAAGTTGCCAAATGAACAGATGAGTCAAGATTCCTACCAAATTCTACTTCGAGAAGAAATCCTTAATTAAATTCTTGCATCACCAAACACATTGAAAATAGATAAATAATTTAAAAAGAATTTTTGAGTTTAAGGTCTAAATTTTTTAAGAGAAATATTTATGGTGGATATTTATTGTCAATATTTATTTCCAAAACTTATACTCCGTATTTGTCTAAAGGAACCTACCAAAACAATAGTGATTTACCTAAAACGAGTTTCTCTCTCTCTCTAACTTTCTGTTCTTCGAACTTGAATTTGTGATTAGCTTTGGCCGCGGCTTTGGGGAATAAAGAAAAGTCTCGGGGGCATAAGGACTTGGTCAATTAAGATTGACTTAGGATACACATTTACTTTTTAACCCGAAAATTCACAAAATTGAATTTTAGCACCTAATCTTCACCTCTCTCTCCCTCCCTCCCTCCCTCTCTCTCTTGTCATTCTTTATATAACTCTCCTGCCCCTTTTTTTTTCTCTCACTATTATTATCTCTCTCTTAGATATACCTTAAATCCATCTTCCATATATTGTTAGATATAGAGATGGCTGGGAAACGAATAAATAAGAAAGATAAAAGACATTTAATCTCATCCACCTGTTGATGGGAAGGATTCAGTGTATGATTATAGTGGTAATCCCACCACAACAACTCCAAGTATAATCTGCTTACCTTATTTTGTTCTTCACCTTTCTCTCTCAATACTTTTTTTCTTTCTTTAAAGCTGGCCTCCATGGAATTTAAGAGGGAAGATGAAGTTTTTATATAGTGATGCAGGGGTGGAATTCTATCTTCCTAGGTTTAACTAAGTGGAGATCATTTGATGTAGAGATTGAAGGATCAAAATCACATTTTTTTCTAATTAGGGTTTGATAAAGATTTTCTTCTCTCTTTGTTTCTCTGGGAAAGAGAGACCGAGGGAGAGAGAGAGAGTAAGAGTGAGACAGAGAGAGTAAGAGTGAGACAGAGAGAGTAGGAGTGAGAGAGAAAAAGAAGCAGCAGAGAGTGAGAGATAGATACGAAATGGGATGAGGAGGGAAGGAGATGAAGGTTAGGAGGTAAAGTTCAATCAAGTGAATTTTTGGGTTAAAAAAAATTATCTAAGTCAATCCTTTATGCCCCGGAGACTTTTCTTTATTCCCCAAAGCCGCGGCCTTAGCTTTTTATCTCTACCTCGATATTTCCATCTCTAAAACATATCTTTTTTCTTGAAAAATCATTAAGAAAATTGTATACATGTCGATTAAATTTAGAATCTTGTTAAAAAATTATTTTATTATAACAACAAACTTAAAATGTAACACTTTTTCGTACACAGTGAATTTTGAAATCTTTATCACTATAATCTTGTTCTCATAAAAAAGATATAAACTGAATTTGTTTTTGCTACATTTTCAGTATTTTACTAGCATTTGCTTGATTTTATTAGCATCTGTTATGAATATGTTAGAAGTGGGTTAATAATCATTTTATTATTTCGCTAACATCTTATTGATTCTAACAACATTCTTATATATATAACAGAATTCTCAAATTTTTTCTAGCATTTTATTTATTTTAAAAATTCAATAATATACTTACAAAAATAAATTCTTCTGAAATTAAGATTGCATTTTATTTAACAACATTCTAGCATCTTATTGATTCTAACAACATTCTAAAAAAATTATTTAAGAAGAAGAACAATTTTTTCCTCTAAAATTTCTTTGATTCTCCTGCAATAATTATATTTCTTTAGCTAACAAAAATTTTCTGAAATTATATTATGTTAACCAAATTTTTAATATTTCTCTATCATTTCACTGATTCTCCTGCACATGTCTTAAATTATGTTTCTCTAGCATTTCATTGATTCTCCTACAATACTTATATTTCCCTAGCATCTTATTTATTCTGACACAATTCTCTTGAAATTATATTATGTTAACCAAATCTGTATAAAAATGGTATAACTAAAAGCTTGGTCATTACGATAAACGGAAAATGAAACTTTTGTTGTGGAAGGAAATTTCTTTTTTGAAGAAATAATTTAGTGAATTTTTAATTTGAGTTTTTTTTTAACTTAGGATAGGTTAGGTAGTAAAAAAAAATCAAAGGTTAGACATGTAATTTACTCTACATGAATTTATTTTCTATTTCAGATTATCTTTCGGCTCTAGACCCATTTATCTTTCGATTTTGGACTTAAAACCCATCCTCCCATTTAAAAATGCAATTAAATATAGGTCGGTCCTCACAAATAACACCAACACACTAATGGGCAGAGCTCATTTAATCCTCTATCAGCGACTTGACCCCCTTTGTGGTCACACAAGGGCTTCCGCACCCCAGCAAAGCAAAGGCTTTGGTTTTCATCATTGAACTCCCCACCAAAAAAATTCATGTCATAGACGACTATTCATTATTTTGCTTCAGGGCTCTAGTGTTTGAAGAGTCCTATGTGACCTCAGGATGCAAGGGGCGCACTTCCTCAAATACGCTTTTGAGGAGAAAACAAGAGAGAACATCGAGTTAGAGTCGATGAGTTAAAGAGAGAAACATGGCGGCTGCATGAACTTGCAATTGCAATATTGTTAGCTTGAGATGAAGACATCACGTTGAGTCAGATATCCCCTGCCTCTGGCGCACCCACACCCATTTTTCACTACGTAACCTGACAGGGACCAAACTCACCAATTTAAACACACCCGTTTTTCAATGTCTTATAGAGTCCCAGATTTGTCGGGTTCTTGAATATTCGACCGACCATAAATTCTATAAATCTATTTACTGACGAAATGTGCTCTCGGGAACTATTTTCCATCTAAATTTGAATTTATCATCCCATAAATTTGTTGCTATTAACTATATGTAGACAATGGTGATGTCTCCATATCAAACTTTAATAACGAATAAATCTAAATAATCTATATAATTAGGGAGGAGGTCAGGAGGGTATCTTTCCCCCTCCTCTCAATGATTAAAATTTGTTTTTCCATGTTTGTCTCTAATATTTATGATTTACTCAATCAAAATTTGGGGGTTCACATTTGATCAAAAATCAACCAAGAGTTTAAGATTATAAGAAAGAACATCTTTTTAAAGATCTCATTTTCCTTTGGGAAGACTTAAAACACCTATTGTAGACGCCCCATTTACATGTACATTCCTAACAACTTTAGCTTTTGAGGGGCGCTTATAGGCTATACTATAGCTGCAATGTGGGGCCTATATAGATCACCTCACATGACGCGATAGAGTTGTCTGTGTCTGGCGGGACGAATTATACCCTCGTATCAAATAATGTTTCACAAATATGTGATGGCGCACTTGACAAAACTGCTTCCAAAATATTGACACCCCAAGTCATAGATGAATTGTCAATTCAGACCAATAATGAAAATATTACTACCTTCGTCTATAATTGAAAATTTAAGTTAATATTTTCATTAAAAAAGGAAAAAGAAGATTTCAACCAAAAAAAATCTAAGTTTATATAATTTGAGTAGTGGAAATGTGAGATAACTCAACAATTTCAATATAGTTTGTGGACAAGTACAGGTGGACCACGATCGAAAGAAAATAAGTAAAAATTTTGATAAATTTTGGGCCGTTACTAGTATAATAGAGCTGGCCATTTTGAATACTTGCTTGCACCGAAACAATAGAGATACAAAACGTATAATTGAAAAGCATTAGTTCTTTAGCTAAAGAAATAATTCAATATAAACATGGTTCTCAACTAATACAATTTCAGTATATTGATATGCACATATTGGTGCATATTAATTAATTAATTAGCATAATGAACATAATGGCACGAATTTATGAAGAAACGAGATCGTTCGAGAACATCAATTTTGCTCGTGAAACTAACTTCTGGCTCATCATCTAGTCAAACTTGATTATCCAAATAATATAACTCAAATTTGGGAATGGAATCACCCCCCCAGTCCCCTACTTTGTATTGCTATAACTATCCAAATAGAAAGACTATCTATTGTTAACCCAACGATGAATGAATAAAATAAATAAACTTAGTCCTATTTTTATGGAAAAAAGTTAATTAGCATAAAAGTGGTGTTATTAAAAGCTAAGATACAAGAGGAAATACAAAAGTGTGGCTGCTGAATTTGCCATGGTACATTTTAATTGATAGTCCTCCAATTAGGTGGAGAACTAAAATAATCAAATTTATTTGGTCATCTAATTTTTACTTTATTAGGGGCTTATTTTTCCTGTTTCTTTCATTCTTTTTTGCTTTATTGCACCAATTAAGCTAACAAAGATTTGTTTATTTTTTTGTTGAAATAACAAAGATAAGTTTAAATTAAGATAAATAAAGTCTCTTTTGCAACAAAATAAATTATAAATTTATAATATTTGACTTTGACAAAGGTTAGGATTTAATATCGCATCGACCATTAAAATTTAAAATACTATTATAGGATGGTGCGGACCAGCCTTCCGGGTTGTTAGTGATACTGTCCTCTTTGGCACACTTGAGCCTCACGGTTTTAAAAGGCCTCACTATGGAAGGGTGCTTAGCCTCTTAAGAGGAGCACCGCACTCCTGTCTCCCACCAATGTGGGATTGCTTTACAACAAATAACAAATTTGTCAGTTTGAGCTCTCTTTTGGCTCTCTCTCAAAATATAAAACCCTAAGAGAATAGTCCTACCTGAGAGAAGGGCTATCTAGCAACCAAACATATAATGTCCAAGTCCTTTTCACTCATTGACAATTGGTTTTGAGTTGGATGAGCACAAACTTAACATGGTATCAGAACTAGGGTCACTGACGTAAAACACAACATGTGCTCCACGTCACCCAAAAAAAAACGTGTCAGGCTAACCACGCCACACGTGGGGGAGGGGGTGAGAATAGTTCCACATGGGAGAAGGGCTAGCAACCTTTAATGATAATAAAATTGAGAACAAAAGTTAGACGATAACTAATTATGTCTAGATTGCCTTTAATGATAATAGTTTTAGAGGGAACCATATGCGGTTTATACTTTATAGTGAGGGAGATTTGCTGTTTGGACTCCCTTTCGTATAATTCACTTCTTGTTTGGACTCCCTTTTTTTTCATAGTTGCACTTTGGACGCCTTTTTTCAAAAAATAAGTGTTAAATATAACATTTCAAAATCCATGACATGAGAAAATACTATTTTACCCTATACTTGACCCGACCCAACCTAAGTGTTAAGCCCACGAGTTAGAACCCACAAGGTGACCCGTCGTTTCATTGTCTTGAAAACAGAGTTGAGAGAAAGAAAGAGAAGTTAGAGAGAGAAAGTGAAAAAAACAAACAGATTGGAGTGAAAGAGAAACACATCACAGATCAACTGCGATTGTGATCCTTGATCAAGAAGACTACGGTGATGATGGTGATGAAATTAGGGTGGTGGAGAAGAAGAAAAAGAAGAAAGAGAAAGGCACCACGAATCAACTGTAAATTTTATCCCACAGGCTAGAATCGAGGAAGAAGCTGGTAATTGTGAATAGCAAGGTTGTGTCTGATTATACCCAGATGGATAGGATATTGAAAAGAAGAAGTAAACTACATTTTTAGTATGAGAAAACTAAACCTAAGGGTTGTAATGTTCTATTGCTTCAAAAGAGTATCTTGAAAGATGCAGTTACTGATCTTTCATTACATTATCTTTCTAAAGCTAAGATTTTGGTGGTTCAAGATGTCCAACCTGATGAAATTGAGTTCATTACTAATACAAACCACTGCTTACCAATTGCCAATATTGAGCATTTTCTTGAGTAGAAATTAGGGCGAGCGGATCTCTGACGAGGTTTCTCCTGGTGATGGAGGCAAACTAGTGAAGATAACATGAATTAAGGATATGGGTAGGAATACAAATCTCCTAGTTTGAGGTTGAAAAGAGTTTGCACGCTGCCCTTTGTGTTAGATGTTTAGTAGGACAAATTTGGGTTATTATTCCTTGTTATATTTTTGGTTAATAGGATGAATTTGGGTTATTGTGTTCTATCGTGTGTGTGTGTGTGTGTTTTTTTTGTTCAAAGTTATGGTATGTGTTCTTTCAACAAAAAAAAAAGTTATGGTATGTGCTGTTAAATGGGAAAAAAAGATGAGTTTAATGGAAGAACAAGATGGGTCCAAACTACTTCAATTAAATACACTAGGGGGTCCTAATTGGAATATCAATTATATAAGGGTAATCTGGGAATTATTTAAATTCTAATTACAGAGACGAAATATTCCCTTTCGATTCCGTCAAAAAGGAGTCCAAAGTACAACTCTAAAAAAAAGGAGTCCAAACAGCAAGTGAATTACACGAAAGGGGGTCCAAACAACAAATCTCTCTTCTTTTCAGCTAAACAAAACCAAAATTAATTCACCTTAAATAGGAAATCTAAAATCTTCACTTCTTGAATATTGAAAAGGTGGAGGACCAAAAAATTTAAACAATAAAGTGATTGATGTGTGGTGATGTACTACTAAATAGAATTTGGGAAATTTGCCATAGTTATATAATGGCCATAAAGGTTTAACAATTGATATGTGTTAGTTAAATGAGACTAGAAAGTACTAGCAAGGAACACATATTTTGTTCAAGCTCTCGTGAACAATGGGAAAGCAATTTCCTTGGCCGTAGGGAATGGGGATCTCTTCATTTAATACGCAAACAACTTTACAATAACAATGACATTAAACCATACATTCATTAGAGAAACAAACAAAAATGTGGAGTCGAGGAGGTTGTTGGCTAACATGACAGTTTAAGATCTATAATTTTAGTCATTGAAGATGAGGTTATATAGAGTAAATTATTAAAATTTAGGGTAGTTAATGGGCCTGTAAACGGTAGCTTATCGGATTGGATATAGCCTTATCTCTATCCGAATTCGATAAGTTATCCGATAATTATGCGACGGATATCGGATAATATCCGATATCTGAAACTCTAACAAAATTTTAATTTTTTTTTAAATTTTTAACCATTAGATCAAAATAATAAATCTCAACAATATATTTTATGTATTATTATGAGTAAATTTATATTTTATTATTTTTTTTATATTACTTATCGGATACAAATATTTATCAGATCAAATATTAGTGTATCCGTATTCGATATCCGATAAGGAATATCCGAATCCGTATCCGATATTTCAGATATTTTTTAAAATTCGAATACGGATGCGGATCGGATGTCGAATATTCGGATATCCATTCACAAACTCAGTAGTTAATCTAGAAACAGATTGACAAAATCATAGAATTTCTATTTTCTTTTATCATTATGTAGTTTCTCTCTGTTGTTGCAATGATTATTTAAAATGAGAAACAAAAATGTAAACACATGGAATATGAAAAGTACTTACAAAGTTACCCAGAAGTGAAACAAAAGAATTGGTTGGAATTGAAGACCATTTGGTAAGTAGCTCAAATTATTATAACAAATTTTTAATGATAAAACAATGGAGGAACTAGATTGCAGGATGTTCTTTAATTAAACATGACTATAATTCATTATTAGAATATTTGGGCTATACTGTATTCAGACGAGCACTAGTTATAGCCAATATAGGCAATTGTGTGGTGCTGTGTTTCATTATTTAATTGAAATGAAATAGAAAGGGAAATGGTCGACATAAATTTTCGTATTTTGAAGAGAGAAAAAACGTTTTGTAGAAAGAGAGGCGACCCTTCATTGTTGAAATTGAACACTGATTCGATTTGGTTGCATTTGCCTTTGGCTTTTGGGTTGTTATATCCTTTTCATTCAAATACATGAGGGCATTTGATTTAATCCTAAAAAAAAAGGACATGATATCCACTTTCCAGTCTACTTTCTTTGACTTAACCAACATATAAACAAAATACTATATATTATTAGGAGTAAACTCACTTAGTAATTTGAAAAGTTTAACTTACCTACTCAAGAAATCTAAGGGTATATTGGAAAATTTTGAAGCAACATGGATTAACATTGCCCAGTTATGAATATTGATTACTTGATCAGCATGATAATTAGAATCATTACCCAAAACGTCTATTAGCTTTTGACCTAAAGAAAATAGAACAATAACTTTATAGAATAAAATGGCACTTTTAAAGGCATTCCTTCAAAGTGTTATCGACAGTCTCTCGAAGCTAGCGTTAGACTGATTGCCACTGAAACAAACATCAATAACAGTTTAAGGAGATTTTTTTTAGAATTACCTTAACAAAAAACCCTTTTACAACGAAGTCGAAGTGGCGTTCTTCGATGGGTAACGTGTGACCTACAATATTTTAACAAAAAAAAAACGTGTCACCTACTTCAATTCGACCTCGACATCACCTCAATTTTGAAAATGATAACACCGTTCAAATTTAATCTTAAAATTGTTGGAGAAGAGTTATATCGATATAAACTAGTATATAATAAGAGAGGAGGGTATCTTTTTTGTAGAATATACTCTCTTCTTTAATGCGTAAGATTACACTTCCCAAATTTATCTCAAAAAATTTAAGTAGAATATTCTTTTAATGACTAGATTACATCTCCAAAAGTTAAGATCATATCTCTCAAACTCATCTTCAAACTTTCTTCAATGACTAAAATTACACTTGAATAAATTTATGTCTAACGTTTCTTGAAATGTTTATCAATTTGCATGTGTTGCAAATTTTAATTTGAACAGAAAATTCTATTTATTCTTTTCCCTGCTCACACGTATTTATATATTACATATTTGATATGGAGTTGGGTTGGATAAGATTTTCGCATTTGGTAGAATTGTCTGTATCCATTGTCATACCCTCGTCATATTAGAAGGGAGATCGGAAAATGAATAATTTTGAAAAACTACCCGAGAGATCAGAGTGTAAAATGTTAACGTTGTCAATTTTGTTTGAAAAACTAATTAACAAATAAGAAATTAATGATCACTTAATAAGAATAGTACTGTTTATTTATTTGTTATTTTCTCGATAATTTGTCCATTTGTCTAAAAAAAAGAATACCCATTTGAAGTCAAATCGTTTACTTTTCTTTTACTGTTGGTAAGAAAAGCCTCTCTCTCTCTCTCTTTCTCTCTCTCTCTCTCTCTCTCTAGTTTCTGTCAATCTCTTCATCTTCACCTACTACTGATAACCCCATTTCTTCCTTAAACATTGTTCTCACTTTCCTACCAAGAGTTCTTATGTTCAAGTACTTTCATCAAATCTCTTCTGCTACAGGTGAGGATCACTTTTATGTTATCAAAGCTTGGTGCTTTAGGGTTTTCCACTGAAAGTTATATGGTATGAGAAATCTCCATTTCAGCTTAGAAACCAATTTTAAGCGAAAGAAAAAGAAACCCAGAAAGGAAATCTCTTCAATTTCTTTGTTTATTTGGCATTTCTGAGAAATGGGTTTTGTTTAGGTGGATTAGATTTAGGTTTTTTCACCTTGGGTTGTTGTCTGAGATCTTTGATTATAGATCTACAATTAGTCTTATGCTTTTATGATAAAGAAGAAGAAGGTGTTTAACTAGTGGTTCAGAGATCTAGGCCGAGGTTTTGACTCTTCTGAATTCAATTACAGGTATGAGGAAGAAGAAATTCTTCAAAACTTGGGAATTTTTTTTCTTTAATTTTGTTGTCTTACTAGATTTTCTGTAATTGAATTAACATTAGATGAAAAATATGTTTTTTTTGGTTATGTTGAGAATCATAAAGAACCTTCTGATTTCATTGTCAATAAACAAGATTTTGCTGTTTTTTTGGCTTGATAAAGTATGATTATAGCTGTTTTCTGCTTTTCTTTTTGGCTTTTGATGTGTCTATTTGAGGTCAGGAATTGGTAAAGAATTTGAATGTCATACATATATGTTCTATGTGAGTTCCTATAGTCACATTGGTTTGAGTCATTTATATTTGTTTACAGGCTTGTCAAACTATAGAACAGAAGAATGGGAACAAATCTTAATGCCGAGTTATCGAAGAAAACAGGTCTGTTTGGTCTCAAGGTTTGGGTTTTAATTGGGATATGTGTTGGTTTATCTATCGTTATCATTCTCTCGGTGCTATGGGTATGTCTTATTTCCCGAAAGAAAACAAGAAGAGCAACTGATCTTCCGGTTAACCAAATCCCAATTGTTTCAAAGGAGATCAAAGAAGTAAGAGTAGACCAAGCATCAACAGATGAATTTGTTCCCCAGAATGGGATTATCAACATTCACGACAAGTATGAGGAATCGGATAAAGTTTTGGTCAATTCTGGAGTAGGAAAGGCAAATACTGTTGATAATAGTAGTCGGTCTGGTTCATTTCATAATTTGGAGAGAGATGGTGCAGGATCTCAATCTGGGGAAGAAGGAGGTTCTGGGGCTTTTGCTACTTACAAGCCATCGTCGTCTTACCCAATAACTGCACCTTCGCCTTTAAGTGGTTTACCTGAATTTTCTCACCTCGGTTGGGGTCATTGGTTCACATTGAGGGACTTGGAGCTTGCAACTAATCGGTTCTCTAAAGAGAATATTCTTGGGGAAGGTGGTTACGGAGTTGTTTATCGTGGTAATCTTGTTAATGGAACCCCAGTAGCAGTCAAGAAGCTCCTCAACAATCTGTAAGTTTAGAAAATATTTCTTTTCTTTTACTTCGGTAAATTTTGTTTGTCCGGCCATTTTCTGATTATTCATTGATTTTCTTATAGAGGTCAAGCAGAAAAAGAATTTAGAGTAGAAGTTGAGGCTATTGGACATGTTCGTCATAAAAATTTAGTTCGACTTCTGGGATATTGTGTTGAAGGAACTCACAGGTAATACGATCATGTATCTACTTGTTTATATGATTCTCAGCCTTTTCATAGATTTACGAATTCATCTAATCTGAATTATACGAATAAATTAAAACGATCATACTAGTTAAGAATTGTTCTAGAACTACTACTTCAATTGCATTGAACATATGATTGAAATGCATTATAGCCCAAAACACATGAAGAATATTGGTATCATGTTTTTCTGAGCTAATATGGTCAATGATAGAAAACCCGTACACGAGTTCATGTTTCTGATCATAGTCTCTTGAACTGCCGTTATTCATAGGCTAGAATGATGGATTTTTACCTGTCCTATTTCTTGACTAATGGACACCATTGTAACTATTTCCAACTCCGATTTTAGTGGTGAGTCTGAATTCTAGGTTTTCTAAATTTCACTTTTGAACTGTTCAGGATGCTGGTTTACGAGTATGTCAACAATGGGAATTTAGAGCAATGGCTTCATGGAGCTATGCGTCAACACGGATATCTTACTTGGGAGGCTCGAATGAAGGTCCTTCTCGGCACAGCTAAGGCGTAAGCTTATTAATCTAAAGCCAGAGTTTTAAGTTCTCCTTTTCTTTTATCTGCATATGATTTATAAACATGGTTTATTTCATTTCAGGCTTGCCTATTTGCACGAGGCTATTGAACCGAAAGTTGTGCACCGAGACATCAAATCTAGCAATATTTTGATTGACGATAACTTCAATTCTAAGGTATCTGATTTTGGTCTTGCGAAGTTACTCGGTGCTGGGACAAGCCATATCGCAACTCGAGTTATGGGAACCTTTGGGTAATGACCCATAAACTACAAAATCATCTTTTTTTGGCCTTCGGTTTCTAAAGCTTCTAGTTGTGAACGGTTATAAGATGGGTATTGCATATTGATCTTATTTATTTGTTTGTTATACTTTTTGCAGATATGTTGCACCGGAGTATGCAAATACAGGTCTTTTGAACGAAAAAAGTGATGTATATAGCTTTGGTGTTGTTGTCTTGGAAGCAATCACTGGAAGGGACCCTGTAGACTATGGACGTCCTGACAATGAGGTATACGTAAAATCCATGTCTAATATACACAATATCAATTATATATTGATTATTGAGTCAATGAAATAAGCTTTTAAGAGAGGGTATTTTATTCATGCTTCTGACTATGCTCTGTCGTGTAGCAATCTATTTTGTTTTTTATACTTCACTTTGAACTTGAATATTACTACAGTAGTGTTTGTTTTAATGTTTGGACCTGATTCGATGGAGTTCGATTTCTCCCAGTTATCTGCGTTTGACTTGTTTCGGTCAGAGACACAACAGTCATTTAGATTATTTCAGACAATCGACTCTAATTCATACTTGTTTTCGAATGGCTCTATCAGCTCGAGCCAGCCATTTATACAGGTCAGACGCACGAGACAGCTGATAAAAACAACATTTTGGAATCTGACTTGAGGCATTAGATCTCGGCTCAGATTTCAGATTTGAAATTGATAAAAACCTAAACACCACTCAGGTCTCCAATTCATATTGTTGTATGTATTTCGGTGGAGACCCCTTTAAATACTTTGGCTATATATGAAGAAATTCCACTAGAACTAAATTGATTTTTAATGAACTCAATTTTTTTTCGAAAGGATTCTTGTTTCTCTTGTTGTCTACGATTATTCACAGTCGAGACCCCTAACAATAACATCCGATTTCTGTATTTTCTTCATCTTGTGATTCAAATATGCCTTTTCTTGTACTAGCCTAATGTGAAAATGTCTTGCTGGTAACTGCAGGTAAATATGGTCGATTGGCTGAAAATGATGGTCGGGAGTAGGCGTTCAGAGGAGGTGGTGGATCCATACATTGAGACAAAGCCATCGACCAGAGCCCTCAAACGGGCCCTTTTGACTGCTTTGAGATGCGTTGACCCCGACTCTGGAAAGAGACCAAAGATGAGCCAAGTTGTTCGAATGTTTGAATCCGAAGAATATCCCGTATCTCGAGAGGTTTGGCTTCTGGCTTTATCTTCAAAACATTTGGAAAAGCCCAAACTGACTACGTTTTCGCTAGACTCCTAATGTCATTTGGAACAACCAAAAGCGAAAAAGCCAATTTGGTATTTCTTTTTGAAGCCATATAGGTTTCTTACATAGAAAGCCAAGTACTCCCACTTGAACATAGAATCTTTCTGCAGTTAAAAAGCGTGATTTCTTGCTTGTTGGAATGACCATTGATCTAATATTTCCTCAGGATCGAAGGCATCGAAAGAGTCAAGCTAGCATTGAGATCGAGTCTCAGAAGGAGAACTCCGACACAGAGAGAAGTGAAAGTAACGAATCGAAGCAAGAGAGCAGAAGAAACAGCCACAAAGAGTAGTTAAAAAGGATTTGTTTGAGAGTAACACAAATTAAATTTTTTTACATTCTTTTGGCCTGCATTCTTGGGCCACACTGCCCTCGGATCTTGGACTTCAGATTTCCCATTTCGGCCCTTGGACACCAGAGGTAGGTTTTCAGGCACTTGGGTGGTGGGTTGGATGAGCATAATTTAAGTTTGGGCTTTTCTTGTTTCTTCTTCTAGTTTTAGAGCTGA
>BEHA01045512.1:204989-219204 GCA_002897215.1 Eschscholzia californica subsp. californica | reverse complement strand
TGTTTTTAGCAGTACAATGTGTAGAATTTTCTCTAACTCTTGTATTTGCTTTGACTTGTTTACGACCGATTGGTCTTTCCTCGGATGGATTGGTACTTGAATATCTTTTGTTGAATGTTGACTCTCCTAGTATGTCTGACATCCAATTGTTGTGGGTCATCAAAATTTTGTAAACATGTTGGAATTTAAACCCTTTTCCTTTGTGATTTTTTTTATACATTTTAAGTTTATATTATGAAGTCAAAAGATGCAAATATATGGATTAAAAGTTTTAATAATTATCCGGTCATCATCGTTTTCCCCACTTTTTGGAACTTTATTTATTAGCTTCAAAGTAAGGATAAAACTTTGACATTTAGAGTTTATCTCACTGACACGAGATTTACAACTCTTGTGTGAACGTTGTTGCTTTGCATGCTCATTATACTCTGCCGCTATTTTTTGCCAAAATACTTTATATTTCTGATCATTTTCAACAACCGCATCAGATGTGATTTTCAAAAAATAATTAGTAAGAAAAATATCGTCATCTGGTGTATACGGTACCTGTTTAGCTATCTTAATTGAAGATGTGTCTTCTTGTTCATAATAATCATCAAAAGTTTCATCTAATGTCGAAGGAACGTGTGGGGATGTTTCATCACTATCGTCCCCTAATTCAACTGAGGGGAAAGTAGGAGACAACAACTCCATAAAATTTTGGTCGAACATTTCGTTAACATGTTGGGTACCCTTTATAGGAAGGTCGAAATTAGAGATTGAATGAGAAAGATAGAAAGAAATTGAAAGGGATTAGAGAGAAAGAACTTGTGATGCATTTGTGTATTTGCACACACACACATATATATATATATATATATATATATATATATATACACCCACGCGTATTATTCCTGACACATATATAAAGGATAAAATGTTTTTCATATATTCAAAGGAGGCTACAGGAGCTTTATAATACCAAATTACTAAATTACTTTTCATACAATGATCTAATGCAACACAATACAACATATTAGCATACTCTTATACTATTAAAATATGTACCCTTAGTAAATAATTATAACATTTGTGATGCATTTGTGTATTTGCACAAAGACGAAATAGGAAAAAAAGATAATTATTACATTGTGATTAACTTTGGGTGCTAAACTTATTATGGACTTTATATTGGCTATGAACTACCATTTTTTGATAGGATTCCAAAAGTCATTATTTTTTTTTTTTTGAAATATCCTTTCATTGAAACAAACTGTTCCATACAATTACAAGGGTTGAAACAGAATGAAAGATAAACGGAAAGGGGCTATGAATTAACAGTAGCCAAAATTAAGGACTTAAAATAGAATGCGCTAAGTCATGCGCAGCTGTATTGCACTCCCGGCCCACGTGTTGTAATGTAGCATGGCCTGCCTGTAGCCGTCCATGTGTGCGATCAATTTCGTCTGATAATCTCCAAGGGATTTGTTGAGAGCCGTCGGATAGGAAGTCCACTAGGGTTTGTGAGTCAGTTTCTATTATAAGAGGGATTGCCTCCATCTCTTCAGCGAGATCCAACCCCAATCCCACCGCCATTAGCTCACTATGAAGAGCTGATTTGGGGTTAAACTCCATCGTTTTAGTCCCTAAAATCAGTCCTTCATGATTTCTTGCGATAGCTGCTGCTGAAGCTTTTGAGGAAGTATAAGTGCCATCGACATTTATTTTTATAATTCCCTGTGCTGGTGGAGTCCATTCTGCAACCTGGCGAGTATTATCATTATTAGAGGAGGAGGGGGAAGAAGGCACATACCTGAGGTCCCCATTCATCTTCTTGATGATGAGGTGGTAGTTGATTGGACGATTTTGAAAGATTAACTCGTTTCTTGCCTTCCACCAATGCCAAATAAGATAAGTATAATCATACCAATAATCCATTGAACAGTTATTTGTATTGAGTAGATTTTTCATTGTAGCAATAGGGTTACTGTTAATCTGATCGGTGAAGATCGGATTCATGTGATTAAGAATAGATTTAAACCCAGGACAATCCCCAAAAAGGTGTATGACTGTCTCATTTTCTAGGCCACAAATTTTGCATGTGCTAGTTACTGTGGTAATGATCTTTCCTATATTGTCTAAAACCGAGATCCCATTATGAATGACCTTCCAGACAAATAATTGAATTTTAGGTAACATATTTGTTTTACTCCAAAATTTCTTCCAAGGGAAGTCAGAGATATCTGGATGAAGGGGAGGGTGTCTAGTGATTGTAGTATAGAAAGATTTTGCTGAGAACTTACCTGTTACTGTTTTGCACCATATTAATGTATCCTCTCTGTCTGTAGTTGGAATTACAATACTTAGAATAGCTGCTACTGTTTCGTCATCAAAATGTTGGTGAAGTATAGATATATTCCAACTCTTTGTATTCTGATTGATTAAGTGCGATACGAGAGTGACTTGAGGAGGTAATTCAAACACTGGAGTGGGAGTGTGATTTGGGATTGCCTCTATCCAGGGATCAGAGAGAATATTAATTTTGCTACCATCGCCCAATTTCCAAATAATATTTTCGAAAATGGTATCTTTGATACTCATAATCGATTTCCACAGGGGGGGTTGATGATTTTGATGATGGTATATAATGTCTCAGATGCATTTCTGGAGTGTATTTGCCTATTAGAATTTTAGCCCAAATTGAATTTGGAGATTGTAGTAGTCTCCATAACAATTTAGCTAATAAAGAGAGATTGACCTCCTCCAGGGTGCGAACCCCTAGACCTCCTTCATGTTTTGGTCTAGCTATTATATCCCAGGCAATGAAATGTATCTTTCTCTCTTCTGTTGAATGCCCCCACCAAAAACAACGCTCTAATTTCTCAAGAGTATGAATAATTTGCTTGGGTACTTGTTGTAGACTGAATGGATAAGTAGTATATGAGTGAAGAACCGATTTAATAAGAACTGTTCTTCCTGCCTGTGTTGTCATTTTTGTCTTCCACCCTGCCAACGCACTTTGAAATTTGTCAACTAACCAATTGTAACTGTTGATACGGTTTCCCGGTTTCAGGATCAAGGCTCCCAAATATTTTGAGTCATCAAGCATAACTGGTGCATGTAAGCTATTTGCAAAAGATGATTTGATTTCATTTGAGACACTTGGGCCGAAATATAATGCTGATTTGTCGAAATTCACCTTTTGGCCTGAGAAGTTTTCATAGCTGGACATGATTTGAATAATTGCCTCCAGATTTGCTTCAGTTGAATTCCCAAAGAAGATGAGGTCATCAGCAAATAACAGATGGGTGATACTAGGGTAGTAATTATTTATCTTGTAACCTGTATATAATCCATGTACTTCATAGTGATTAATGAGAATAGATAGAAACTGAGACACTAGGATAAACAGGTAGGGTGATAGAGGGCACCCTTGCCTCATGCCACGAGAGGATCTAAAATTACCAAAAAGCCCACCATTAATTTGGACACTAAATTGGGCAGTAGTCACACAACAGTTTATAAGGCTAAGGATGTTTCCCTGAATCCCCATGGCTTTTAGGACATTTTCTAGGAATGTCCAGTTTACTCTATCATAAGCCTTGGCCATGTCCATTTTGAGGGCATAACCACCCTTTTTGGATTTAGAGTTTTTCATAGTGTGCATAAGTTCTTGGGTCACTATTATGTTATCCAATATTTGTCTGCCTGGGACAAACGCATTTTGGTTCCAACCGATGCAATTATCCAAAAGAGGGCAAATCCTATTTGCTATGAGTTTAGTGATGAATTTGTAAGTTGAATTACATAAAGCAATAGGACGAAAATCAGAGGCAATAGAAGGAGATCTGACCTTAGGAATAAGGGCCAGGGTAGTAGTATTAATCAAGTGGTCAAAAGAACCCGAACCAAAAGCAGATTGAATTATACTTACTAACTCATCACCTATAAGGTCCCAGTTATGCTGAAAAAATTGGCAAGACATTCCATCCGGACCCGGGCTTTTAGCGGGGTCCATTTGCATCACAACCTGTCTGATTTCGTCCTCTGTTGGAATTCTATTGAGTTCTTGTAGTTCAACATCTGAGATTGCTTGGTATGCATGAAGTAACTCAGTCGGTGGAGATGAAATTTCTTCCACCGTAAACAAATTCTGAAAATGAGCAATTAAAGCATTAGAAATTTCATCCTCATCCCGTGTCATAACTCCTGATGCTAATTTCAGTTGGGAGATTCTATTTTTTGATTTTCTTTGAGACATTGAGACGTGGTAAGCTCTCGTATTTCTGTCCCCATTCTTGACCCATTTCGATCTCGATCGTTGTTCCAATTGGGTTCTATACAGTTCCTCAAGGTGTATAATCTGCTCCTGTAGACTAGATTCAACATGTAAAAGATCAGTAGTTGGGGCTAGGGATTGAATATCGGATAATCTTTTTTTGAGACATTTAAGTCTCTTATTTATAAGTCCAAAAGCCCCTTTACTCCAGACTCTTAGGTGGTCTCTAACAGTTGAAATTTTAACATGAAAGGAACCATTGGCAGAATTCCAAACTTGTGACACTACATCTTTATAATCTTTATGCTTAGACCAAAAATTTTCATACCTCGAGATAGTATCCAGGATTTTAGGTCGAGACTCCGTTCTTAGTAATATAGGCGAGTGGTCACTATTATAACGAGGAAGATTAAAAAGACCAGCAGTAGGGAACACTAGAAGTCAATCTGGGTTACAAAGGGCTCGATCCAACCTTTCTCTAGTCAACATATTAACCGATCTTCCATTGGTCCAGGTGTAACCTGGTCCATTATACCCCAAGTCCATTAGTCTAGCCTGTCTCATAAAGGATTGAAACCTTCTGATGTAAGGAGGATTATCACTACCCCCCCCATTTGTCTGTAGTAGAACTAATAGCATTAAGATCACCAATACAACATATGGGTCTCGAATTAGCATTGATAACAGTAAGTAATGAGTTCCAGAAAGAGTCCCTATCCCTAATTGCGGGGGGACCGTAAATACAAAATAAATCCCAAACCGGACTAGAAGAGTCCGAAGTAATTGTAAGGTGAATTACATTGTTAGTGGAAAAATTAATATAAAGATTTATGTTCGAAGACCAATACAACAGGAGACCACCACTCCTTCCTTGGGAGGGGACAAGATGGTACTTATGAAGACCTAAATAATCGAAATTAGGTATAGAGGAAATACAATTAAGATGAGTTTCAGAGAGGAACACAATTTTAGGTTTGATAGAATGCAGGAATCCTTTAAATGTAGCCTTTGTCGGGTCATTCCTGAGCCCCCGACAATTCCAGGCAAAATAATTCATTTATCAATCGGCATTAAGGATGCCGAACCCCTATCTTCATTTTTTTCACGATTGTTAACTTTGTTTTGACGTTTGAAAGTACGTCTAATTCGATCTTCAATTTCCTCTGAGTGAGCAATAGTAGTATTATTCAATGCCGATATAGGTCCTTCTATGTTAACCGAATCACCAAGATGAGTTACTTCAGAGGAGATATCCCCGAGAGGATTTGGATACCCTGTCAATATCGGATTCCTGTGAACAGTAAATTTAACACGTTTAGCATTAGAAACATTAGGAGAAATAGAATGAAAACTCTCAGAAACAGAAACAACAGAAGGGTAGATTTTGTTAGGGGATGTATCCATGTGTGGTGCTTCTGCCGAACTTGTTAAAGTGTCAACTGTTGCCGGGCAGAAAGAATTCAATTCCCTTCCTGTTCCTCGGTTAACAAACGGGACCTTGTAAGTTTCAGGGTATTTTGGTTCCATTCTTTTTAATACTGCTTGCCTTTGATCATCAGATATTTCTAGATGTAGGAGATCCGCCAATTTGAGTATATTCGGGCAAAACTTAATCGTGTGACCTAGCATACCACAGTAAACACAGAAACGTGGAAGTCGTTCGAATCGAATTTCAACCGAGATAAGTTTGTAATTAGTAAGTTTATAGTTAATTCTCAAAGGAAGTGGTTTGGTGATATCAATTTCTACTCTAACCCGTCCATAAACACTCCACTTGAACGCATCCTCCGGTGTGGTTTCAACAAATCTCCCTAGTTTTCCGGCCAAAGTGTTTATAGTGTTACTGTTGAGGTGTCTAGTTGGGATACCATGTAGTTGAATCCAGAACCAAGCCTGATCAAATCTATGTTCTGAAGGGGGAATATCTGGTTCGCAAGGTTTAAGAATGATGAGGTCATCCATAATTACCCATGGGGATGATTCAATTGCCAATTCTAGTTCGGATACAGTCATAAACCTAATCATGAACAGATTATCAGAAATTTCTGAAATTGTGAATCTATTTGGACCGTGCAAGACTCTAGACATTCTCAACATGGCCTGCCCTATCTCCACCTTTTTAGAACTCGAAAACTTAATAATACCATTACGATTGATATTGTGGATAGTAGTGATGGGAAGTTCTTCTTCTACAGTGTGAATGATAGGATCATCCGTAGTGAGAGCATCGAATTGTTGAATGAACAAGGATTGTGAACTATCCATGGTGAATGAGGGATTGAAAGAAAGAGGGGGGTTGTAAAAGATGAAATGAGACTGATTCTCACAGATTAAGCCTCCTTAAAGAGGATGAAAACTAACGAAGAGATGTATTGATCCGTCGGTAACCGCAAAAAAACCGAATAAATAATAACTGTCTCCACCGCGACTATGGTGGTGCCGGAGAGCAAATGGGTTGCTCAGCCACAGAGCAAAATTTTCTTTTTCTTCCCAAATCCTCCTCTCTCTCTCTCTACTAATAAAAGTCATTATTTTTTAATCATGATTATATTATACAATACATCATAAAAGTCCTTACGACTGTCCTAGGGGCGCTTGTAAGCCCAACTATAATTAGATCTACTTTATTTATTGACTTACATGAGATAAATCGTGATGACAAACTGCTTCCATCGAGACTCGATCGTTAGACCTCATAGAGTTAAAAGGGAGCGTCCGAGTGTCCAACCACTGTACTAAAAATGTGTTAGGTTGTCGTTGATCCAGTTGAGATCAACCAATTCATGCCTATTTTTGCTAGCCCATAGATAAAACTAAATAAATGGGGGTCTATGTCAAATTAACCCAAAACTAATAAATTTGGTTGGATTGGGCCCGCGGGCGGATCGACTGATAGAAGTGGGACTGCCTATAAAATAAAAAGTAATAAAATAACGGGGTAGTTACTGGAAAGTCTTTACCTGCTGGTCCAAGAGCGTCTCTGTTACGAAATCCTCTTCAAATAAAAAACAAAAGACTCCCCAACCAACAACTTCAATCAATCAATCCTCTCTTTCTCTCTCTAATCTCTAATCTCTAATCTCTAATCCATGGGAAGAAGAAGCAATATTTTCAAGAATGAGTTCACATTGGGTTCGTTTATTTTCTATCAATTTCTTTTTCTTTTTTTACTATCATCAAACTTTAATTCCAATTAATTAATTTAAACCCCCTTTGTTTGAATTTGTTAAACAGAGCATCGTCTCAAGGAATCAGCTGATATTATAGCCAAGTATCCTGATCGAGTTCCGGTTTGTTTGTGTTCTTCTAGTTTTATATGTATTCCTTTTCCTATTAATTATTAAACTATATGTATCTCATGAAATTAGGTCTATTTGTATGTATGAATTAGATAATCACCTAGTCTTATCATATTATAAGCGTCCCTGGTGTCTTGATATCAGAACATAACGGGGTTGTATCGGTTATATGGCTCGGGCAAACGGTCCCTTACCCATGAGTTGTGAATAGGAAGTGTGTTACAGTTGAGACCAAAACAGCTGAAATTTCGAGAATGCTGGATTCCTTTAAGATTCGTTAAGCAACAAATATAGGAGTATACGCGGTTAATTACGAATATCATAGTACATGAAAAACATGGTCCGAGTCTTATTCTTAATCTGCGTATGAGCATCTGTTTTACTATTAACATGATCTGTCCTTTGCTTAACATGCACTTGTAGGTGATTGTCGAGCGATATAATAGTTCCGACCTTCCTCTGATGGAAAAGAAAAAGTAAGTGACTTTTCATATTTTCTTCTACTTATAATCTTATTAGGTTGGTATAAATTCGCAATAGTTACTCTAATTGAAAAATACGTGTTGTTTTTAGGGTTCTAGCACTCGACTATCTATAATTGGAAAATGCTTCTTTCGCTCATAGTTACTCGTTGAGGTGACATTTTGTGAACCACAATCAAATCACACAGACCCCCAATACGAAAATATGAAACATTGAATATGTAGCTTAGAAGAGTGACAAATAATTATATAAGGGGGGTAGAAATAAAACTCGCACGAGTCCCATCTAGAACTAGAACTTGTGAATCTTTTTCTTTCCTGTTACTGCAATTTTCATGTACCAATTGACAGCCCTATCTTGACTTTGCTTCTTGAATACGATGATGCTAATAAATACTCGGTGTGTGTATTATGTTTACAGATATTTGGTGCCTCGAGACATGTCTGTTGGGCAATTCATCCATATCTTAAGCAGTAGGCTTCAGTTGCCCAAAGGGAAAGCTCTCTTTGTATTTGTGAATGAGACTTTGCCTCAAACAGGTAAAGAAACTGACTCATGTAACCAAAGTTCATGTTTTGCTATTCTTATACAAATGCTAAAATTCAGATTTCCATTTTTATTTGCAGCTAGTCTCATGAATTCTGTCTATGAAACTTATAAGGACGAAGACAGGTTTTTATACATGTGTTACAGTAGTGAGAAAACCTTTGGGGGGTAAAGTCTTCCGAAATAAAAAATGGTAGCTTTCAAGTTGTAAAATCTTTATAATGAAGATTTGGTCCAACTCTGAATTATCCTTTCTGCACATAGTTACATACTGAAATGAATTCTTTATATGTTACTTTTTTTTTTGTTGAACTCCTTTATATGTTACTTAACATTAATAAAAAAAAGTAACGATAATGTCGTGTTTTGGCTGACAATATTCACATTTTAAATGCAATATATGGAATGACTTATTTTGTTCGAAAACGAAAACCATTTGATCTTAGCATAATGATATGTGGCTATTTAGTTTTCATGTTCCCTAGTAGTTAGTTTCCATTATCCATGTTTAAGTTAGTGGGTTAAGTGCATGATCAGCACTAAGTCATAGTTATTTTAACTGATAGTATGGTTGTAAAAAGAGCACTATAAAACATGCTCTTAATCAATGAAAAGGGAGACAATCATTCAACACTCGATCTCTTCTCTATCTTTATCATTCTCTCTTTTCCTCTATGGTCTTTCCACTAACATATCAGTGGTATCATAGCCATAAGATCCCCATGGATACTAGGGGTAAGACTAACACTGAATTCAGAAATGAGGTTACTGAAATCCTGGCTCGTCATGAGTGAAGTTTCGATCAATTCACTGCTGCACTTAAATCAATACAAACTGAAATTCGGGCTCTAGAATCTACTAACCACCACACTCCAAGCCTAGAGATGTCTGACATCAACCCCTTTGGCACAAGGGAAGTAGGCCATCCATCCACTCAACCTTCAGATGCTACAAATCAGGCCATTGCTCCAATTTCTCATCTCAAATTCGATTTTCCAAGATTTGCAGGAGAAGACCCAACCGGGTGGATTTGCAGGAGAAGACCCAACCGGGTGGATTTACAGGGTTGAACAATATTTTTGAGTTTCAAAATATCCCCCCTACAGCAACGTATTTTTATTGTATCTTTTCACCTGGAAGGTGCTGCCTTACAATGGCATCGCTGGCTATCAAAATTCAGAGGTCCATTATCATGGGAAGAACTTACGAAGCCATTGTTGCGAAGATTTGGTCCCACCGAACATGACGATCCATCTGAGGCCCTTAATCGCCTGAAACAAACGTCAATTGTCGATGCTTATCAACAGGAATTCGAATGTCTGTCACAACTGATCGATGGATTACCTGAAACTTATTTGATTGGTTGTTTCTTGCAGGGTTGAAAGATGAGGTGCGACTGGATGTTAAGATTAAAAACACCTCGTATTTTGTCCGAAGCAATTGGTGTTGCACGATTAATGGATCAGAGGAACACAATCGAAAGAAAATCAATATCTATCTCTCGAATCTCTTCGCCTGCACCACCGAAAACCTCTAGCGTCCTTGGCTCACCACCTACCCCTTTTCACACGAAGTCTGTGGCTGGTACCACACCTTCTTATTCACCAACCTTCAAAAGAATCACTGGTCGGGAAGCACGCGAACGTCAAAAAAAGGGTTTGTGCTTTTTCTGTGACGAAAAATATGTACCAGGACACCGCTGCAACGAACCGAAATTGTATATGATTGAAGATATTTTACGAGAAACTCCTCAACTAGAAGACCAATCAGACAACCTACCAGATATGGTACCAAAGCTTTCATTCCATGCCATGACTGGTACCAACCACCCCCAAACTATTAGGGTGATTGGGAAACTCAAAGATCATGACATAACAGTGTTGATAGATGGAGGGATCACCCACAACTAGGAGACTAATCAGACAACCTACCAGATCCGGTACCAAAGATTTCATTCCATGCCATGACTGGTACCAACCACCCCCAAACTATTAGGGTGATTGGGAAACTCAGAGATCATGACATTACAGTGTTGATAGATGGAGGGAGCACCCACAATTTTATTGACCAAACTAATGTAGCCAAATATTCCATACATATTGTGAATGATACATCATTTCAGGTGATGGTTGTTAATCGTGAACTTATACTTTGCTCTGGTCGTTGTCTTGCTCTCACATTGAAGATACAAAATATTATGGTCACTGTTGGTTTTTATGTGCTACCTGTTGCGGCTTGTCAAGAAGTTTTAGAAGTTCAAGCTAATGAAGTTAGGACCGATCCAGACCAACCATAAGGATCTGACTATGAAGTTCCAGAAAGATGGTCAAACAGTCACATATTAAAGGCTACAAAGATCTGAAATGGAGATTCCTACCAACAAGCAACTTCAGAACCTAGAAGGCGTCGGTTATTTTGTTATGACATTGAGGGTTAATATGATCAATAACGAGTAATCAAACAGAAGCAATAGGAATAGTAAAGAACAATCAAGAACAGAACACAGAGATTTACGTGGTTCTGTTGGTGAGATCTACTCCACGGCGACAACGGCGCGATGATTTCCACTATAAGAGATTTCGTGAGATTGTGCTACTGATATCTCCTTAGGGTTTAGTTTATATAGCCACTAAATCCTAATCCCACTGCCTCACCGACTCTCTCTCTACAACCGACATTATACACGGATAACACTATTCACTGACAGAAGCCTAGCTTCCGGATTCCAGCTCTGTCTCAGAGTCCAGCTCTGCTTCACAGCCCCTGCTTCGCATACCAGCTCTGTCTCAGCAATCAACTCCACTAACGGGTCAGAAATTCGTCATAGCTCAGCGCTTCTTACAATTCATATTCATGTCACTTCTAACAATTATCCATCTTGACGTGAATATGCTCCTCTTGACTTAAATCAGCCACCAACATAGCTCAGCGTTTCTGAGTCGTCGTGGCTCCAGCCCTGCTAGGGCTAACATCTGGAAATCCCAATCAAGTCTAAGCAAAGCTTAAACTTGAAAGTTGTAACTGCCTTGGTCAACATATCCCTTGAGTTATCTGTCGTAGAAACGTTCTTCATCGTGATCTTCCCTTCTTCAATCACGTCCTTGATAAAGTGATACTTGACATCTATGTGTTTAGTTCTCTCGTGATACATTTGATTTTGGTCAAATGAATAACACTCTAGTTGTCGCAGTAGACCTCTGTAACCTCCTGCTTTAGGCCCAAATCCCCAACTAAACCACTCAGCCATATTGCCTCCTTCACTGCCTCTGTTGCTGCCATGTACTCAACTTCCGTTGTAGATAGTACTACTCCCGACTGTAGCACTGCTCTCAAACTAATGGCACTCCCGCAGAGTATGAACTTATAGCCCGTTAGCGACCTCTTCCTATCAAGATTCCCCGAAAAATTCGAATCTACAAATCTAACTACCGAACCAGAAGTGTCAGCCCTTCTGTCGTATACCAGACCAACGCCTGCAGTTCCTCCCAGATACCGTAGTATCCATTTCACAGCCTGCCAATGACCTTTCCTAGGTCTGCCCATGTATCTGCTTACTACACTAACAACATGTGAAATATCAGGCCTTGTGCACACCATAGCATACATAATGTTACCTACTGCATTTGCATAAGGCACCCGAGACATGTACTCCGTCTCGTCATCAGTCGTTGGTGACAGTTCACCAGAAAGCTTGAAGTGTGCTACCAATGGAGTACTGACAGGTTTTGCCTCAGTCATACCAAAACGTTCCAACACCTTCTCGATGTACGTTTTCTGAGAAAATAACAGTTTCCCAGCAGATCTGTTTCTCCGTATCTCCATACCCAATATCTTCCTTGAGACACCCAAGTCTTTCATCTCAAACTCACCCTTTAACTGATCCTGCTATGTAAAGTATCTGAACTCACCTTTAAGCATGGAAGTGACATAGACGAGTTGTTGCAGAAATATACCGATGTCTTCATTGAGCCTACTGACTTACCGCCACAACGTGGCCCTAACCATAACATTCCCTTGGAGGCTAATTCTGGACCGGTAAGCGTATGACCTTATCGATACCCATATTACCAAAAAGTAGAGATTGGAAAAATTGTCAAGGAGTTACTCGCTTCCGGCTTGATACGTCCAAGCTCTAGTCCTCTATCCTCTCCGGTATTGTTGGTTCGTAGGGTAGATGGAGGATGGCGTTTCTGTGTAGATAATCGTGTTCTTAATGCTATCATCGTGAAAGACATATTTTTGCTTTTTACATAAAGGCCCAGTTTTAAGTTTGTTCTTCTACTTTGAAGTTTTTCTATTTTTTTAAGTATATACTCCATTGCTCCTCCCGACTATTATGCTCGTCTTCCTAATGGTTCTCGCATTAAGGTTTTGCACATTAGGCCAATTTCTTTTACTAAAGATCTATTTCTCAAAGGATTTTTACATATTCCTAAATTCAATCTCATATTAATCTCTGAAATTACATGTGGCCTTTCATGTAATGTAACTTTCTTCTTCTTCTTCTTCTTGTGTCTTTCAGGACCAAGCTACGACCTAGACGATTGGAGTTGGTGATCCCCATGACAACCTCTACTTTCTCCGCACAGAACCTAACATCTTTTCTTTCTCCGTTAATAATAGTAGTGATATTAGTTATGATTTATGGCACTGGCATCTCCGTCACCCATCTTTAGGTCGTTTTTGAGTTTTCTTTACGTCAATTTCCATGAATTAAATCTTCGTTAGTGAATAAAGTTTTGTGTGTTATTTGTCCACAATCTAAACAATCTAGATTACCTTTTTGTATTCGCAATTTTTCTGCTTCTCACCCTTTGGAACTTCTTCATGCTGGCCTATGAGGACCTTTTTCAATCCCTTCTCATCCTCGATGTCGTTATTTTCTCACCTTAGTAGACAACTTTTCTCGTTGTACTTGGGTCTTTCTTATGCACTCTAAATCCGACACTAAGAAAGTTCTCTCAAATTTTTTTAACTTTATCAATACTTAGTTCCTCTTCAAAATAATTACCATGAACTCTGGTAATGGAGACATTGTTTTTCATCAATTACTGACATTATGTTCTAACAATGGGACATAATTTATGTCTGCTGATCTTCAAACTTGGTTTCAAGACCATGGCGTACTTCATCAAAGAAGTTGTATTCATACCCCTCAACAAAACGAGGTTGTTGACATCGACATATTCTCGATGTCGCACGTGCTCTAATCTTCTTCTTGAATTTTGGGGTGTGTGTGCTCACAACCGTTTATCTAACAATAAACTCCATACTCCTCTCTAACAGGGTTTACCCGCCCATGAAAAATTACTCGTGACGCCCCCCCCACTTTTGACATCTTCGTGTTTTTGGTTGCCTTTGTTTGGCTCACAATACTAAGATCACAACCAAAATGGGTCGACGAGCTAATCCTACCGTTTTCTGTTGAAAGTGTCTTGAATGTGGGTTGATATCGAACCAAAATGTGCCTTTGAAAGTGACTTGTTAGCGGAGCTGATTATTGAGACAGGGGTGTTATGCAAAGCAGGGCTCCGAGGCATAGCTGGACTCTGAGACAGAGCTGAAATGCGGAAGCTAGGCTTATGTCGGTTATTAGTGTTAGCGTACCCATGTGTATTTCAGATTTATA
>BEHA01045512.1:182156-197331 GCA_002897215.1 Eschscholzia californica subsp. californica | reverse complement strand
TTGCTCGATGGTTGAGGAGTTGAGTTGTGGGAGAATGAGGGCCTGAAATTTTATTTCGAGTCCTACTATAAACAATTTGAAGTATTTTAACAATTATATATATTGAAATTTTTTAAAGCGTTACACAACCCATGAAATTATTCAATTCAACTACCCTAAACCTTATAAAATTCAATTCATCTATAAACCTTATAAACTTCAATTCATCTACCATTAATTTCTGTAAACTTCAATTCATCTACCATAAACCTTATAAAATTAAATTTATCTATATTAAACTCTATAAAATTCAATTCATCTACCCTTCCTATAAACTTCAACCCATCTACCATAAATCTTGTAGATTTTAAAAGAAAATTTTCTTCGGATTCATCAAGTTCAATACCAGAAGTCCCAGACTCGACTCCAACGTTATTTTTCATTCCAACACTATCACCGATTCTAATTTATCATCTTTGCCAATTGATCATGGACTACCAATTTCAAGTTATGAATCGAAATACAGAGATGAAATTCGTAGATACTATTTACACAACGTTGTCCATTTCAACCAAAGGACCATATTTTTCCCAAAAAAGTTTTTAGTGAAATTGAACTCTCGTAGAAGTCAATTGCGATTGTAATTGTAGATGTAATAATATAATTAATGAATATAAATATTTTGTTAATTATGTGTTTGAAAAAAAAATTAAGTATACAAATCCGCACCCCCTAAGTGAAAACTCTGGATCCGCCCCTGTGCTTCTCAACAGTATCTAGGGGTTGAGAGAGATTTTCTTTACACTACAAAAACTACTTGCCCAAGAACGTCATTTTCTTGAAGGTTGAAGCAGCAGAGAGAAAGAGATAGAGAAAACCCGAGCTTTCAGTTGACCATCATCTCTTCCTCTTAAAACAAAGCTGCAAATTAAATGCCAAAATTCAGTTCTTACGGACTTACTTGAATATGTTGTAACTTGTAAGGATAGTGAGTTCAAGGTACTTCCCATGTTTACAGACCACATAGTAGTGCAATGGCAACCCATAATCACAATCTCAAAGAAGTTGCTGCATGAAAACTTACCTTCATATTTTAAGATATAAAAAACCCTAGATTTCAAAGGAAATAATTATAAACAAGTTGGTGAAAATATTCATATCATTTACCAGGTTAATATGTGAAGCATAATACACATCCTGATGTTGATGGGGTTCAAATTTTTGTTGTGGAACTTATAGTGTTGGAAGTTATGCCAAGAGATGTACAGTAACAACGATGAAAGTGCTTCTTTTAGAGAAACAAAATTTTCTAATAATTGATTTTCTTGCAAGATTTTGTTGATTCAAGAAATGGGGCCGAAGAAGACCCAATTAAAAAAAATTTCTTAAAAAGACAAATTGCATTTTTTTTTTTGTTAAAAATCGAATGTATTCTTTTTTGTTAAAGACCCAAATATTTGTATTTTGTTTGGTTAAAAACCTAATACTTTTTGTAAAAGTGTTGCAAGATGTTGGAAAGATGTTGCAAGGTGTTGCAGGGCATTGCAAAGCTGTTGTAAGGTGTTGCAAGCTCCAAAGTTGTTGTAAGTTGTTGCAAGCCGCTCTAAAGCTGATGAAAAACAGTTGCAAAGTTGTTGCAAGGCGCTTCAAAATTGTCGTGAGGCATTGCAAATTTGTCGCAAAGTGTTCCAAAACTGTAACAAAGCATTGCAAATTAAAAGAGTATTCATGGAGTTTTAAGACAAAAAATTGACGGATCTTTTTTAACCAAAGCCCAAATTTTTTAGAAATTTCGGTCAAATTTCCTGAATTGATTATAACAGTTATAAAATATAAGAAGTTTTTCTAAGCTGATTTTTTTTTTTTGTAAATGTCAACATATTTGTAAGCTGGAATTGATCAAGACTTACGTTTGTTTTATGATGTCACTAAAGAAACTGACTAGACTAGATATGTTATCAACAGAGCGAGATATGGCAGAAGAGTTAAATCATGAAAGAACAATTATTTCGTCTCAAAAAGGTAGGAGAAAATTTTGAAGTAAAGTTAATTTGTTTTCTTCACTTTATTAAATTAAATTGTCATTCCCTATAAACAATTTAAAATAAGATTAGGATTCTTTTTTAAAGTATACTTCATTATTAGTGGTTTGTGTTTGTTTTGTAGAGTATTTCATATTACTATTCATGACAAATAAAACTTAAAAGTTTTTCTTTCCACAAGAACATTTAAACTTAGAAATTTAAGGTATGGTTCGAAAAATGGGTGGTCGTAAGAGCAACTCCAACCCCAACCTAACTTAAGTCTGAAAAATAATTTTTTTATCCAAACATCTCAATCTCAACTCACCCTCAAAAATTCAGCTCCAACCTACTTAAATACAACTAAACAACAATGATTATTAAAGCTAAAAGGAATTTCTTTGTAGCTGAAATAAATAAAATTTATTTTAAATATAAAGGGATTAAAAGTTTGAATAATTACCCGGTCATAATAATTTTCTCCGTTGTTTGGAACTTTATTTATTAGCCTCAAAGTAGAGATAAAGCATTGACATCAGAGTTTATCTCACTGGAAGCGAGATTTACAACTCCTGTGTGAATGGTGTTGCTCTGCATGCTCATTATATTCTGCCGCTATTTTTTACCAAAATACTTTATATTTCTGAACATTTTCGACAACCTCACCAAATGTGATTTCAAAAAGAATTAGTAAGTGAAATACCTTTAAAATTCATATAATTTTCTTTTATTTGAAACTGTCAACGGGTTGAAGGGCCCGACCCTTTACAAAACTAAAAAATCAGAAAAATGACGAATAAAACAATAAAAACTTATAAAGAAACGTATCAATCAACAAATTAAGTATGTCTAATTTTAATTACACCCCTCTGGACATCTCTCACTAGCTTCTTTAATTCCTCAGGCATTGCTTCTGGGGTCATCTTGATCATTCCATTTGCGGACTTCATTTTTTAGAGATAATTTGTTGCCTGGTTTATTTCTTTATAAACGTGCATAATAGAACACTCCTCGAATTGCTCCCATAATAGTTTGATTTCTCGGACCAATCTCTTGATCTGCCACGGTGGGGGTTTCTCTGGGTTTGTGAAGATAGAAACAGTAAGCAAAGAATCCGTTGCTATCTTGACCCGACTTCTGCCATATTTCAAAGCCAATTGGAGCCCTAACCGAACTCCATGCATTTCATAAGTTATTACTGACTCTCTCATTGTAATGGCTGCAGCTGCGACAATCGTATCTCCATTATTATCTCGCAGTATAGCACCAAACCCTCCATATGAAGAGTCAAAAGCGCCATCTGTATTTACAAGAATCTGGCCGAGTTCAGGACCTTTCCATTTACACATAGTTGCGATATTCGTGGTAAGTGGGAGAGCTAGATTCCACCGATCCATGATTAGTAGTGCCTCGCTCGTTTGGGTTGCTTTCCATTTCCATGATGTCACTTTAATTTTGACCTCCCTTATCACTTCCTTTAAGATCTCCCTGTTCGACCTTTCCTCGCCTCTAAACACCCTATTATTTCGTTCCTTCCATGTGTTATGAATATATGTTGTAAACACCAGTCATCCTATTCAGCCAAGGAGTAAGTTACCTGAAATGTATCTACACACCAATCAATTTCCTCTACCCAATTACTTGAGTGATTGCGTTGTATGCCCATCATAAGCAACAATTCTGTCCACACAGAGATCGAAAAGGTACATTGGAAAATAAGATGTTCGTCCGTCTCCACTCCAGAATGACAAAGCGGGCAGTGCTCATCCATCTCTAAACCCTAACCCTGCAATTTTGCTTTTGTTTTCAGACCTTGCTTAAGTGTGATCCAGACGATAAATGAGTGTTTGGAAACTCCCTCTATACACCAAACTAATTGGACCACGGTTGTCGATTACCTCTTCGCCCAATAGAGTTATAAGTGTCTCTTACTGTGTATTCACCCGAAGATGTAACCTTCCATACTACCTGGTCATGCTCTAGACCCCCCATATCTATATTCTGCAGTTCATTAAACACCTCACGGAAAGCAAGGCTGACACGGTCAGGAACTACCCAATTGCCATTCATAAGAAAATCGGGCACTCGGGCATCTTCTCTTAGTTGGGATGCAAATCATTGATTCGTTTTAAAATACTCGGGCAGCGACCCTAACGGGTGCCAAATATTTCTCCAAAAGTAGTTATTCCGACCATCATGAATAAGGTACTGGACTAACTCTTCAGCCAAACCTCTGTTGCCCAAAATACTTCTCCAAACACGAACAACTAGCTGGAATCTCCATAGTCCAGAAGTTTTTTCCCCTGATCAAATGTTTCTTCACCCAACGAACCCACAAAGTATTCTTCTCACTGATGATATCCCACACATGTCAGAGATTCATTGCCAAATTCATTGTTTCAATATCACGTAATCCCAATCCACCTTCTTCCTTCGGCAAGCAAACCTCAAGCCATTTAACGGCGGGTCTATTACTACCCTCCTCCAAGCCCTTCCAAAGAAACCTATTAAATATCTAATTAATTTCTTTAGACACTCGCTTCGGAAGTACAAACACTCACGACCAGAAAATAAGCATACTGCCTAGGACAGACTTAAGCAATACAAGTCGTCCTGCATAAGAGAGAAAGCGAGCCTTCCCTGACTGTACTCTCATCTGAATCTGATTTATTAATTGTGGAATACAATCCTTATACAATAACCTTGAAGTGAGTAATGGGAGTCCGAGATATTTAATGGGGAGTTCACCTAGTTGGAAACCGAGAACGACCTGTAATTCCTCCTTCTGTTCATTTAGCATGCCTGCACAAAAAATAGAACTCTTTCCTTTATCCACCGCGAGACCAGTGCATTTAAATAATTTATGAAGAACATCATGTAAAGCTCTGCCTAAGCCCACATTTCCTCACATGAAAACCATAAGGTCGTCTGCAAAGCAAAGGTGAGTGACTATAGGATCTCTGCACCGTGGATGGAGTTTAAAATTACCTGCCTGTTGTTCCATCCGAATAAGTGAAGAAAATACTTCCATAACCATGACAAAGAGATAGGGAGAGAGGGGGCAGTTCTGCCTTAACCCTTTCTTCCCCTCGAAGTATCCATGAGCACAGCTATTTACCATCACCGAGAATCATGGTGTGGAAACACATTCTTTTATCCAACCAATAAATCTATCAGGGAGCCCAAACTTCTTCAATATTCTAAACAAAGAAGACCATCGCACTGTATCATATGCCTTTTGAAGATCTTTCATTGTCGTGCATCTTTCTAGACCAATAGATTTACCATAGTCCGGACCAATTCATGAGCCAACATATAAAGGTTAGGTTGTATAATCTGATCTACTTTATTTTTTGACTAAATTACATGAAATAAATCTTGGTGACAAACTGCTTCCCTCGAGACTTGATCGTAAGACCTCATGGAGTTAAGAGGGAGTTTCCAACCACTGCACTAAAATAGTGTTAGGTTGTCGATGGTCCAGTTGAGATCAACCAATTCATGCATATTTTCGTTGGCCCATAGAGAAAACTAAGAAATTTAGTTGGATTGGGCCATGGGTGGATCGACTGGTAGAATTCCAATTAATGAAACCCCCCTCCCCTTGTTTGAATTTGTTACACAGAGCAGCGACTTAAGGAATCAGCTGATATTATTGCCAAGTATCCTGAACGAGTTCCGGTTTGTTCGTGTTCTTCTACTTTGATATTTATTTCCTTTTCCTATTTATTAAACTGTATGTATCTCGTGAAATGAGTATCTATTTATCGTCAGAAAATTTTAGCCTGATAGAAATACATCATTTATTGACAATAATAGTACAATGGAAATAGTATTCTTATGGCTCATGAGGGATGTATATAGCTTTATAGATTTTGGTCTGTTGGTCGTAGTTTCTTATTGATTCTCCAAATACTTTAATTCTCGATATTTTGATAGGAAATTGTTGCACAAAAGTAATTTTGATAGGAAATTGTTGTACAAAAGTACGTGCGAAACATTGGCACAATTGATAAAATCAGACCAAGATTTAGAATTTAAAATATATTTGTGTAGTTGGTCACAATTCAAAAGCATTGTATTGGAACACTTCCTGAAACACCTATATATCTATATCTGTTTGTCTCTGTTAAGTCTTATTCATACATTCTTTTCCATTTAAGCGTCACTTCTCACAACAAATTACGAACTTCCCCCGTGTAAGCAAAGTAAATACTCCATTGTTGAATAATCTATAACTATCTTCTCTGCTAAGGGTTGATCGAAAATTGAACCAATTCAACCATAAGATCGAACAACTATTTTCTCAAAGGTGTAAAATATAATCTTGTAAATTGGAAATTTAATTCTAATAAGTGTAATCTAATTAAAAGAAATAATGAATTCAACGAGTGTCCATAAAGATTCGAGAAGAAAGGAATATGTAGTATTCGAGTACTTATTCATGGAGTTCTTATGTTGGTTGATATTCATTGTCGCATTTACTGATTGAGTATACTTGTCTACCCATTCTCTGAAGTGTATACTGGAGACTTTGGTTCACAAATTGAAGTGAAATGTTTGAGATCATAAGTGTTAAAATCATTAACATCAGAAAATAGATAAAACAAAGTCGACTTTGACGGAAAGAGATAGAGATAATATAACTACCCATTCTTCCCATTTTCTATTATTAGCTATTGTGGTTGAATAATATTTGGTTTCTTTCCTATTGGATTTATGGTTTCTTTTTTCACCTTAAATTGTACTCAACAACCACGCCAAGAAGATAAATATTGTCATATAACACGGGTTCCCCAACATACGCATAAGTCAGAAACTCATATGAAGATAAATTAAGTAAACTAAAGAGTGCCCAAAATTGTTCTGTAATAAATCATGTTTAGCAAGCTCTGTCATCAACATAACTATAGGTCAAGTTGTAATCACCATTACTAATAACTGTCGCGGATGTTGTTGGTATTTGGTAACATAATGTGTCAAAATCTTCATCCGGTTTCAGACAGAACTGAAGATGTCTACAATTTTTCTTAGATTTCTACCGTATCCCGTAATTTAAAAATTAAACAAATAAGAAGCATTTAAACTACAAAAACTCAAGCAACATCAAAACCAAAGCTATTTCCTCCAAATAAGACTCAACATGCAACAAATAATTTTTGACGATCGAACGTTAATACATTAAGCACTACCAAGCAACTCAATATGCCATCAACTTCTTGACAATTATATCAACAAGAAAACAAACCCATATGGTAAATAAATTAACCAGAAGGAAGGACGTAACCAAGATTTATCTCATTGTTTGTCTTTCGTGTAGATTTTTGTTTGTCCCAGTCAGCATTTCTCATCCTATTTTATATAATAGGTTTGTCTTTTGTGTAGATTTTTGTTTGTCCCAGTCAGCATTTCTCATCCTATTTTATATAATAGATTTACGGTTTAACGATCAAGATTTAATCTATCCCAAAATGGACGGCTAGATTTATCTCATTGTTTATTCCTTGTTTGTCCTTTGTTTTGTCCTAATCAGCAGCACTCTTCATTCTATTTTATATAATAGATGTATTTCTATGTATATGCAAAACTAAGCATATGCACCCTATAGGCACAAGCAATGTCATGTTACGTGTCCGTGATCGCTTATTGTGGAAAAGCGGAACCATCATTTTTACTTGTCAAGAAAGTATTCTAGAAAATCACCTAGTTTTATTGTTAGGATAATCCCACATTGGTTGTGGAATGGCAGGGGGTGTGTTGATAAGTGTGGGAAAAGCCTTACCTCTTGAGTCTTTGATAACCACGACCTTTACCTCTATTATAGTACTAATTTTCAATAACTTGTTTAGCATTAATGTCGTTTGATTAAAAATTACCTCTTCCTCTACCACGAAAACCTCTTCCTCGAAATTTTTTACCACGGTAAGAATCACGGTCTCCCATCTTTGTAATTTGAGTTTTAAGAGCTTGATCGGGAAGAGTCGGATTTCTTTGGTTAATTCTAAACTCCTTTGCTTTTAGAGTTCCTTGTAAATCTTCTAAAGAAAGTGAAGAGAGGTCTCTTGATTCTTCAATGGCCACCACTACAAAATCAATTTTTTGTGGTAAACTACGAATAATTTTTTCAACAATTTTATCATTTTCCAAAATTTATCCATTAGATGCCATTTAATTAACGACATAATTTACTCTTATAAAATAATCAAAAACGTTTTCATTTTCCTTTGTTTCCACTTTTTTCAAATTCTGATCCAATGTTTGGAGACGTACATTTTTTTACCTTTTCTTCACCTTTGTATGCAGTTTGAATAGTCTCCCATGCTTGCTTTGAAGTTTCAGCTTTAGCAATTCTTTCATACACCGACTTCTCAATTGCTTGATAAATATGGAATAATGCTTTATTACCTTTTTTTTTATTTTCATTCAACACGTTTTTTGGACCATCGTTAGAGCCGCTTTATTCTCTGAAATTATAAAACCTTCCTCAAGAAAACTCCATAAATCCATCGATTTAAGCAACACTTTCAAATTGTTGCTTCAATTGTTGATGTCTAAAAATTGTCTTCCGTTATATCAGCATGAAACAGGGACTCGATGCATGACAGCGTCCGTTATGACTGAATAATCTATTAAGTGGGTTGTGATTCCTTTCGTCTTCTCCTTGCTCTAGCTCTGGTTCCTTGCTCCTGCTCCTAGCTCCAGCTCCTTGATTCCTAGGGGGAACTTGCAAAGGGTTCGAAACCGCTCCGACGCTCAAGACAGCCAGGTTGCTCTTTGTAGTAAAAAGATTGAATATTGATTGAACCTTTTTTGGGGCGAGTTATGGGAACTCTGTGTATTCAAAGATGTTTCGAGCTTTCTTGTGGAAGACGATGGGCCCTTTTATAGGTTGAAGTAGACCGACTATGTTCAGACGGTCTAGATGGGGCGGTGATGATCCACCAATTAGGGAAGTTTCCCACTGTTCATGGTTAGGGTTTTTCTTGTAGTTATCTCGTATCTAGGATAAATAAAAATTCTAAGTTCAAAAATCCTTCGTAGATATCCTGCCGAGGTGATAGATCTTCTGGGAGATGTTTCCTCCCGTGAGACTCTTAAAGTTCAAACTTGCTTAAACACTTAAAATCTGTAACCGACTGAGATCTCTAAGGAGATTTCGGGATTGAGTTTGTAAGCCGTTGGTGCGCTTCTGCTCTCCCCCCGTTCCTTTGGAGACCCCAGAGCTGATCAGTTTGTGTCGGAGGCGAAACATGACTGATACCTCTAGCTGACCTCTTAGTTAGGGGTGTAGGTAGAAGAGTACTGAGGGTTTAGTTGTTCTGTTTACCTTAATCTGGGTTGACCCGTTGGACTTCAGGTCCGTTCTTGACTCTTTGACGTCAGTCAACGTCTGGACAATTTATGCATCATCACCTCCCAATGAGTAGAATATGGTTTTTCCATAAATCTATTAACCAAACTTACCGCGAACATAATATCTGGTCTTTTCGCAGTCAAATACGTTAAATTTCCAGCCAAACTTCGGAACAAATCAATAATTTTTCCTTCTCCCTCTTTGCTTAACTTCAAACCTGTAACACACGGACTTGAAACTGGATTTGCATCTTCCATTCTGAACTTTTTTAATATTTCTTTTGCATATCTTTCTCGTGAAATAAAAATTCCTTTCTCAGATTGATGAACTTCTATGGCAAGAAAGTGATGCATTTTCCCCAAATCTGTCATCTCAAACTCATTTATCATAGACAATTTAAAATCATCTAACATCTTCAAGCTATTTCCAGTAAAAATTAGATCATCAGCAGAAAGAGTTACTATGATGAAATTTTGTGAACTCTCTTTGATGTAGAGAGTGTGCTCATATGGATATTTTTTTAAACCCATTTTTTTCAAAGTAAGTAAAAATCAATTTGATGATACCAAGCTCTTGGTGACTGCTTCAACCCATAAAGAGCCTTCTTCAACTTGTATACTTTCTCTTTTTTTCCATTCTTTATAAAACCAAGAGGTTGTTCAACATAAACCTCTTCATTAAGAACGCCATTCAAAAATGTCGATTTTACATCCATTTGGAAGATGCTCCAATTATTCTGAGCTGCAAGAGATATAATCAGACGAACCATATCAAGTCTAGAGACAGGAGAAAATACCTCAGTATAATCTTCTCCTTCAGATAATGAGAGAGAGGTGACATGGAGAGAGATGAGTGGTGGAGAGGGAAGTGAGGTGGATATAAGGATATTAGGTTTTTGTTTTTTATTTTATTTTGAAAATATATTAATGGGAGGGATAGTTATGGCATTTACATGAAAATAGGGGGCATATTTGAATTTACAGAAATTTGGGGGCCATAAAGAAAGTTGGGCACAAAGTAGGGGGCCATATAGGAATTAACTCTATTGTAAATAGAGAAAGAAGAAAGGAAAACCCGATGAGTTGCTCGTAAGCACCTCGAATAACCAGATCAAAAAACTTATTCTTACACTTAAAAAACCCCTCGCCGTCTCGACCTAAAACCCCTCGCCGTCTCGACCTAAATCCCCTCGCCACCTGCTGTTTTGTCTTCTCACACTAAAACAAAAACCAACAAAAATTATGGTTACTGATTCAACCTCTCAAAAAAACGATACTAAAAACCAAAATCAGATGCATACAGACATGCATCAAGAACAAATGGTGGAGTTAATGTAAGTGGAGATATTTCTCTTGTGTTGATTAAGAAATAATTTGGAGAAGATGTGAAGTAAGGGTATTTTTGAAATTTAAAACAGTCAAATAATGGTCAAAGGGGCATCTGGATATTTCTAATAAAGTAGGGGACTACACGGGAAGCTGATTTTGGTTATAAAGTAGGGGGTCATTTGACAAATAACCCAAAAAAAAAAGTAAGAAACATTGAATATGAAGCTAGAAGAGTGACAAATCTATTCATGTTAATGCAGTTTTCACTGACGTATGGACAGCCTTATCTTTTTTTATAAGAAATCAACTACGATTTATGTTAGGCGCTACAAGGCATTGATACATCATGAAGATGTGATGAGCACGATAATCGTCTAAATTAAACCATAATGAAAGAGGCCTAAACCCGACAACATGAAAAAGACCTAAAGCCCGACAAATTTATTACATTATTTACTGTACATATTGCCTAAACGGCTAAACTACATGAGATAAATCTTGATGGGCAAACTGCTTCCACCGAGACTCGATCTCACGATCTTATGGACTTAAGAGGGAGTGTCCACTGTCCAACTGCTACACCAAAGGGGGGTGGACATGGACAGCCCTATCTTGACTTTGCTTCTTGAATGCCATGATGCTAATAAATACTCGGTGTGTAATATGTTTACAGATATTTGGTGCCTGGAGACATGTTGAATCTCTCTTTGTATTTGTGAATGAGACTTTGCCTCAAACAGGTAAAGAAACTGACTCATGTAACCAAAGTTCATGTTTTGCTATTCTTATACAAATGCTAAAATTCAGATTTCCTTTTTTATTTGCAGCTAGTCTCATGAATTCTGTCTATGAAACTTACAAGGATGTAGACGGGATCTTATACATGTGTTACGGTGGTGAGAAAAACCTTTGGGGGGTAAAGTCTTCCGAAATCGAAAATGGTAGCTTTCAAGTTGTAAAATCTTTAAAATGAAGATTTGGTCCGACTCCGAATTATCCATCCTGTACATAGTTACATACTGAAATGAATCCTTTATATGTTACTTAACATTAATAAAAAAGTAACAATAATGTCAGGTTTTTTGCTGATCATATGCATATTATAAATGCAATATATTATATATAGAATAACTTATTTTGTTCGAAAATGCAAACAATTTGATCTTTAGCATAAATCTCAATTCATGGATTAATACAAAGGGTCAAATTTTGGCCTTTAAATTAAACTGAGGTTCTGTTTCAATTTTCAACAAAGAACTAACGACAGATATTGGAAAACAAAATCAAACCCTTGAAGCCCCAATTTCTCTATCAATTATTAATGCCCATCTTAAACCAACTGTTACAGACATACTTCCATCGGGTGAAAAAAGAAAACATAAACTGAATGTGTACAACCAGCATCTCTACTTTCCTAGTTATACATCGCTGTAGATGATAATAGTTTTATCGAACAACATTCTTGTCTTTCTTTTCTGGTACAAAATCGGTGACCACTGCACGCTCAGTTGCATCGGGAAATATGAACTTGAAGTTACTGCATATAAAAAGGTTACTTCTTTATAACCTTATACCTTCTATCGCGCTCGTGGACCTCTCTGTGTCATTGCCACGAGTTTTTGACCTCCACCGTTATTCCAGGCACCACGTACTTGTATCCCTTCGGAAGGGCTGTTGCTGTACGAGTCTGTTGTGTCTTGCCCGTGTCCAGAATCAAGATCAGATACGCCATCACCAAGTCTGACTCTTTCAAACTTGGATATCCTCTTCTTTTTCTTGCCTGCACCTCCTCCACCACCACCACCACCACCACCACCACCACCCGGGTTCTGATTTTTGCCTCCACCAGAAGAATCTTGATAAGCGGTAGACACTAATGGTTTCTCTTCGATCGTTGATTTTCCTTTGGAAATACGATATCCGTCTTTGGACAATACCTCTACCTCTTCTTTTGTAGGCCTATTATTTGCTTGTAGTTTCCTGACGGTGTTTAGGATGCTATCTGATAACGACTCTTCTTCTTTCCCCACTTGCTTCCCTTTGCCCTTGCTTGAACTAGTGCTTACTGTCTCTCGACTTCTGCTACTGCTTCCCGAACTCTTTTCTCGTGCATTATCGAACCTCACACTAGCATTGTAGGTTTCAAGTAGCTCTCTCTGCTTTTCACTATCAGGACAAAGTCTAGCTAGCTCAAGAACAAGATGTGAGAGACCAAACTGCTGGACATAAGACAAATATTCCCCTGTGCCAATTAAATTTTGGCGAAACTCCCCAGATATTTCTTTGAACGCGTTGAATTTGTTCTCATCAAATTCTAAAGCAGAACGCATCCTCTCAACTAACGACTTGTTAGCAGTCTGTACATCTTCCACATACTCCGGAGTTTTTTTACCAGTGGACGACTTGTCTTTCCGTGTTGCTGTTACGGGAGGGAAGTCAGACAGGGGGGAGACCTTTCGTATTGCTGTTACAGGAGGGAAATCAGACATGGAAGAGTCTAAATATCTTCCTCTCTCCACCAGATTAGGAGTAGATGTGGAGTGGCCAACCTTAGCCTTACTGGCTGAGACCCACGAAGAACTTGAAGAACTAGCTGATGGAATTCCATGTGTTGTTTCAAGTCTGGCATGAGCAGCACTTGGATTAGAAGTTGCTGGTTTAATCTTAGGAAAACTGGTTGAGCTTACTGATGATGATGATGATGATGATGGTGATGATGATGATGACGACGCCGAAGACGATGATGAAAGCCTACTATAGTTAGCTACTGGCCAGGATTGCTTGGATGAAGGTCCCAGGCCCGACAAACCTGGACCTGCATTAAGAACCTTAACAGATCCACTGCCTTTGCGCCCGATGCGAGCAGCCATTGTGTTCCTGCCTAATCCTTTATTAATAGGTAGGGAATTTTGTTGAGTACCTCGTGGAGCCCCTACGAGTGGAGGGAATGCTGATTCCATCAGAGCACCGCTTGTAGCACCTAGACTCACTGCCTGACGGTATCTCAAAGACTGCTCGGAGTCTGAGGTACCTAAAGATTCCATGGGAGGAATAATGTTGTCAATTTCACCAGTTCCAATATGAGCATGAGTTGACTGTGCACCCGATGATATGTCTCGGGCAGTGTCATTCGAATTCGCTGTTTCTAAACTGGCTTGAATAGCCATAGCCAGTTGACTCTGAGAAGAATCAGAATGAGAACCCCGTCCTCTTCCACGACGATTCTCTTGTTCATATAGTCGATAACGGAAGCTAGTTGGAATCTGTATTCAGGAGCAGGAGTTGGTTAAGATCACAAGGCAACACACCGAGCAAAACAAAAAAAAAGACAAGGTTAAAAAGCCTCTATTGATGGGGGTGATCTTTTTAACCGAAACCGTAAATCATAACTAATAGGAATTCTATGTGAAAATACTGAAGGAGATTCAACATACTTGTAGAGCAGCATTACGCTTAGATCGAGACATCTGCCCTCCATGTTCTAATGCATTATGCCTCTGCAACAAACGGATATATACATTAATATCCCATAGTATAAAGGAAGAGTAGTTGGAACACGAAAAGTCAAAAGCCATACAGAGTTAAAATGAACTTTTTAACATCAAAATATATTTATATGTGAAACTAATCACCTTCATTTCTGATTCTGATTGAAAAACAATGAATTTCTTCGCAAGACAAGCATCATCCTCACATAGAAAATGTTGTTGACGGAAATGGATCTGCGATAAACATCATGAATTGTTAACCTGAAGTGTGAGCTAAAGATATCAAAACGTGCAAAATATAGGGGGAGATTAAAAGGACTTGCCTCCAAATCGTCGTAGTTTTTGAAGTAATCATACTGTCCTGGATGTTGCCTACATGAAAAAACAAAAACAGGTTTTGAATGAGTTCAAGTCCTTCAAGAATGTAAAGTTCAAAACCAGATTATTATATAATAGAGGGCTAACTCTACCTTTGACAAATATGACAAGTAAAATGTTCAGTAGACATATGTGTATACAGTTCATTATCTCCATAGAATGGTCTCTTGCAGAAATCACACATAGGATGGCCCATAAAACCCCCTCTTTCACTCTCACTACCATCAACTTCCGAGTCACCTGAGTTTATGTGTTGATTCAACTGCGCCCTGGTATATAGCTTATGTTCACAAATAAATATCTGGACCACAATGTGAATGAATGCCAGTCAGTCGCAAACACAAGCTTCCAAAGTTAATCAAAGATAGAAAGTAAAATAACAGAAAACAGGAAATCAGCAATCATTTATAAGGAAGTAGACTGCTTAAAATGATGAACTGAATTATCATTGTAGGAGTTTTAGGGCATCCCAAAACAAAACTTCCTCAAAATTCACGCCAAATAAATAGGCTTGCTAATGTATCACTACCTCTATCATATACATTGATTATTGAGTTATAAGAGATGTATCACATACTAAAATAGATACTCCTAATCCATCAGAGGGTTTTCCCATGTTGATGGTGG
>BEHA01045512.1:142224-157597 GCA_002897215.1 Eschscholzia californica subsp. californica | reverse complement strand
CATTCAGATTTCCAGAATCAAAACTCTCAAGAAACAGGAAAGGAAGTGGATAGTGTGAACAGTAAACAGTTAAATTCCAATCCAAAAATGTTCACATTCTTCTTCAATAATCATAGAAAGAGAACGAAAATATTCATCTTCTAAACCTATAAACTTCATTTCCTTTAAAGATTCAAATCAAAATAAACATGCAAGAAATAAAACAACATAACCAGAAAAAATCAACAAAATACTGACCTAATTGTTGATTTGGAACATATCTTCTGCTCTCAGCCATTCGCAAGCTAAAATTTATATTCAAACTTGTAGTAATCAATCAATCTATCCAACCAGTCTGAGAATCAAATTTCATCTGAAAATCGAAAAAGTTGTAATGAAATTATAATGAAACCCTAATAACAGTATCTTTTTCGATTCTTATGTGGCTCAGGAGAAGAAAGGGAAAAAAAACATGCAAGAGAGAAAAATGAAAAAAATTAAGAGGAGGTCTGGAGGGAGAGGAAACCGCCCTTCCATGAATCGAAAATCAAAAGCAATGTTACTGTTAAATAAAATAAAATAAAACTTATAGGTAGAGAGAGAAATTAAGTTTTTTTTTAGAGAGAGAAAGTTAAAAGGAGATAAAAAAGTCAAAGTGAATGGCTCTTTTCACACGTTAATTTGTGTTAATTAAGATCTCGATGTGAGATCGACGGCTCGTAGTAATATTAGCTGATAAAAAGGTAATAATTTCTTATAAAGATGCTTGATTGTTTGTCGTGACTTGTAATATTCTGAAGGTTAGCATTACGATGAACGACGAGATACTCCTGTAGTCCTGTGTCTAGTAAAGAGTTTTCTCACTAGGGTTTTCCGATAACCTGTTTTTTCTAGTAGGTGAATAGGAAAATGATGTTTTTTTGCCTTCCCTCCTTTCACCATTTGCATCACCGTCTCGAATAAGAAAAATAGGGAAAAGACGGTCATGAAAGCCGTAAAAGAGGTGGTACATCCGTACATGTAACGGCTTTGAGACGAATAAAACAGATAGAATCACGAAAAAGGTTTGAGAACAAGCGAAGTAACCCATACATATTCAAAGATAGTCACAGACACCCATTGCAAGATTGGATGGATCTGATCGGCTATGACGGAGTCACACAATTTTGTTTATGAGGGCACCTACTAAACAGTAAAAAGAAAGTATCATTATCGATGTTTGATTGTCAAATTTCATTACTGACCTCTGTGTAAATTACATAAATTATTGTGTTATAAGTGAATAATCCTAAAATTTATGTAGTTTTCAAACCAACAATCCTTATATGTTATAGTGACGCTCTCAACGAATGACGTATGACACAATTGATCAGAAAATAACTCGAAAGATGGAAGATTGATTGAAAAAGAGGTCAATTTTTTTTTAAACAACCAAAACAGAATTGCTAAAAGTGTAGGCAAAAAATATATAGGGCAAAAAAGTTGCAAATAGAAACAAGCAAAAGCAAATTACTTAAAAATTTTAAAATAAAAGAACAATAGTGGTTTGGGAGATTCCAACCTTTGTCCGCCAATGGGAGCATACACTCTTTTAACCAAGAAGGCAAGCATTGCCTACACCAAATGTATGTGTTTAATTATATTTGACAACGATACGTTATCATAAACGTTCTAGCTTCGAACCTACTAAAATATTTTTACAGGAAATCCGGTCGAAGACGTAATTGAAATTTTTTTAAGTTAAAAAGACAAGTTATATTTTTTTTTGGTTAAAACCCAAATTTTGTATTTTTTTGACGACTCAGATATTTATATTTTGTTTGGTTAAAATTCAATAACTTTTGCAAAGTTGTTTCAAGTTGTTGCAAATTAAAAAAAATATCTAAGAAGCTGAAGACTAAAAAGATTGAGTGATACTTTTTTTTTTGCCAAAACAAAAGATTTATAGGGAGTTTTAACTAAATCTTCTACACTTTTTAACTCCCGGTTTGTGGGCACATGTGCCCCCTATGTAGGGCCCACCCATGCAGTGACATTGGGAGGACATAGTTGTTAGGGTTCCTTTTTTTTTCTTGGGGTTCCTCATCCCGACTCCAACTTGTTAAGCATGAATACGAAACACTCGTTCGAGTTATGCTTGTTCAAACCGGTCAATTAGGGTGGTTGAACAATGATCACAGACTAAATGTTTTCACGTGACTCTCTCTCTTCCATGAACTTCTTCTACTCAGAATCCCAATACCTAGGAGACTCGAGTGAGAAACTTGCTCAAAATTCGTCCAAAAGCAAATTGAGAAATCGAGACACGAAGAAACAGGTTTGGTTTGTCTCTGAGCCTGAAGAAGAAAGTGATTGAGATCTAAAGAAGAAAATGAAATATGGGCCACTGCTTTTTTATCTAATAACTCAGATTATTCTCTATTTGCTCGATGTCAAGATAGGCTTTTTCTCGCTTGTCTGGTAAGGTTTCAAGCTCTGGCTTTGCTCCACTTCCACTTCCTTAGCGGACCCACTGACTAGCTAAGAATTACTTACTACATAGTTGTTCTTCGTCCGATCTTTTTGTACGTGGGCGGGGCACTGACTCCTCAGTCTCTAATTTTACCCGGCCGATTCCATCCACCCGACTATCCTAATGTGCACATTATGTGAGGTTTCTTTACAGCTGTGATGTTGATAAAGCAAAATGGCAGTGGGAAGCCGTTATGGAGAAAAGGAGACAATTTCAAGGCACATATCTCACTCATGTTTAATCAGGGAGGTCTCTTTTTTTAAGTGATGTCCATTTCGTAAGTGGGTACATCCACACAGTATTGACAAATTTGATAGCATTGTAATCGACATCATCGACTTATTTTGGAAAAAATAAATAATCATCTACTTCTCAACCACGGCATTGAATAGGACAATGAATTAAATTAACTTTTATGTCTGGCTAATTCAAAGTGAAGCTCTCCGTCTTTCACAAAAACATCATCATCACCTCCTCCTAACTCCATTCACCACAACTCATATCAAAATCAAATTATCATGCAGTCTCCCTAAACGGCGGGGGCGAAAGAAGTAACCTATGGAGGCACACAGAAGTCACATCAACCAATAATATACTATGTTTGTTTTAGCCGGACTCCTCGATGAACTTTGACCGATATACAATGGTGTATCATGTATGGTTGAACAAATAATATTTTACATTAACAACATACTTATAGCCTTAACAAAAAAAAATAAGAATTGCATTTATAGCTTCCCATTGTTTGCAATTTGAAATCATAAATGAAAAAGGAATCAGACTCATGCATATGGTAAAAATGTAAAAGTTCATTTGTTACAAAATTAGTAGTGACATACTCATCCCAATTGTCTTTTATTTTCAAACCCCAATTTCTCAAATTGTAGAATCCATACCAAATACATACACCAATTTCAACAAAAACAATACATACACAACATTATGTCACACCTAACATGTAAAAGTTATGAACCCTCCAATTTACATGTGGCATATAACATTATTTTGGGCGGTAAAGAAAAATACTATTATAGTTTTTTATAATCACATTCAATTTGTGGATACAAACCATGACACGAGACAAATGTTAAATCATAAAATCTTTATATTGAAAGATTTAACTTCCCCAATTTTTTTCTGTTGAAATTTTAACTTCTCTAACTACTTGTTCAATTGTTTATAACTTAAGAAGAAAAATAAATTATATCTCAAAAATAAAATAATAATTTATTTTCCTTTTACTAAAAATTGGAAGAATGATGTCTTTGACTTATTGATTTTATTTGTAGGTTGTTTAATTAACGATTCAAACCGAAATAAATATTACTCCTGATATTTCCTCTCACCAAATATTATTATAGTTCTTGATAATCACATTCCAGTCATACAAACCAAATATGACAGAAGACAAATGTTAAATTATAAATTTTTTTATCTATTAAGAAAATAAGATTTAACTTTCCTAACTAATTGTACCAATCCCTTGAACAAAATAATAATAATTATTATTATTATGCCAATTCTATTGTTTATAACTTAAAAGGAAAATAACTCATATATTACAAAGGAAAAAAATTAAGCTTTTTCCATTGGTTTTTTTTTGAGAAAAAAATTAAGCTTTTTTCCATTGTTAAAAGCTGAAAGAAATTGATGCCTTGACTTATACCAAAATGGCAAAAAAATACAGTTTCTAGAACAATATTACACTTAACTATTTCTAAGGGCGGTCACGAGAATTGACGGGGGCAGCCGTATCACCGGACACAATTATTGCCGAAATATTTATAGGTCGCATTTTAGTTCTCGCCTCTCTCTCTCTCTCTACTCTTTTCTCTCTCAAGGTTTCAAGTTCAAGCTTCAACCCAACTAATTACAGTACTACTACACGGGCCTTTCAGTTAAGTTTCTCTCTCTACTTCTTTCTTTCTCTCTCTACTTTTCTCCTTCTTATCTCTTTACCTCCTTTTCTTCTTCATTTCTCTTATTTATTCTTTCTCTCTTCCCCAATGTTGTCTCTCAAAACCCTAACAAAACTATAAGGTATTGCATGCAATTTTACAACTTGGCTTGATTTGCATGCATATAGTTCCTATTCAAAAATTCGATCTTAATTATTTATTTCTTTGTTTATACAAATTGAGAATCAATTGGATCTTACTTACTTCATTATTAAGTTCTAAGTGAGCAAACTCTTGTTTAAGATAGAGAGTTAGAATTTGAAATCTGAAATACTTTAGGATTTAATTTTTTGTTTCTGAAATGAGTAGGGTTTTAAAAATAGAGATGAAGTTACTTGAACTTATTGCAATTTGTTAAATGATTATGTTTGATTGATTGAATTTTGGATTTATAATGAGGATTAATTTGTAGGGTTATGTGGGGATTTGATTTTGATTTTTCAGATATCATAAGAACTGTTGAATTTATGGAGTCGAAGGTTTGCATGAACGGTTTTTGTAAGGCTAATTCGTCAATCAAGTGGAGAGATGGATGGGATTTACGATGTGGTGGTTTTGCAAACCTCTGTGATAAATGCGGGTACTTTTGATTCAATTGAATCTCTTTACTTTTTTGATTTAATTGAACTTTGAAGCTAAAGTAAAAACAATTGAATACCCTAATTTCTAATTCACATTGTTATCTTATAAAACAAAACACTTGGGGAAACACTTAATGAAATATAATCTCAAGGAACACAAATGCATGTTGTTTTTTTTTATCAAAAGGGGCATCGAAATATCAATTGCACGAAAGTTTGAACTAGATATGTTAATTCATTTTATCAAAAGGTTGAATCTTTTCATGTTAATTCATTTTATCAAAAGGTTGAATCTTTTCCTGGTTGCGTATATTTATTTTCCAGGGTTGCTTATGAACAATTGGATTTCTGTGAGACATTCCACCTAAAAGAATCTGGTTGGAGGGAATGCCATTCTTGTGGAAAGGTAAGCTCGTCTTGTTATTGCTAGATTTTAGGTTCTCCCTCTGCATATTGTGTTAATTCTCATTTATTGAATTTGCAGCGTCTTCATTGTGGTTGTGTTGCTTCAAAGTCGTTGGTTGTACTACTTGACGATGGTGGTGTGGAGTGTATTAGCTGCATGAAGAGATATTTTTGCTCTGTAAGTTGAATTCTCGGACTTGGATTTATAGACACCGGTACTCATAATATCTATACTTCTCTTTCTTTAGTTAGAAACTAAGGGGACATCTTGAAACACCAGAAATGATATTAAGTAGTATGACAAATGGTGCATGAAGGATTCTTAAAATAAAAAAGAATTTTGCGATTTATAAGCAACATAGAGTTGTTCCGACTGTCTGAAACTGGGAATGGATGTGTACTGCTAGGGCCAGTGTTATATATATGATTCTTCATACATTGCGCTCTTTCTTTTCCTTCCTTTCTTCTTCCAAATGGAATTTCTAGCTTAAGTCCTCATTTATTTGGTTTTTAAATTTTGCAGTTACCAAGTGATCAAAAGGCGAATGGGAAGGTATTGCAAATGGATAACAGTGTGGTAGAAAATAAACAAATCAGCTTACCCGAATCCCTGAAAAATGAGCCGAATGGGACTCTTTGCCAAGTCAAAATCAATCAAAACATACCTTCTTCTGTTGAGGAAACTGGGTGCATAAAGACACCTGTTGAAAAACCAGAAGTAGCAGAAGATTTGCTTCCGAAAACAACTGCTGCAAGAACTCCTGTTGAAGTACGTGGAAGGAATTATTCGCGTTATAGGCCGAGGACTACAGAACAAGAACTGCAACAGATACCTAGAGAGTATCCAACTACGTATAGTATTTGTATATATATATTTCATATAATAAGCTACTGTCAGGATTCCATATTTGATACATTCATTTAAGAATTTGATCCCCTTGACTGCATTTATGGACGCCCAACCACAATGGTGCCATTGTTTGAAAAGGTTCTGACAGCAAGTGATACTAATAAAATTGGTCGAATCGTTCTCCCAAAAGCATGTGCAGAGGTGAGTAATAACCAAGCATAACTTCTCAAGCTTTTGATCTTGAAATGCCTAAGAGTTTCTACTTTTTAGAAGAACCCTTGGGATTGTGCAAGGTTATAAATATGTTGATTCAACTATATCCAGGCATATTTTCCTCCTCTATCTCAAGCATCAGGGCGTCCTTTAAAGATCCAAGATACGAAGGGAAATGAGTGGGTATTTCAGTACAGATTTTGGCCTAATAACAAAAGCAGGATGTACGTCTTAGATGGTATAGCAGCTTGCCTGAAGTCCATGCAATTACAAGCTGGTGATGCTGGTAATTTGCTTTCTCTTCTATTCCACAGCAAGTTGTTTACTCTCTTCACCTATTTTATAACTTCTAGACGTACCCCCAGGAACCATATACTACATGCCTAGGACGTTGATATGTTTAGTCGATTAGTAACCATAAGCAGTGCTTGGGACAAATAGAGAATAATGGGTGTGGTGCTTATAGATTGGTTTTTCTCCTCGTAGCAAGATGAGGGTCATATAATACATTTTTCCTCGCTACTTGCTTTTTGCCGTGGTTAACCGTTCTTCTATTTCATTTCCCTGTTTTAGGTTAAATGGAAGCTTGTCTCTTTCTAATTTGCATTTCTTTGTTGCAGTGACATTCAGCCGGCTAGAACCCAAAGGAACACTTGTTATTGGGTCTCGAAAAGCATCAAACTCCGGGACTCCACAGGTAATTCATCCCAACATCTTCAGCTACAATTCTAGAAGTGACAAATGTGCAAAACCTTATTGTGGGGTTTCAGATGATATAAGTCCCAAAAATTGAGTAGTCCTCTCATGCTGAATATGGATACATTTATCCTTCATGTTTCGTCTTTCTCTGACAAAAGTGCACAACCAACTATTTTTGTATTGAAGTGGCGTCTTAAGATCTCAAACTCTGGTACCTTAGGCTCACAAAACCTCACCTTTTCTCTTAATACTTTATTCACCATTCAGAGAAAAACTGACACGGAGATATGCAAAAAGGTGATCATATTCTGAAACTTTTACCCGAATAAAAAGGTCGATTGAATTTTAGTATTTACGAATGCATTATGCTTATTATACTTTCAATTTGAAGTCATACATGAAGAAGTCATGAATACCTTGGTACTGAACCATTTGGTTGAGTGCACAATTGCCTTGAAACTTTATCTGCATATAATTTCCCAGATGCATCCATACCCAGAATTCAGATAAAAATATATATTTTCTGTTATCTTTTTAGTTTATATTAAGACCAGAATGTTTATTTTTTTCTTTATTTCTTATCTAGAATTAAAACAAAATATACACCTGAAGGCGTATTCCACAAACTGTACATAGACTATTTAGATTTTTTCAAAAACATGACCAAGAAATACCCATAGTTGCGTCAGACGAACTTCTGATGTAGGATGAAAAACAACAATCCACGGTTCATTTTTAGATAATACTCCTCATCAATCATGTAGCAACGTTATGTATATGCAAATTGGCCATGATATTTTTCTTCGGATCTTTGACATTAATAGCGAGCAAAAACAAATGTGGTTAGCGAGCTCTCGTGCCATCTTTGCAGATATTTTCATATACTTATATGTGCAGGGGTTTTCTCAGGAAGTGTTATACCTCTTCTGTACATATTATTTTCGGTGTACAAAGTTCCAATGAACCGCCAATAATGAAAATGTGTATTGACTCTTTATTTTATTTTTTCATTTTGCGGTTGTTAGGTAGATTCGAGGAAGCGGAAAATGGCTACAAGCGAAAAGCCAACCCAAGAACCTGAAGAAGAAAGTTCCTATGGGCTAGAAACTCTGGCTACTCTTGCTGTTCTAGGAGGGAACCTGAGTGATTCAAGTTCACCATCAATTGATACCGAAGTCAATAATCGTCGCCATTTTCTTGGTTGCCGATGCATCGAATGCGTCCAGCCTTGGAATAAAAAGGACCGTAAGCACAACTACTCTCGAACTTGTGAATAACTTGCTTCGCCATCGTCTTATTTTCTTCTAAGACAACAAATGTAAATAACTTCAATTTTGGGAACTTAAATTATGCAACTTCATATATACTTAACTTGGTATACTGATAGGCACTTGGAATAAAATTATACATGTGTTAGAAATATTTGGTAACTCTTTTCGTTATTAATTTCCTTTGAGTTTTTTAATGTTAATTTGTTGTTTTTTCTGCAAGATATAGAATGCAGTATAATGTAGATGGTCAAAAAGAATTTTGATATATGTTACTCTTTCAGTTTTATGTAGAGGAAAATAACCTAGCGAATAACTAACTTTTGATCACAATTTTTGTTCTTGATAAATCTTGAATTTTGTAATAAAATTTAGTTCCTTTACAAGTTTTATTTATAAAGGATGTCTGATTTTACTGATGTGGGATCAATCAGACCATATCTTTGAGAAATCTTAATGGTTTACATTCAAAGTAACTGATTGCTCCGAGTCAGTTTTGGTAGCACTTTCCTCTCAATTCTCAATAAAAACTGCTTGTGATATCAATACTTTTCATTAGGACTATGAGTAAAACCCTAATGGTTGTAGCCCTTCCTTTAAAGTTTCAACTATTCTTATCATGGTTTGTCATTCATTGTTTCAACAAAAAAAAAAAAAAATGGTTTGTCATTCATGAGTGCATCTTGACTTGTCTATGTGGTAATATTAGCATGTCTTTGACACAAGACCTCCCCAAGATTCTTGCTCTTTCCCTTGTTTTTATAGCTTGACTTCAGAAGAATTTTTTCTATTTCTTCGTGTGTCCGAACTCATAACTGATTGAGCTTGAGGATTGTTTGGCGTCGAAGGGAAATAATAAGGACTAATTGTTGTAAAAACTGTCAAAAGTAAATGCTTTATCTCTCTCGCGATTTCTTGATAAATGATATAACGAAATACAACAATACAAGCATAAAGAAAGAGTTTCTGAGTATCAACTTATAAGATTACATTGCAAAATAGTCCAATAATCAATACAAGTAACACTTGAATAGCCACCCATGGAGTATGCTTGTATCCTCTTCCTATGTATCCTCCAGCTGAAAATAAAAGTTAAATGGTTAGTCTAGTCTTATCTCCGAAGCAATATGGCAGAAAATGTTTACTTACAACCATTTTCAATGTCTTATTTCAAGTATGAATTGAAGGTTTTCAGGAAACCCTAATTACACCTATTATTATATGGCCTAAGGCTGATTCTTAGTGAGAATGATAAGGTTACCATCCACAGAATAGATAGATTGACCCTTGAGCAACTTTTTGAACAATTTAAAAGTCATTTTCAAGAATCAAAGAATATGAAAAATAGGAAAGCGAGTATATCGTCGAAGAATTCTTACCACATTCTCTGGTCGAGTTGGTCGAGCTAGGACATTCACAAAGCATAACCTCTGTTTCAGTATCAAATCCACAAATCCCCCCGGTTCGTTGACAACGATCACACCCAGTATTTGGAACCATATAAGAAAGCTTAATCCCATAGGACCAATCCAAAGGTCCAACACCATTCAACTGATCAGTATTATAAACTGTAGTATAATGAGAACAATCAAGTATATTCATACTCATTATTTTCACCGTATTATAACCCGTATAACAACAACCGGGTGTCCCATTACCCGAAACACCATGAAAGATCTTATAAGAAGTACAAGAATTATATAACTCATCACAAGAATGACCAGAGAAGTTAAAACAAAGTGAACGATAATGGTTAAGAACAGGAGAATCAATTGAACAATTTAAAAGTACAAAAATGGTGTCTGAAGTTGGAGGAATTATAACAGATTGAATATCAGACATGATAAAATCATGGTGAGGTTGTAAAGTTGTACAAGTTGACATACTTGGGTCATAAATCACAATTGTTTGTTTTTCATAATCTATAGATCTAACTTTGTAATTTCCTGAAGTGGTTAAGAAGAACAAACTATCTCCACTACAGTTTAACATTTTTCGATATTGTGAAGCACCACAACCATCATCGATACCGAATGGGTAGTTAATGGCGATTCCTCCACAGAGGTTTCGACAAATGGGTAGGGACTTTATTGGTTTTATAAGGTTTAGAATTTGAACTAAATTGATTATGAAGAAAATGTATTTGAAGATGAAGAACAATGAGAAGGAGGAATTCATTTTTTGGTTAGGTTTTTAGGAGCTTACTATTTTTCCAAGTTGAAGTACTTTTTAGTTTAAGAATTCAAAGGAGTGAAATTACTCACAATTTTGGAGACTTTTTTGAGACCATCTTTTAATCTTTTAGGGTGGCATTAATCATTATGTTCATATCTAAGTTTGACAAATCAACCTATTTTGGATTTGAATTACAATGGCTTTATTTGTATAGACAACTTTATAAAGTGGAAACTTTTGGTAGAACCAATGTGAAGATTTGTACATAATGGCTTCTTTAGTGAACCCTAATTATGTCCAAGGAAAGTAAAATATTCTACATGTAGAGATTTATCATTCATACTTTCTAATCTTTGAGACTTCAATATAGGAATCAATTTTCGTTGTCTTGTTCCAAATGAATTGACCAAGTCAAGAGAGTCACCTAATTGAGATTTGAAAAAAACAGAGTGCTCCTATAATTTTCCAATGGGGAATGGACTGATTTGATAAAGGCTGCCATAACGAGATAAACCTAATTTCATTCTACTAGCATCCATTCCCTCGTTCTCACACAGGAGTAAGTAACTACAGGAGCATCCTCGGAGAGAAACGGAGAAACCCTAACCCTAAACCTTGTTGTTTTCTCACTGTCAACGAAGATGCAGATCTTCGTGAAAACCCTAACGGGTAAAACCATTACCCTAGAGGTTGAATCCTCAGATACGATCGACAATGTCAAAGCCAAGATCCAAGACAAGGAAGGAATTCCACCAGATCAACAACGTCTCATCTTCGCTGGAAAACAACTTGAAGATGGAAGAACCCTAGCTGATTACAATATCCAGAAGGAATCAACTCTTCATTTGGTTCTTCGTCTAAGAGGAGGAGCTAAGAAGAGGAAGAAGAAGACTTACACTAAGCCAAAGAAGATCAAACACAAACATAAGAAGGTTAAGCTCGCTGTACTTCAATTTTACAAAGTTGATGATTCAGGAAAAGTTCAGAGGTTGAGGAAGGAATGCCCTAATTCTGAATGTGGAGCTGGAACTTTCATGGCTAATCATTTTGATCGTCATTATTGTGGTAAGTGTGGGCTTACTTATGTTTACCAGAAGGCTGGAGGAGATTAAGGTGAGATATATTAGTTCTTCAATTCAGGAAAAAAAGTGTTTTTTTTCTTTAATTTAGGGTCTAATGAATATTTTTGATTTGAGTTACTTTGATCTTCTACTTGAATTTTATCTAAGAATGATATGGAATTTTGATTAGAATACCATGTCTTTGATTGTGGGGATGAATTATCATGAATAGAAGATTATGGTAATTTTCAGTTTCATGAATATTATTTGTTTGCTCTCACCATGTTTAGCTTTAAACATTTCTGTTTGATCGAGATTGCTAGGGTTTGTGTTGCATTGCTTGTTATGAATGTTCGACAGTAGGATTTTGCTAGGTATAGATGAGTGCAGATGGTAGTGGATTGTTTAGTGTTTGATTAGTTTCCTCTTACTGTTTAAAGGAAATCTAGATAAATAGTTGATGGTTTGGTGTTTTGAGTTTTCAACGATATTACTAAAACAAGCACAGTTTTTTCTAGCCCGAGTACCGAATTCTCCCATTAGCATTGGGGTTTTCAGGCCACCCAAATAACAAGTGAATCGCTTTGATCCTATTCCAAGAACTTAACCCTAAAGTTAGTTGTTATGTGCCGATCAAGAGAAGTGAAAACAGAAAAGAAGAAAGATATGAATTTTGTTTTTCGTCTGCAAATTTAATAAATATGAAGGGGTTTTATAGTTCCAAGTAATATCCTAATTGTATGTACATAAACAATTAGTAACCATTGCTGGTGAAATTACTAGCAAAATCTATACCTACCTATAATAACTTCACATATGAATTAGGGAATAATCTAGAAAAGGCTGAATTTTTCGCCTTCACAAGCAGTGCAAAAATTCCGAAGCAAGGGACGTGAATCAAAGCCAGGGCGAAATACCTGCAACCCAAATTACTCTGATTAGTAAACCACGAGGTGTTAGCTCAAGCTTGGATCTGACTAGGTAGTCTAGGTTATCCATCCGAAGGAGAGAAGTTCTAGTCCTTCCGTTCATGGTCATATAGGAAATTAGCCGGTTTTTACACCATATGAGCTCTTCGACTAGTTCTAGCCTTTCCGTATGATCACAATAAGATGGGAAAGCATAAAGCGAAACAAAACTAAACAGAGAAGAGGTCAGTAATTTTACCACAGAGGTGCCCATGGAGTTGAGAGCTCAAGGAAAGCGTAAGGCCACCTATGAGAAACATAGAAAGCAGAGGGGGAGAAGATAAGAAAACGTATATTTTGTCTTTAGCAGTGTAGCTTGTTTAGGAAAATGAGAAGACGATACTAACCATGTAAAACCACAAGCATGAAGAACCCACTGGTAAGTGATGTACACAAAGCTCCAGATTATGAAATACGTAAACCCGAACCAAGGGAATGGCTACATAGAAACGATGCTTTTGTTAAGTTATCAGGATAAAAGTTCGAGTATAAGGAACGACAGACAGTATAAAATATTGGCGGAGAGAGCTTTTTAGTTTCAGGGTAATGATTTTGTGCTTACGAGATTGTTGAGGGTGCTGTCGATAAGAAGGAAGACAACATTGAGAGAATGCATGCACCCCATGAACTGTGAAACCATGATTAGTAGAAAATCAGAGCAGATTAAGTGCATTTGTCAAAAGTAATCTATAAGAACCAACATAAATAAATAAAGATCGAGTGACAGCAACTAGGATTACACTAGTGCACAAGTCAAGATCCATGTAACTAGTATTTTCAAACGCTTTATCGTACATATCATTTCGAATCATTCGTCATAAGTCTATCAAGTCCGAAGGGTATCGACAACTTGTTTAAATTAGAACGGGCAAGACAACCAAAATCATTTCATATAACTTTGTGTTCCAAGGAGAAGGATAGTAAGATACTCACCAGAGTCAGTCTGAAGTTGTGGCCAGTGAGAAAAGGAACAAGAATGAACCAAAAGACAATGTCCGTAAGCACCGCAGCACCTGCACAAGTCTACTAAAACAAACAAACAATCAGCTCGAGATGAAAATCGGAGTTCTTAAAATGCTGCAAAAATAAGAATTGCTGACATGAAAACATACATCATAATCACGAAAGAAAAGATTTGAAACAGGTTAACCTGATATATAACTAGCATCAGATGTCCCCAAAACCCAGCTCGCCGTTCAGTCTCTTTTAGCTCATTATAGATTTGCAACTTGGTAACATCCCTGACTTCGTTTGACCTAAAACTTATTGCTGTTACAGATTCACCCTCATCCATATCCCTTTTCAGGAACCCATCTCCTTCCTCATTTCTGGCAGCAGTACTAGTCCTCAAATACTCCCAACATCCATGAGCAGATAAAATAGTTCCAAGCTATACAAACAATACATGTTAGGCTTTCGAAACCCTCAATACCAATCTAGTTCAATTGTCTGTTCTCAAGCACAAAATGAGGATTTAGGGCAGAACTTACCCCAAAATAGATAACTACTAATGTAAAGGTCCACCTGAAAATGCAAAAGAAGACTTCAACAATAAGCCCTAAACGAAATTTGATAGTGTTTGATTAGGAAAACAGATTAGAATCTTAAAATATATACCAATTTGATGCTGATTACAAAAAATACCCAAAAAAATTGATGAAATTTCAGAAAATAAGGGTTTTGATCTTACTGTGTGTAGAAATAGTAAGCCCAAGCTCCACGTAAAGAAATTTCTCCAAAGAGGAAAAAAGACATGATAAGAAAGACGGAAGCTCTATAAATTAGAAGCCAAATTGGATTGAGTTGCTTCCAGCAGGGAATCCATAGATCATAAACACTCAAAGAAGTTGTACTATGCCTTGATTTATTATAAATCAGTTTAGTAGCTATAATTGCTGGAATTATCATGACCAAAGCACATACTGGAACTTGCCATTTGAGCCAGTAGCTTAATCCTTCGTTTGATGGAATTCCCATTTGGGTCGAAATTATGGAACCCTAGAAAAGTTTTGAGATAGAGAAAAAATTCTAGAAAGAGAGAAAGAGGATGGATTGGGAGTACAGATTCAAGGGGGGCAGGTACTAGAGACAGTCAATTAGAAATGGTGGCGCCTACTGATATGGACTGGGTTAATTAGAGGTTTACACGTGGATAGTTTAACAGATCAAATAACAAATCGAGGTTGAAAATGATGTGGCGTCATCTAAACCATCACTGGCTTCTATACCGTTTGGTTGATTGTATTTTTGTTACTCGTTATTGGCTAGATGGATTGCTTACTTGACATTAAGTTCTAGACCAACTTTCACTTACACCTCTTACTTTTTTGTTGAGAGTTCGACTACGATCTACGTTAGTAGTTACAAGACATTGATACATCATGAAGATGTGATAAGCACATAACCGCCTAATTTAAACCACGAATGAAAGAGGCCTAAAGCTCAACAACATGAAAATGGCCTAAAGTCTGACAAATTTATTACTTTATTTATAGGCTAAATTACATGAGAAGATCTTGGTGGCAAACTGTTTCCACCGTGACTCGATCCCACAGCCTCATGGGCTTAAGAGGGGTGTCCAACCACTGCACCAAATGCTGGTGGACATGTACACCTCTTACTTAACTGCCTACTATGTGTTGATTTTGAGATTTTCAAATTATTTGAATTAAACCACTCATCTCCAAAAGAATATGATAAACTA
>BEHA01045512.1:91730-102392 GCA_002897215.1 Eschscholzia californica subsp. californica | reverse complement strand
TTATGAAAGGATATTTCGTCAGGTTGATTGAGATTCCTTCGTCTTGCTTCCGCTCCTTGCTCCTGCTCCTTAAAAACCTGGAGGGAACACTTGCAAAGAGTTCGGAAATCGCTCCTGAACTATCACAGTCAGATTTCTTTTTGTAGTAAAAGATTGAATATTGATTGAACCTTTTGGGGGCGAGTTGTGGTAACTTAGTGTAAGTGATCGTGTCTTGTGGAAGACGATGGGGGCCCTTTTATAGGTTGAATTGGACCACCTGTGATAGACGTTGTGAATGAGTCGGTTGTGATCCACCGTTTGGGGAAGTTTTCCACTGTTCGTGGTTAGGGTTTTCCTTATAGTTTATCTCGTATCTAAGATAACTAGAAGTTCCTATGTTCAAGGATACTTCGTAGATATCCTGCAAAGGTGACAAATCTTCGAGGAGATGTTTCCTCCTTTGAGACTCTTGAAGTCCAAGCTTGCTTAAATACTTAAGATCTTTAACCGTCTTAGATCTTTAGGAAGATATCGGGATTAAGTCGGTAAGCGTGGCGTAAGACATCGGCCTTGCTTACTTGGACCCCCTTACTCCTTTAGAGAATTTCAGGGCTGATCTTTAGGAAGATATCGGGATTAAGTCGGTTAAACCGTTGGACTTCTGGTCTATTCATTGACGTCAGTGAACGTCTGGACATTTTGTGCATCATCAAGTGTGGTTATTTATCTACATGAAAATTCTGGTTCAGTATTCTCCTCCATCCACCAACCCTTAGAATATCTTCATTTGTTAAAGTAATCGTTTTGTAGTAAAACTAGATTAGCTCTAGTTTAAAGTTCATGTTTCACTACTTTTCTTATAATTTTGAAGTTGAGATCATCACATAAATCTTTGTGATATGAAATGATGGTAAATAGACAATAAAATCAATGATGTACAAAAGTCACAATAAAATAAAAGTTAGTTATTCCAACGTGATTTATTTATCTAACTGGCCACTAATTTCTTATAACCAAATTTTTTTTCAATTAAGAATGAGTTAGATTAGAAGGATGAAATTAAACAGGAGACTATGAAAATACCACGAGCTTCATGCTAAAAACTTCCCCCACGTGAAGCTTTCCATTTGCTTGAAATTTGACATTCATTTATGAATTTGGTGCCAATTGCCCCCAAATTTAAGCTGATCTTGTAGTTGTAGATTGGATACCATTATTATATCTGAAAGATATTTTTTTTTCATTATTTTAGTTCGAATAAATAATTTTTGTAAGGAGATGAATTATTTGCGATATTACATAAGATCGCAATGATAGATTAGAACATGTACATGTATTAAACTTAGGGATCACACGTATCTCGGCTCATAAGAAATAAAATCTTTAGAAGTTGTAATGAAGATAGTTGACAAAAGACACATTTCTTCTTCTCAAGAATGAAAATATCTCCTAATTTTTCATCACTAACCAATATGAACCAACATAAATATATAAAGATCGATCCACGACAACAACTAGGATTATAAGTGCATTGCAGACAACGCACAAGTCAAGATCCATGTAACTATGTTCAACAAAAAAAAGATCCATGTAACTAGGATTTCCAAACGCATCTTTTAGTACTTTTTTTTTTTTTTTTATTTCACTTTGGATTACGAGAAAAGATACCAACAACTGGTTTAATATTTTTTTTCGGACATGGACTACGAGAGTACGTAGTCATTACAAGGCATTGATACATTCTAAAGGTCATACTTATCTGCCTTTAAAGTCCATCCTAAGGGGCCCAAACCTCAACTAATAGGAATTTTATGTAAAAATCATAAATTCAGATTTAATTTTACTGTTTCTGAAAGACAAAAATGATTAAAAAGAAAAATAATATAATTTAGAACAAAAATTAGAAAGTTTGAGAGACAAAGCTGAGTCGAGTTGTCTCTTTCCTTAAGACATTGAACACCCTGGTATTCGTACTAAATCAAGTCAGATGTTTATCTCTCAGGATACAAAGGCTATACCTTTCAGTTTGACGACTAAGAATACTTCGATATCCTGAAAGCGTGCGAACTTTGAACAAGCAGTAAGAACGGCAAATGAAATTGACTTCTCAAAATTCTAAATGCTCATGTAACTTTGAATGCTAAAACTTTTTCCGTATTTTGTTTGCTAGATTCTATTTTGTATTTATAGGAGTATTGGCAACACTTCAGACAGGTGCCTATAAACGAATGGATGCTTCCCAACAGTCATGTTTGATTGTTGGCTTTCGGTGCCATCTTGACCGTTTAATCTCAACGGATCTATATAGATCTCGCGGCCTGAAACACCCACCGTTCCTCAGTGATCTATCTTAAGAGCGCCAAATATCTCGACCGTTGGATCAAATCTATGACCGTAAAATGAAAGGCTCCAATCTCTCCCCGCGACGATGCGTAAGTGCAAAGTGTCGGCGCCTCTAAAGCAACCACACCGCGCGTGCGTTGTGCAAACCACGCAAAGTCCCTTTCTATTTTTAACGAATATACCATTAATATATGGAAGAGTATATAAGGAAATAATACTTCTCCATTATGATAGATGTGGTACTAATTCAAAATCCCGGCTTAGAGTTAGTGGTTCTCATACCAAACTAATTTAGTAATAAATTCATACAGAATCGTATTTGAAAAAAAATTTAAGTCTAAATTAAAGAGCTCGACGAGACGAATCCAACGAGACGTCTTGCTTGAGATTTGATAACTATAGATCCCTCACATTTAGTAAATACAGGTCCAGATGGTTTTGAGCTATCGATTCCAACAAATGACATATATGAGATGTTCTCCCATTGTGGATACTCGGAAAAATTGTATAAACTCTAAAGATGAAATTTGAGCCCACCAAATCAATTCTAGTACGGAAAAGAGAAGAATGTTAGAGAATGAAAATATGAGAGGTGGTACTGGAAATCTTTGTGGTTGTGGTACTGGAATATCTTTGTGGTTGATGTGGTATATCTGTACGGCGAGAATTGTAATAGGTCTGGGAAAAAAGTCCGCAAACCTGAAACCCGTCACAGGTACCCGAGGCCGTAAGAGCCCGCGGGTACTCGAAACCCGAAGGCGGGTTTAGCCCGACTGACCCGATGAAATCAACGGGTCGGGTACGGGTTTTGAAGTGCTACCCGACATCCCGCCCGAGCCCGCCCGATAAGGACATAACCCGCTTAATAATGTCATCCATTTATACGATAATTCCTATGCACATTATATGTATGCTTTCTTGTATGTATTTATGTATGCATGTATAACATATATATAGATATATTTTTAAAGTATTTGAAGTGTATAATATAGATATATATGCATATATTGTTGTCCAAGTGCGTAATGCCCTTGACATAACATTGTTAGGAGAAACTTAATTAAATTTTAGTATCGACCGAGATATTTTGAAACTTTGACGAAAACCCGAGACTCGACCCCCCGATACCAAGAAACCCGAAAAGCTTGATGGACTTGGACGGGTTTTGGACACTAGGATTTTTTAAATAATCCGCCCGATTAAACCCGAAAGCCCGAATTGACAGAGAGTTTCAAAGCCCGACCGGCCCGACCCGATGAATGACATGAACCCGACCCGGACCGATTCCCACCCCTAAATTGTAATGTATTCAATGAAGTCCATACCAATACTCAATTGAAGAGAAAAGGTGCCGCGTCAACATCGTTTCGAAATGGTAACCTCCAACTTTCCGGATAGTAAATATTAATGTTGATGGAGCCGAGAAGGTGAACGGTTAATAGGGGTTGCGTCTCTGAAACGTTAACGTTCTCAGCTATGGGTGCCAAGAAGAGCAATACAACTTGATATCATAAAGTGTGAGAGAGCAGAGTAGATGATGAAAAGCAGTAATACTAGTCTGCTGTCTCATGTCCTGAAAGCCCCACGGAGATCAAAACTCTTGTTGGTTGAGGGTGAAGATTTGATCGAAGAATTGCAAGAAATTCAATTTGTCTACACATCATGAAAATACCTTTCTCGCTCACATATTTGCTATGTATTGCGTTCCAAAATAATGTACACTATGCGGTGTTGTTCCGACATACTACTCCTAATTGTATTATTGAAGCTATTAATGTCCCAGTAATTAGTTACTTCTAAATATTAGTGCATTACTATTCGTAACAAATTTGACGTGGTCCACCACCCTCTGGGGCAGCGGTTTGACACCCCTCTTGGCCCATGAGGTCGTGGGATCAGTGGCGGATCCAGGAATTGTTGCTTGTGGGGGCACATTTTAGCAGTGACAAATAAAAATTGAAGTTGACTATAGTGAGATTTCATTCCCTGGCAAAAATTTACATAAAAAGTTCTAAATTTTTAAAAATTTAGAATAATTAAAAATTATTCTAATGTGAATATGAAAAATACTAATTCGCGACAAGAATATGAAAGAAAAGTAAGAAAATATGAAAGAAAAGTAAGAAAATATGAATAAAAAACTAAACAAAATGAAAACTAAAACTTATATCAAATATTTTTTTTGTTGATTAAAGAAATGTGACTGTGATACGACAAATGAGGAAAGAGAAAGTGTATGTCTAACTTCCCATGAAATAAAGGTGGACTAAATGAGTTAAGTTTAGAATAAACATAAACCCATCGACTAAAAGAAACCCATCATAGGCGGAGCCAGGATTTTAGGTCAACCCTGACTAAATTGCTAGTGTAAATCAATGTATGCATTTATAAACTATAACTGGAAGACATTTTTTGGTGAATATAATATTACTCTATCATTGTTCTGTGATATGTTTAAATTAAAAAAAAAAAAATTAGACCTTGATCACATAAATGGTATTCGCAAATTTTATTGATGATAGAATATAATAGAAACGCATGAAACTAACCATAATGTTTTGAGTTAATTCTTATATGGCCCCCTACTTTGTGACTAGCTTCCTTTATGACCCCCTTTTTTTCGTAAATTCAAATATGACCCCCTGTTTTCAAGTAAATGTCATTACTACCCTTCTTAATTTTAAATTTAAAACATTATTTCCACCTCACCCCTCTCTCTCTCTCTCCACCTCTCTCTCTTCCAAGTCACCTTTCAAGGTCTTTTCACGGCTCCGGCGAAGGGAAACCCCCTTCGCCGGAGTTTTTAGAGAGAGAGAGAGATGAGAGGAATTTTTTTTTTTTTTGGAGGTCGCCGGCCGGAAAATGAAGGTGAGTTGGAGAGAGAGAGAGATGAGTTGGAAGAGAGAGAGGTGAGTTGGAAGAGAGAGAGGTGAGTTGGAAGAGAAAGAGGTGAGTTGGAAAGATAGAGAGGTGAATTGGAGAGAGAGATGGGTGAGTTGTAGAGAGAGATGAGGTGGAGAGAGAGAGAGGGGTGAGGTGGAAATAATATTTTTTAAATGTTTTAAATTTAAAATGAAGAAGGTTAGTAATGACATTTACTTGAAAATAGGGGGTCATATTTGAATTTACGAAAAAAAATGGGGCCATAAAGGAAGCTGGTCACAAAGTAGGGGGCCATATAGGAATTAACTCTAATGTTTTTTGGCTGTATAGAGAAATAATAGAAGTCATAGATAATTTTCGAATAAAAATATGGTATTTACTATTTACAATAGCTTATATGGAGTCTAACAAAATGGAAGTCAAAATTGAATTGGCAAAAAAATGACCAAAAAGAGCTCTTGTCAAGAGTAGGGGGCATATATTGATGCTAAAAATTAAAATACACAAATATAGAGGACTAACACCAAATTAGTTCAAGAATTGAAAGTGAAAAAAAATAATGGTGCCAATTGGATTGGAACCTAAGACCCTGATATCATAAGGCTAGCAAATGAACCACTAGGCTATCGCTTATTAATGTAATTTTTCTTAGTTATCCGAATTAAGAACTAAGTAGAGACGAGCTTACAGACAGGGGCCTTTACTTCTTGAAAGTTACTTTTGGACTGTGGGGGTTTTTCTTAGTTATCCAAATTAAGAACTGAGTAGAGACGAGCTTATAGACAGGGGCCTTTACTTCTTGAAAGTTACTTTTGGACTGTGGGGGCCCGTGACCCCACGAGCCCTTTGGTGGGTCCGCCCCTGTGTGAGATCGAGTCTTGGTGGAAGCAGCTTGCCATCAAAATTTATCTCATGTAATCTGGACAATGTATAAAGTAAATAATATAATAAATTTGTCGAATTCTAAGCCTCTTTCATTATGGTTTGAATTAGGCGGTTATCGTGCTCATCACATATTCTTGCTGTATCAATGCCTTGTAATGACTAACGTAGATCGTAGTCGATTTCTCAAAAACAAAAAAATTTTAACGTAATCCATGTGAATTAAGGTATAAAGAAACTTTGGTCCGTCTATAGGCGCCCCACATTTTTTTTTTTTTGCTTAAGGTCATCAATTCTATGGGCGCACCACCTTCTCACCTATTCTGCTGTAGGCGCCCCAAACACTCCTTGACTTCTTATTACTCTATTTCATATCGAGTTTCGTCTAAAATCTTCATTAAACCTTTAGATTTTTTTGTGTTTTTTATGGGTATAGATTCGTTCACTAAGAAAAAAGACTTATGAAATGCTTGAAGAGATCTCGATTTCTTATTAAAAAACTGTCCTAAAAACCCGATTTTTTTTATAGTTTTATCTTTAAATCTTGTGTTTGAAAACTCTTCAAAGTACTTGAATATTTGAAAATTTTCATGATCGGTTGTCGGTGTAAAGCGTAGAGTGACAAGTTCAGTTTGTATCTTTTCACGAACCAAGTGACAGTCAGTTTCAATGTGTTTGGTCCACTCATGGAATACATGATTATCAGCAATATGCAAAGTTGAGCGATTATCGCAATGGACAAGCATTGGTGACAAATGATCAACACCAAGGTAACGAAGAAAGTATTTGACCTATTAAAGCTCACAAGTGAGAGTGATCAAGGCCCTATATTTTGCTTCAACAGGAGGCTTAGAAATCGTTGGATGTTTTCTGGATCTCCAGGATAGTGGATTGGAGCCAATCAAGGTGAAGTATCTAGTAGTGGATCGTCTAGTGGTAGGACAACTAGCCTAATCGTCATCACAAAAACCAAATACAACGAGAGAACTAGAGGCAGATAAGATCCCTTTATCGATGAAGCCTTTACGGTAACAAAGAACACATTGGCCAACATCCAGGTGAGTGGAATGCATGGGTTGCATGAATTGGCTCAAAGTATTAACTGCATAATTAAGTAATATCAGGGCATGTCACAGTAAGATAGTGGAGACGACCAATGAGGCGGCGATAGGACGATAGGTCAGGAAGAGAAGTGCCAACGGTGGGAATGAGATTTAATTTCTGCTTCACTGGAAAACTGTTAGCCCAGAATTTGATAAAGATGTTAAAAGGTATTTTCGTTAACAAAGAAATATGAGCTTAGAGGAGCGAGAGACTTTAATTCCTAAAAAATATTACAAGCGATCGAGATCTTTCAGAGACAAGGTGCGATCAAGGAAGGACTTGAGATCAAAGATAACTTGATTACTGTTGCCAGTGATAATTATATCATCAACATAGACAAGTGCATAGAAAGAAACAACGTTATTTTTGTAAGAAGATAAGGAATAATCAGCAAGAGACTGGAGAAAACCTTTTTGAAGGAAAGGAGAGAAGAATTTGAAGAACCATTGACCGGATGCCTGTTCGAGGCCATACAACGATTTAGTAAGACGACAACCGGGAGAGTCCCCGTAAGGGAGAAAAGCCAGGAGGCAGTTTCATGAAGACTTCTTCACTAAGATCACCTTGTAAGAAGGTGTTCACATCAAGTTGATAGTGGAACCGACCTTTGATGGCAGTGACGGAAAGAAGGACATGGATTGTGACCAGTTTTGTGATGGGAGCCAAAGTTTCATGATAATCAAGGCCCTTTAGCTAAGTGTAGTCTTTAGCAATGGGGAGCGCTTTGTAGCACTAAATGCTCCTGTTAGAACGATAATGTATGTTATACACCCATTTACACCCAATTGGGGGTTTACCAGGTGGTAAAGGTGTAAGAGTCCAATTGTTGTTAGATTTTAACACGTGAATCTCCTTTCCCATTGCCTCACGCCAATGAGGGGATCTCATGGGTTGTGTGAAAGAGGAAAGTTCAATCGTGGAGAGGACTATGGTAAAGAAAGTTTAATAAGAGGTGAAGTAAGAACCAAAAGAGATAAAGTCAGAGAGAAGATATAAAATGGTGGATGAGAAGGAAAGATGTGTTGTTTCAAATGTAGTCGCCGAGATGACCGGTGGTTGTCGATCTCGTTAAGGCCAAGAAGAGGCCACATTACCTTTTCTTTCGGTGGCAGAGGAAAATGGTGGAAAGGTGCAACGGGGTCTGTTTGGGAAGTAGAGTCAGGGGCCAGTTCTTGTTGTGAAGTAAAGTCAGATGTTGAGTTGCCTGGGAAAAAGATGGGGGTGCTGACAGAAGAATCACTCTAGACTGTTAGGTCTAGAGGTGAAATCGGGGAGGTGCCCATGGAGACAAATTATGAGCCAATGGCTAAATGGGGGCAAAGAAATAATGACACTCCATGAGAGGTTAGACATGAACTTGAAATAGGTGAGTAGCTTTATGAACCATCGTCTCCAATGGTTATGAAAAGGAGTAGAAGTCGATGGTGGAGGGAGTGGATATTCCATTGGAAAATGAGATTCGTCAAAGGCCACGTTACGAGATGTATAGATTTATTTAGATGGGAGGTTAAATACCTAATAACCTTTCTGACTGCGGGGGTAACTTGATGAGACATGAAAATGTCCCATCTGAATCTCTTAACTCGGGTTAGTTAGTCCAGCTCGAGCGGTTACTTTGATCATTTGTTTGATTTTCTTTCTCAGGTCTCATTTACGGAGTTCGATGCGAAAACATCGTGATAAAGACATACTTGAGGGGTATTTTGGTCATTTTAATGACAAGGGTATTCTGGTCAATATTAGTGCTCATATGAAAGTAGAGTCCGAGACCAATGCAGTGGCGAAAGCGGAAGTCAAATCGGAGTCCGGATGGACGAAATAGGAAAGGTCAAAGTTGGGGTCAAAAATTAGTGGACCAAGGTCAGCATGGGATTCACTGATACACGTGGCGCGCTGAGGATGCAGATTTTGATGGGCCTAGAAAGTTACCCTAAATAGGTCACCACCCCCCAAGTATACGGGCGTCAAGTAATAGTTCCGGTAAGACCGGTTCGTTCCTCAGAGACTAAGTCAATCTATTCTGACTCCTATAACTAATTTGGATTTTCTTCAGATTTTGATTTTCTTGCAATTTAAACAATAATACTAACAAAGACAAATAATAATGGTAAATGATTTTATGGGAGAAGTAGCCTAGGGTTTTGAATCCGTTACGATCAAACACAAATATTCACTCAAATCTTATTTTTTTTCTTGTCTCACCTCAATTGATTCTCTACGATTCTAACTATTGCCTATCAACTATCAAGTATTCGTCATTAAATAATCTAACCTAAATATGACGAATCAAGATGTACGAAGTATAGGTAATGAAAGATTCAACCACAATTTCAACATTCGCCTATTAACTAAGAAGCATTAGTCATTAAAGATATACCTAAACATGACTAATCAAATCAGAAATATAAACGAAGAAGAAGTTATGAATAATTTCGAAAATTTATCAATTGAATTTATCCTTCAAACTGTTAAGATAATAAGTCAATATTTATGTAAAATGTTAACTTCATCGAACCCTAGACTAAAGGAACTTAGCTACTCATCACTAAAGTGATCATAATCATGGTGGGATAAATGAGAAATAATAACATTAAAGAAAGAAAAAGAATCGGAGAAGAAAACACCTTTTTTCTCGCAAATTTACTTCTGTGCAGCCAAACAGACCCTTAGGGAAAATAATTTTCTCGTCTTCCCGGAAACGATTTCCTGGTGAGAAAATTATTTTCCTTCTCTGGTTTTTCTCTCTCTCTCTTCTGTTTTCTCTCTCTTCCTTTCTCTATCTTCTCTCTTTATCTCTCTAATAAGCACAGGAGCTCTCTCTCTATCTCTCTAACAGTAACAATGAAGAAAGAAGAAGAAAAGAGAATTTCAATGGTTTTTATTATTTTTATTCAATCTTTCTCTCTCAACAGTATCTCTCTCTCTTAACTCTTTCTATCTAACTTTCTCTCTCTCACAAAGAGAATAATTAGAAGAAGAAGAAGAAGAAGAAGAACAGAAACTCTCTCAAACTCACTTTCTCTCTCTAGCCTCGGTTTTGATTTGTTAATGGCCGAACTCTGTTGTGATGATGATCATTTCTCTCCTTTCCTTAACCTCTCGGTTTTCTGTTAATGGTCGTCTCCTCCCTTTTCAATTCGACTCCAAAAAACCGAGATGTGATCTCCCTCTTTTCTTTGGACGAGCCCTGTTGTAATATAGCCGAGAGCCCCCTTCCTGTTTTCTTCTCTATTTTTGGTTTCTATCTTCTTTCCATCTTCATCCTTTTCTTTCTGTTTTAAAGAGAAATACATATCTCTCTCTTTCCATAAGTTCTCAATCGAGTCCATGTTCAGCTCCTTTCCCTTCTCGGTTCCATATCTCTCTTTCTAAACAGTTAAAAACTTTCCTTCCCTCTCTATAGAATTATTTGAGGAGACGAGAGATAAAGGAAATCTGACGCCCAATCACTAAGTTGTCCGTGAATGA
>BEHA01045512.1:74817-88747 GCA_002897215.1 Eschscholzia californica subsp. californica | reverse complement strand
TAGGTGAGTAGCTTTATGAACCATCGTCTCCAATGGTTATGAAAAGGAGTAGAAGTCGATGGTGGAGGGAGTGGATATTCCATTGGAAAATGAGATTCGTCAAAGGCCACGTTACGAGATGTATAGATTTGTTTAGTTGCGAGGTTAAATACCTAATAACCTTTCTGACTGCGGGGGTAACTCACGAAAATACCACGGCCACGAAAATCAAATTATAGGCAGAGCCTGGGAAAATTTCCGACGTGACAAGCCACGTCAGATCTGTAACTTATTTTCATAGTTAATTTCTCTCTAAAATCAATAAATCGTATATGTAACTCATTCTCAGCTTCAATAATTTGTCCGTAAAACTCACAGTCATCCTAATTTTCTAACTATACAAATCTCAACTTATTCTTCATTTCTATTTGAAACGTTTCTTCAGTTATTTGATTTGGAATTTTACCCTTTGAGCTCTTAGTTCTGTATTGTTACTCGTTAACTTGGGTATTTAGTTTGATTAGAGAGAGGAAGTATGGATAATGCTGGTAATTAAGTTTGGTAGAAAGCGCAAAAACCTAACGACTTTCTTGGGTTGAAGAAGGAAGGGTGGAGGATAAAGAAGGATGAAGTGAAGGAGAAATAAATATGAGTTGGACAAAAAAATATAAATTATAATTAAAAAATTGCGATGAAGGTAAAATTGGAAGACTTGATAAAATTCGGAGGCTAAATCAAAGTCCCACATAAATGGGGCCAAATCGAACTCTCAGACACAATTAGGGGCCAACTGTCCGTTGATCAACTCTGCAACTAAAGACGGCAAGACGTCGATGCATTTGGGTAGTTTAGGGTTTTGGGATTCAAGACATTTTCATGTCAAATTATGTAGTTGGAATAACTACTTCAACTCAATTGTGGCAAAATCTTGAAGAATCATTTGCTGCTTCATCAACAGTTCATGTTCTTCAACTTGAAAAACAACTAAGAGATTGTAAGAAGGATAATGATACTATTCCCGAATTTCTTGCCAAGATCAAGAAAATTTGTGATAGTCTTGCAGCTGCTGGTAGTCCAGCCTCTTCCAAAAAAGTTATTGTAAGTATCCTCAGTGGATTGCGATCTAAATTTGATGCATTTTCTATTTCAATACGAATAAGAAATCCACCTATTACTATCAATGAATTACACAATTTGTTATTAAGTGAAGATATAACTCAGAATGATAAGATGAAGAAGCTCAATCTTTCCTCTGATAGTAATGCTTTAATGGGATCTACATATAATGGAAATTCTCAAAACAAGAACAAGTATCCACATCAATTTTAAGGAAGTTCTTCGAATCAAGGTTACTCTAATAGAAATCAGTTCTATAATAATGATTCAGGCACAAGTTCAAACTCTTTCAGAGGAGAGGTGGAGGAAATTCAGCTCAAAGAGGAAATTATAATCGATTTCCACAACAAAATCTCAATCCTTCTACCAATGGTTGACCTACTTGTCAAATCTGTCACAAAATTGGTCATACGGCTATGGAATGCTATCATAGGCTTAATTTCTCCTATCAAGGAAGATCTCCACCTGACGATATTTTTGCCATGCTTGCTTCTGCTAATGTTTTTGGGGATAATCTTTGGTTTGCTGATTCAGGAGCAACTAATCATATCACATTTGATTTGTCTCAATTACCTTCTTCTTCTGACTTTAATGGTCGTGAAAGAATCACAGCCGCCAATGGCCAAGGTATGATTATCACTCGTACTGGTAATACTTCTTTTATTGAGAATAATAGAAAATTTAAACTTCAAAATGTTCGTAGAGTACCTCAGGCTTCACATAATCTATTATCAGTTCACAAATTCACCACTAGTAATAACTGTTCATTAACTTTTGATCCATTTGTATATTATGTGAAGGATCTTCACTCGACCAAGACTCTTTTTCAAGGGCCAACTGTAGCCGGTCTATATCCCATTTCCTTCTCTTCAAATAAATCAGGCAGAACTCATGCTCTTTCAACTCAACCTTCACAAGTACATATGTGGCGTAGGAGACTTGGACATCCATCTTTCCAAATAAAGATCGAACATAACCCAAATAGAGATTGAAAATATCCAATACAACATTAAAACATTTATCAGAAAGCATAGAAAATACCCATGACAACTTTATTCAGGTTCTTTTAAAAATTTCATCCAAAATAAGGAGAGATAATTAAAATCTTATTCCAATACAAAAATTCAACATGCACTAATTCATCATTAATTCATCAAGTGAATTAACTAACAACAGTAACTTCATCTTCTGCAGGTGTTGCTGGTGGTGGCAGATATTTTGTGCCAAGATCTTGAATGATCTTTTTCGCACCTTCGATCAAATCCTTTACGACATCTCCAGCTGGAATAATATCCTTAACAAGTCCAACACCTTGTCCTGCATACATGACCATGTGTTCCAGTTCTCCAGCAGTAGTCTGATTCGCTACTTGACCAGCAAATCGACGTAGAACAGTTTCCTGCATTTAACCATAAACACAATTAAATCATAATCAAGAAAGACAATTTTGAGTTAGCTCGAAATCAAACTAGGATGTCTGAATTCACATTAGTCCTAGTAAATCTTCACGTGATACAATTGGGTGTGGAGCCGTTATATCATATTTGCGAAGATCTATGGCAGATTTAATTGTACGTATTAATTAAATCATGATTGTTAATTTAATGGAATGAATTAGGAATGTAAGTCCATACTCCTCCATGAATAATTGAATAACCAATTATCGGTTGTGAATCATCATTTTCCACGTCATTTGGTGCGCCTTTCCATTGGTTATGGAAAGGTGTGTTGAGACAACGAGTAGGTGCACGCCAAGTTGCACGACTGTAAAGATCAGTGAGATCGGTATCAGCTTCGGTATAATGCAACAATTGTTGCTTGTAGTAGTCATTTGCGTACGACTCCTTTGTTGCTACAAACCTACAAATATTTAATACAATGTTAAGAGACAATAACACTACAAGAATATCAATAAAGAAAGAACTGTAATTTTGACTGCATAGATACCTAGTTCCCATACAAATGCCATGAGCGCCCAATGATAAAGCAGCAACGTAACCACGAGCATCAGCGATAGAACCTGCGGCAACTACTGCTATGTTTCTGTCTCCGACTAAATCCACCACTCTTGGAATCAAGGCCGACAAAGCTACCTAGATTTACATGTAATTATAAAATTGAACTCACTAATTAATGTTTAATTATTTTACGAATTTAGTTACTCTTATAATTTAGTGATTAGTCCTCATTTTCTTACATGACCAATCACGTGCCCTCCTGCCTCTACTCCCTGTGCAATAATACAATCCACACCCGCAGCTACGGCCTTTTCAGCATCAGCCAATGATCCTACCTGATTAATTATAACATTAATTTTGAATTAGTATAATACAATAGGAAAAGACTTTATAATTTAAAACTAATCATATAAATTGATATGATCAATTAAGAACACTTTGATATAAAATAATGGATGGAATAAATCATCAAACGATTTATTTAATATTTTTATATGTATATATATAATTAGTATTTAATTACTTGGTGCATGATCTTGACTCCTTTAGCGTGTGCTTCGTCCACCATTTCTTTGTTGAAATCACCCCAGTAGACTTGCATGCAAGCGAGCTTCTCATCGAAAATGGCTTTCACGGTGTTAGTGTTGTCGAACTCCAAAAGAATACCAGCTCCAAAGGGTTTTTTCGTCAATTTCTTTGTCGACGTTATCGCCTTCACCGTCATATCATAACTATTCTGCATTAATTCACCATTTATCATCTATTATATCCTCCCACATTTAAATTGTACACTACCATATATAAGGAGTAATAAATTAGTAAGCCATTGTGACAGCTATAAAGACATTAATAGATCGCGAATCTCAATAACTAAAGAATGTCAATCCAGTTTGGGATCAAGTGACATATAGATAAAGAGGTATATGCATGGTTCTAGGAATTGAAGACTAGTAGATCAAAATTCTCATAATTCTTATTGCAACTTGGAATCCCATCTAAAATTCTATTAATGTTTATGAATGAATGAATTCAAAATAAAAAGGGTAACATTAAAGAAGAGTTAATGGTAATAGGAGTATTAGCATGATCGTCACCCCAACGATGATGCAATTAAGAAACATGTTTTTCATAAAATGGAACAAAAAAATATAGTCTGTATGTAAGAAAATCAGTGAGTTAGGGAATATGAATATAGATAGAAACTAAAACAAAAGAGATTGAAACATACAACTGGACTGGCCAGTAGACCAATACCACCGGCTTCAGCGACAGCAGCAACAAGCTTGGGGCCAGCAATATCAGCTCCCATAGGTGCCAAAACAATGCCATTATCGAACCCTAAGATCCCACCGAAACTCATTTTCTATATCTCTTAGAGAAATGGAGATAAGAAAAAAATGAAAGAAAGACGAGTCTTTAAGTGTTTAGTGTTTTGAAATACAATGAGGACTTCTACAACTATTTATACCATTTCGCACCCATCTTACTATTTTCCTATGGGTCCCTTTTCTCGAATAAAAATTTGACATGTGCAACATTTAGTGTCCTAATTTTCCTAATAAATATTTAAAAGAAATTCATAGAAAACCATAGCTGGATAACCAACATGTGCCTCATTAATTATAAGTTATTTCTTTTACTATGTGAGGTTTGACTAAATATTTTAAACTGATTGCTTTATTAACAGAAGTGGACAAGAATTAGATTTTTTTTTTTTTGGTGAAATTACGATCTACGTTAGTTGATACAAGACATTGATACATCATGAAGATGTGATGAGCACGATTACCACCCAATTTAAACCATAATGAAAAAGGTCTAAAACCCGACAAATTTCTTAATAATCATGCAATCTAGGTAGATTTTCAGGGTTTATTTTGGGGTGTAAATATAAAATATGTGACAAATCAAACTAGCAATCTATTATACAGTGAACCTATATCAAGGTGACTAAATTACCATAGGTTCACACAAAAAAAAAATTGACCTACTGTGTCTTCTCTACTCATTATCAGGTAGTTGAGTTCGGTGACCACAACTGATGGAGACCATCAAGATGGGCTTCACGGCCGAACTAGTTAGAGGGCCTTATGGCCAAGCCCATTAGGGTTAGAGTTTAGGAGTTTTCATGTTTTTGTATTTCCTACTAAGTCTAGGTTTAGAAGTTTCTATGTTTGAGTATCTTTGATATTTAGGAATCCTAATTTGAGTCTATCTAGAAGTTTATAAGTTCCTATAAAAGGAAGTCAGGTCTGTCCTTGTTATTCAGATGAGAGAATATTATCAACCAAGTTTATTATTAATCAAGTTTATTGTTTATCATTATTTTATCAGTTTTATTTCGTTAGTTTAGTTTATTAACAATGGTGGATTCCATTACTTTTACGCTTCCGCAACAATCTACATCAGCTGGTATCAGAGCTTTAAGAATCTGGGAACACATAATTTTTTAAATACTTCTCATCTTGAATGTTGGGATAATCTTCCGCGTTTAGGTTGGGATCCTTTTAGAGATGCACAACAACTCTATGTTGATCGAAAAGATCAAAACAAAATTAATGTCGATTCCAAAATTCCTATGTTTGATTATCAATATCATATAGATTTTTGGATTCAACAGATGGAGGATTGGTTTATAAACCAAGAAGTCCATGACGAAGACAAGGTTTTGTCATCGAACAACACTTGTCTAAAAGAGTCTATGAAAAGTTCAATGCAATGCAATGGAGACTCATTAATCAAGGAAAAAAATTCGTCGACGATTGGACTACATTGAAAAACATCTTTAGGTATGTTTTTCTTCCTTTAGATGAATATTTTTCATATGTGGAGACAAAGATTGAATCCAGTAGACAGTTCTCGAATGTTATTTCGGTCACCGTGTTCGATGGTATTGAAGAAGAAGTTCTTGACAAAAAGAATAAAATTTTCTCAATGACGGAGGAAAAAGAAGAACAAAGTGAATTATCCTCTTTTAGCTTGAAAAGGTCAGTTCATTCTAGTTTAGATTTGATTAAGCCATATTCGAGTTTGGTTTATAAGCAACACGAATATGAACGTGGGAAGATTGTTCAAGTGAAGAAATTCAAGGTTGATTTTTCCATAAAGTATAATGTGGTGTTTGTGGTCTTCTTCATCAAATTAAAAGATGACGGGAGATGTTGCAATTTGTTGGAAGTTTCTTTCCTACATTTATTTTTGCAAGATTCTTTGCACTATGAGATTGAAGCTTGTGATTTCGTCCAAGTGGGTGTCCTTCAACCCCAATGCACTGTTCGCTCGAAGTGGGAATTAAGGATTGCATTGTTGAGTCTCACTTGAGGGCAAGTTCGTTCTCGGTCGGGGAGTATGATGGAGACCATCAAGATGGGCCTCACGGCCGAACTAGTTAGAGGGCCTTATGGCCGAGCCCATTAGGGTTAGAGTTTAGGAGTTTCCATGTTTTTGTATTTCCTACTAAGTCTAGGTTTAGAAGTTTCTATGTTTGAGTATCTTTGATATTTAGGAATCCTAATTTGAGTCTATCTAGAAGTTTATAAGTTCCTATAAAAGGAAGTCAGGTCTGTCCTTGTTATTCAAATCAGAGAATATTATCAACCAAGTTTATTATTAATCAAATTATTAATCAAGTTTATTGTTTATCATTATTTTATCAGTTTTATTTCGTTAGTTTAGTTTATTAACAATGGTGGATTCCATTACTTTTACGCTTCCGCAACAATCTACATCAACAACTATTTTGATCATACCCAAGTAAAGTAACCCAACCCTAAGTGCCATAGAAAACAGCCACAAACCAAATAAAAGGACGGGTTACATAAAGAAGGGCACCAACCATACTCATAAGAGTAAATCCAATGTGATGAGGCTTGGTTTCGAAGTATGGGAGCTCCTGAACTTTTTATTTATAATGTCGGTTCCAAATCAAGGGCTCCCAACCCAAATTCAATATGTTATGTACATGCGTGCAATTTTGATTTCTATTTTCAACAAAAAAATTAGAGAGATTTTGATTGCAACAAAAAAACTATAAAATTTGGTTCTTAATTAAAATTTGTTGTAATTTTCAAGAGGGATAATTTTAAGAAAGATGAATAAAGAAGGACTTAGAGAAATTAGAGAGGACTTAGGAAAAGGTTTAAAACAAAAAAAAATTAAAAACAGATTCCGGTGAATCTCTTTTTGGATACACCTCAATGTAGCAAAAGGACCAAAACCACTAAATTTGGAGTGGAAAACCCCTTCCCTTCGGCTCCCCGGTTGGGTCGCCCAACGGCTGGACCTTGCCTCTTTAATTTTGAAATTTGGTAGCTCAACCACAAGGTTTGAGTTTGCTCCAAGCCTTTGCTTTCGTTTTATAGGTTATGGGAATGGAAAGTGACAAAAGAAAAGGTGATGCTTTGGGACGTCCTAAAAATCTTAGGAGAATAAAGACTTAGTCAATCAAGAATGACATATAGTCATATTTATTTTTTAGCCCCAAGAATCACTTGATTGCTTTTTGCCCTGTAGTACATCTTCACCTCTCCTCCATGCCACCGCCACCATTTTCGACCACCGACTACCTCACTCACTCTTTTTGTCCCTTTCTCAGTCTCTCTCTCTCTCTCTCTATGTCTCTATATCTCTCTCACTCTCTCGTTGTAGGTCTCTCTTTCTCGCTCCCTAAACCCTAGACGTCGAGGAGGGGTTCGAAAACCCTCCTCAAGGGTTTCAAACTTCGTGGTTGGTCGACCACAAGAGATTCGTATTTGGTCGACCGCGCAAACCCTCGAGGAGGGTTTTGCCTGAAACGCTTCTGGTTCCGAACAAGGGAACACTTCTCTTCGCCAGAACTGTGTGTGTATGCGAAAGAGAGAGAGAGAGAGAGAGAGAGAGAGAGAGAGAGAGAGAGAGAGAGAGAGAGAGAGAGAGGGAGGAGGAGGAGGAGGAGGAGAGGAAGAGAGAGAACGCGGATAGTAAGACAAAGCTTGTGAGAGAAGAGGGAAAAAAAGACACGAGGAGATGAAAATTATGGGCAAAAATAAAAATTCGATTTTTTTTTACCCAAAATGAAGATATCCCTAAATCAAATATATTAACCAAAATCTTTATTCTTCAGAGACTTTTTAGGATGCCCAAAGTCGTGGCTAAAAGAAAAATACGAAAGTGTCGAAAATTGCCAAAATATCGAGCAAACATAGATTTTCTTTTCAATTTAACTTATTTGAATATGAATAATTTGACTCAAGTATGTGCAAAATCATTGCCAGACAAAAATACAAATGTTATGAAATTTTATTTGCTACTCAGATCCCAAGTCAGATTTTAAACGTAACTTAAAAAAGACACAAGTACTACTGAGGGAAAAATCTATAAAAGAGAAATATTGTTCTTATACTCTTGATGACGCTTCCTTCAGTATAACCTTTTCATAGACATGATATGCTTGTAGCACACAATTTTTGATAAACCTAAATATGATAGTTACTTGTTTCAACAAAGAAAAAATGATAGTTACTTTGTGAGTTCGGTATGGTCATCGTTCATGTAGTGCCTGCATTGCATTAATGTGCACGACAGTTACACCCACTCTCTGGTATTTCTAAAAGAAAATTCATTATTTACAAAGAAATGAAAAATACGCACGGAGTGTGGTCGTATATCGAGTGAAAATGCTTCTTTAGATGTTCTCCTCTCTCTACCAACCTCTAAATTTTGATTTGTGAAAGTATTAATTGTGCAATAATACTACGTTAGCTCTAGTCTAAAGTTATTATTTCGATACTTTTCTTAATATTTTTAAGTTCTTGAAATTATGACACAAATCTCTATAAAATGAGGGTAGATACACAATAAAATCATTGTTATACACAATAAAGTCAATACTTGGTTGTGCAAGTGATTGATGGTGTTGACATAAATTCCAAAATCTTTAAAGTCCCGTGTTTGATCCCAAAAGTGGTGGAATCCATGGTTATTAAATTTGAGTTATTAAAGTTATAACTAATGTAATTAGTTTGTCGGGTTTTAAGTGTCTTTCATGTTATTGGGGTTTAGGCCTCTTTCATTTTTGGTTTAACGGTTGTCGTGCTTATCACATCTTCACGATGTATCAATGTCTTGTCATGACTAACGTAGATCATAGTCGATTTCTTAAAAAAAAAAAATGTTATACAAAAGTCACAATCCTATAAATGTCAAAATTAAGTTAATTGGACCTGATTTATTTATCTTTCTGATCACTAATTTGTCATAAAGATAATTTTTAATTAAGAGAGAATTAGATTAGAATGATGAATTTAAATAGAAGACTAAGAAAATCCCACGAGCTTCATGCTCAAAACTTTCCCAACATGAAGCTTTTCATTTTCTAAGAAGTTTGACATTCATTTATGAGTTTAATGCTAATTCCCCCCATATAAGCTAATCTTATAAGCTGGGATACCATTATCACATCAAAAAGATTTTTTCATTTTTTTAGTTGAAAAAAAGAAAAGTTATTACAATGAGACTTAATAACGATAGTAAGATCGTCCTAATAGACTAGAACATGTATTAAACTAAGAGATCGCACATATCCCAGTTCACAAGGAATACTACCATTAGAAATTATATTTTAAATGGTTGACAAAAACAATATTTCTTCTTCTTAAAGAAAGAGAAGATCTTGTTATAGCAATCGGGGTTAATGTGAACAATACGAGTAATCCAAAACAAACAAGAACAGAACACAGAGATTTACGTCGTTCGGTTGGTGGGACCTACTCCACGGCGACAACGGCGCGATGATTTCCACTATGATAATCAAACAAGTTTGCACAAGAGATTCATGAGATTGTGCTTACTGATATCTCCTTAGGATTTAGTTTATATAACCACTACACCCTAATCCCACCGTCTCACCTGACTCTCTAAAGCCGACTCTCTCTACAACCGACATTATACACGGATAACGCTAATCACCAATAACCGACGTAAGTCTAGCTTCGCATTCCAGCTCTGTCTCGGAGTCCAGCTCTGCCTCACAGCCTTGCTTCGCATACCAGTTCTGTCTCAACAATCAGCTCCGCTAACGGGTCCAAAATTCGGCGGCGAGACCTTCAATATCGGCAGGAAATTACCATTGCCTTGTAAGCAGGTTGGCGGGTCATAAAACCAGGTTCGATACCAATCCATATTCGAGTCACTTCCAACAGATCTCATAATACCAGTCGGCCCCGAAGCGATCCAGCCTGCCTAGGACCCCCAAATTTAGAGAACCCCTAATTTATATAACATTTATATATGAATATTATTATGATATGTATGTGTTTATGCATATTTATATCAGATTTGTTTAGGTAGCCAAGTTGGGAGAGTAGTTGTCTAGTTGATTAAAGAACCTAAGATTTAAGGTTCGATTCCCGAATTACATCATTTTTTAAAGAATAAATGTACACCTCAAATAACAAAGTCTATCCAGACTTAATTAATAGGAGGTTTAAAAGAAAAAGACAAAATCATACTAACATTTAAACTTAATGAACTACTCTCCAACCCTAAAAGACACCTAATAAAAGAAGAACAAAAATCAAACTAAATACGTATTTTTATAATATCTTTCTTCTCTTTTCTAATTTCTCTTCAATCTCACATTTCAATTATATAGAGCTAAGCTTCTTGTTCCTTTAATTTTTCTTTGTTTTTTTATTTTATTTTTGTTTAGATTCTTATTGCTATTTCTAGTAAGTTAAAATATTTGTGATTATTAGTGTACACTTTGTTATTATCGCATTAGATTGTTACGGATCCAAAAAAATATTTATACGATTCTCGGGAGCTATAGATAAACTCGTTAAGAAAAAAGAAGCGGATACTAATAATCCAAATGAAGTGTTAGTTGATGAATGATTTTTTCAACTTGAAGTGTGAGGGTCACCGTCGATACGTTCGCCTAGAGGCCCTCAAAAGTCAGGACCGGTACTGAATGTTTTCAAAGGTAATCAACATAAACATATAAAGAGCGAGCTAACAACAACTAGGATTGCACTAGCTAGTGCACAAATCAAGACCCATGTAACTAGGATTACCAATGCATCCTTACTCTTTTCTATTTCATTTTTTATTCATGTCATCATATAAGTTTATTAAGTTTGAAGGATAGAGAAAAAGGTGTTTTTTTTTGTTAAAGAGTGCATTATATTACTTAAACCAAAATACTATTACAATAATGTTTATATAAAAAGAAAGGGACATTCTTCCATGTTTGGCGCTTGTTCTTCTTTCGAGCCCATTTAGCCAGCTGGTCAGCTTGAGAGTTGAGTTTCCTATTGGCATACATGTAGATGACACTGTCAAAATATTTTCCTATATCCTGAATTTTGATGATATAAGCTGTAGACTGCCACTGGATTTTGTGCGTGTTATCTTGGAGATGCTTGATTAGATTGCAGTTATCACTTTCTATGATAATGTTTTTATGTTCGTTGTCCTTCGCCCATGTCAAGCCTCTAAGAATAGCAATTGTTTCACTCTCTTCACTGCTTCTAGCTCTGGTGAAGTCTGCTTCTGCTTGAATGAATTTCGAGTCTGCACTATGAACTATCAATCCTATTCCTATATAGGATTCTACTGCTGTAAACAAAGCGTCTACATTGATCTTAATATATGGGTTATTTGGAGGTTTTCATTTCTCTACTTTTTGGCTGATATTTCTTGAAACTTTTTCTTGTTTTTCCGGAAATTGATGTATCCTAGTGATTATCGAATTGGTAGAATTTGTACTTTTTTGGAAATACCCCTCACATCTATTCTTCCATATTATCCACAGAATTGCTGCGAAGTGAGTATTATTATTCGTATTACACCTGTGCTTTGAGTGTTGCCAAGAGAAAATCCATTCCTTTATCGAGGTAATATTCTCCGAGATAATATTAAAATGAAACCAAACATTTTTGGCTATCGTGCAATGCAGTAAAGCATGCTCCATAGATTCAGTTTTCGTGCATATATGACACTGAAATTTGTTACCTATGTATTTTCCTATACGTTCTTTAACTGGTAGGGCGTTATTGCAAATTTTCCATATGAATAACTGTATTCTTGGTCTTATTGGTAAATCCCATATATATTTCCAGTTGTAATTGCTTGGCATTACTGTAATGTTTTCTCGTCTGAGATGATTGTACATAGATTTAACTGTGTATTTTCCAGATTCTGTAAGTCTCCATTGAAGGAGTTGAAGGAGATGTCCTTCGACCAAGGTGACAATGCGAACAATTTGTCGGATAGGACAATTGATGTGGAAGATCATCAAGTCCGTTTGATTTAGGGATCGTAGAGTTGTAGCTAGAGACCAACTACGATCGTCGAATTACGAAGTAATTCGCGGCTAACTTCGATCGGATCCTACAACGGGTTACACATAAGAGTGTCAAATTGATCTAGGATATGACTAGTGGGAGTAAGATATAATCATGGGAGTGTCCCATAAACATATCTCATAGGCCTAAAAAGGAATTAGGCAAAGATAGTACAAAAAGGCCAAAAACAGGGTTTTGGGCCTAGACCGGTTCGGGTACTTCTAGGACTCGGATTGGGCTGAATTTCGGAGGGTTAGTTGCTGATATAATAAAAATTATATCTGCCAATTTTCGTGGTGTTTGGACACCTCCTCCTTAGGGAATTGAGAAAATATCAATAGTTGCTATTTTCGACTATTTCCCTAAATCTTATTCTAAAGGGTGTTTTGGGAAACCTAAAAGGAGGTGGATTCTTATTAGGGTTCTATATAAACACTCTTAGGGCAGAGAATAAGGTGTGGAATTTCTCTCTAAGCTTTCTTACTCTACCACATCAAGTAGAGAGGAGGAAGTGAGTTAATTCCCATTAACTATCTATCTAGTCAAATAAGGTGTTCTTCTTTCCAACCACCATTGGTGTGCTAGCTATACAACAAGGTGGGAGATCAAATTGATTGCTCGTGTCCCAAGTAGAGGAGCTACACTTGAAGCTCTTGGTCTTCTTTAATCAATTCAACTAGTTCGAGGGAAAAGCGATTAAGGTAATCTACTATCTCCATTAGTTTAATTACTAGTTTTGCATGTGATCCTGGGGATACTAGTGTAGACATTAGATGTCTTATTTCCGCTATAAACACTAGTATAAGGGTTTAAATCCCTACATCCATTTCATTTCATCCTTTCCATTCATAGAAATGGGGATGGATTTTATTAACTTTTTAGTATTTTCATCAAAATTCTGATTCAGCAAATTTTCATCCCATTCATTGTTTTCAATTAATTGTGATACTTTGGTCAGGTTTGAGTTATTAAGATTTGTGATAGGGTCATTAATAGAGGGAACCCAAATGTCTTGCCAAATATTTATATCTTCCCCAGTATGGACTTCCCAAATGGATAAGTTCTTGATTTGATTGAGGTTTTTGTTTATGTTTTTCCATATCCATGAGTGGTTTTGTTTCACTGGACCTGGATTGTTTGAGTTCGGGTAGTAATTTGCCTTCATAAATTTCACCCATGCCGCTTTTGTGTCCGTAATGATTCGCCATGCTTGTTTACTTAACATGGCTTTGTTGTCCAGATCTGAGAGATGAATGCCAAGGCCTCCCAGATCTTTAAGAAGACAAATCGAGTTCCATGCTTTCGTACATATGCCTTTTGACTTACCCCACCAGAACGACTTTTGTAGAGTCATTATGCGTTTGCTTACACTTTTTGGAATTGCGAAGCATTGCATCTGGTATCGGGGTACGGCCGCTGCGATCGCCGAAATGACCACCTTTCGACCTGCTTGGGACAGAAAGGAATTGTTCCATTTTGTAAGTTTTCCATTAATTTGCTCCAGTATCTCTTTGAAGACTCTCGTCTTATGAGTACCTATAAATAATTGACCTC
>BEHA01045512.1:40376-54382 GCA_002897215.1 Eschscholzia californica subsp. californica | reverse complement strand
ACCAAAATCACTATATTTTATATCTAAGGTTTTTGAAATACCTTTTGAAAATCTCCTTACATCACATGGGCAATAGTCAGTTTAAGTTGTTATACAAAATGGGGAGTTTTATATGCAATGCCCATACACGTCAGAGGCAATGTGATTTTTACCCAAGACTTTGTCAAAACAAGTTGAACAAGTATGGTCAGAGGCAATTCTCTTATCTTTCATTTTTAGGGTGTTTATCACTAATTTCTTCTTTTTTCCTTCCCTCCTGTTACCTCATCCTTCTTCTCCGGCAAAATATCGTTCGCCGACAACTTTAGGCCGGCGATCTTCAAAACATTTTTTTTATTTGTTCTTTTTTTCTTGTTCTTTTCTTTCTCTTTCTCCTCTTTTCTCTCTCAGACCGAAAAATGGAGTGAATCTAGGGCTTGAACCCCTAGATACAACTTGCGAAGAAAAAGAGGGCTTTACCTATTATAGGGATTGTGTAATTTGATTCTTTTATTTATTTATTTACTATTTACTATTTTTTTTTGTTGAAGTGATATTATATTGAAACTAAAAAACAAGAGTTCTATTACCGTACATATGCGAAATAAAGTAAGGGATGTTCTTCCATGTCAGCGTCCTATTCCTTTTCCTAGCCCACTTTGCCAGTCTGTCTGCCACTTGATTGAATTTCCTGTTTACTATTTACTATTTACTATTTACTTTTTGCGTTTCGGTCTTACGAAAAAGGCATAGAAGATTCAGTATTAAAAAAATGTAGGTCCAGAAGAGAACCGAAAAACTGCTTAAAAGATCAAAGAACTAATACACTTTAAAACAAATTAGATCAAGTAAAACGCATCACGAGTACTATAATTCAACTCCAACCTAATAGATTAACAAATCATTTGATCTCTTGAAAGACTTCAAAAACAAGAATCAGATCAATTGCATGTTTGAAAATCAAGTAGATGTAATGAATTAGGGCAAAGAAAAGCAGAAACAGTGAGAGAGATTTGAGGACCAGAAATTAATTATTAGTATATTGTCCTCAAAAACAGAGGAGAAGTAGAAGATAAATGACCTGATTCCCGGAGGATAGGAGTATTGACTGGAAATTATTGTACTAGTTTAGTCGCCAGACGGAGGTTGTTGGTTGGCCACCTTTTGGAGAAGAATGATGAAATGGCGAGAGGGAAAGATAATGAAGTGGAGGTGAAGAAGATTGAGGGTTGTTAAGTCGAATTTGACTTAACCATTGACCTAATGACGTCAACTGTGTCGTTAGGTCAAACTCAAATAGACATTATTTTCTTTAACTTGCGATGCATTTAACCAAAATATGTTATTAAAATAATTGTATCTAGCAACATTGCATTTAATACTAAAAAAACATTGCATATGAAACTTCCCATACAAAATATAAAATTTATACGTTAAACTCCCTAAAGTAATGTCAAACCAACTACGGTAGACTTGTTAGACGAAGCAATCAGATGAAAATGAATATCAAGATTTGATGTGAAACAATTTTTACAGATCTCAATGAAAGAAAACAAACACTTCCATTCACAATACTTCTACATTATCTTCGTCATCTTAGTCTTTATCATAGTGGGGTCTACCACCAATGTAGTTAGATTTTACCTTTCCATGACAGTTTGGAGAGAATATGCTACCATTTTGTCATGGTGTGTGATAATAATCTAAGTCTTTCTTTTGGCCATCTAAAGATAAACGTAATACTAATAGAAAATTTTATTAATAACTTCAATATTCATATCCTAACTACGATGAACTCAGTCATATAATAGGCTCCAACCAAACAAATTAGACTCTAACTAGGACTCCTAATGAGACTTCAACTAGGACTCAATATTTAGAAATATAGAAATATAGAAACTCCTAATTACTTAGAAACTCTAAAATATAGAAACTCATAATATTAAATAACTATAAAATATATTTCAAAATATAGAAACTCCTAATTTAAATATAGAAAATATCTTTCTCTATCATTCCTCCTCCCTTGGCTGCATCCTTGCCCTCAAGGATTATCTCGATCATAGTTAATATCGGGATTTTCTCATCTTCGACACTTGGTAATTCATCATCAACTGCAGTATTGGGGAGAAGTGCCTTCTTGAAAACAGAAACGTGAAAAACTGGATGACTTTTAGTTCCTTATGGCAATTCCAAACGATACGCTACTGGACCAATTTTTTCTAATATTTTATATGAATTATAGTACTTTGGAGATAACTTCAGAGACACCCTTCTTATTGTAGAACTTCCCTTCTCAGAGTAGCGACTCTTATTAGATGTTAACTGTTGGGAGTATCCTCCATATATGATCAGTTTTTTCTCCTTCAGTGGATTGATGTTCATCGAACAGCTTGATCGAGGAGAAGGTCTAGGAACATTTTCTTCAATGTGAATTTCCTTTTTCGGATTCTTCTTTTTGTATATTCATCGGGATGGCATCGATGTCGACTTCCTCTGAGATTTTTGTGTTCTCTCTGCGAGCTTTCTTTTTCTCTGTGTTGGTTGTTTTTTTTCTCTGTCTTCTCCTTACCTTTCCTAGGATCCTTAACCATGTTTGAAAAACGCACAAACTCTTCTTGATATTCATAGTAGGACCCTATTTTTCGTAATTTTTCTAGTGCAACCCCTCCATCTTCATACGTCGTTCTCCCGAAGCGACCTACAACCGCTTCGACAAACTCTTCCCATGTACGAAAATAGTTACCTTTTTTAGCCCATCGACACCATTGTAATGTTTTTCCATCCAAGTAACTTATTGCAAACTGAATATTTTGGTCTTGTGCAGTGTTATAAAACTCAAAATATTGTTCATCTTGACCTTCCACAGCTGATCCGTTAAACCGTGTAAAATATAACCTTTCACCTTTAAAACAGTCACCTCTTTGAGACACGATCTCTCTATTGTCGACCAATCGACCAATCTTCTTAATCCATAATGATTGGTTTACCGTCATCTCAGTTATCTTCTCTGCCAATTCACCTAATTGTTTCTCCATTCTTTTTTTTTCGAGTTTGTACCACAAACGAGGTTATCTAACGAAGACAAAAGTAATGCGAAAGCGAATGATAGGAGCGTCTGCTCTGGATACCAATTGATAAGAACTTATGTCCTTCTCTAGGTCAGTCAAAGATAAACGTAATACTAATAGAAAACTTTATTAATAACTTCAATATTCATATCCTAACTACTATGAACTCAACCATATATATAGGCTACAACCAGACAAATTAGACTCTAACTAGAACTCCTAATTAGACTTCAACTAGGACGCAATATTTAGAAATATAGAAATATAAAAACTCCTAAATTACTTAGAAACTTCTAAATTACTTAGAAACTCTAAAATATAGAAACTCCTAATATTAATAAATATAGAATATCTTTCAAAATATAGAAACTCCTAATGTTAAATATAGAAAATATCTTTCTCTATCAGTCTGCCACCTATTTGTAATAATTTGTGGGGGACCGATATGACATTAGAATAGAATCAGCTCTTTCTGTGGCACCATTTTGTTGTCTCTTTCCGGCAACAAATTGTGAGCCATGATTACTTTGAATTCAAAATAAAGATCTGTTTCATTGTGATGAGCACTTAATATGAACTTCGAATAAGATTAGTTGTACTTTGGTTTCAGTTTGTCACGATCTTAATATGAACAATCCAATAAGGTATGTCTCAAATTCATTTTAGCCGGTCAAATTTATATATTTCTATTTTTAAAACTTGAATTCAAATGTTGTCAAAAAAATTGATTTGTTAGAAATTACGCGTTTAATTCAAAACAAATTAATCAGAATTAACTATTCAGGCGATGTAGATACCACGAATTAGGCAAAATAAACCTTCTTATATAACTTCAAAGTCAAGTTAGGAGTAAAACTCAATTTTAATAAAAACTAGCAAATGACATCATTTTTTCACTACAAAAAAAAATTTTTGAGTTGTCCACTACAAACAAATTCATACAATCATACCATGGATTATGAAAACAACCGTGATACACATTCCGGCACGAAACCCGCCCGAAACCCGACGGGGTGACGTGTCGGCCTGTGATCTAGATCACAGCCCGACACGTCACCCCGCCAGGTTTCGTGCCGGATGAGGATCATTTTATTTTAGAGTAAAATTAACAACATGGCAAAAGTACTAGTTAACCTTAAGTCTTGACATACATATTAAAACTTAATTTATTTTAGAGTACATAAAATAAACATGACAATTACTTTATTCTTGCTTTTAACAATCTCATCTTAAAGAGAGAGATAATTAGAAGCTTATTTCATCACACAACTGAAAATTAACCATGCAATGATTCATAATTCAGAATGAGATAGAATTCATTTGGGAGGTTGTGGGAGAAAGTTCGATCCAAATCCCTCGATGATCTTTTCTGCTCCAACAAAAACTTCGTGTACAATATTGCCACTCGGAAGGCCAGGAAGAAAATTATTAATTTGCCCAACTCTTTGTCCAACATTATTGATCTTGTTCTCTTGTTTTCTAGTAGCAGTAGTAGTCTGTTTTGTCACTTGGTCGTCAGATTGAGGTAGAATAGTTTCCCGTATGATATTGTCACTCGGAAGGCCAGGAAGAAAACTATTAATTTTCCCAACTCCTTGTCCAACATTATTGACATTGTTCTCTTGTTTTTCAGTAGCAGTAGTTGTAGTAGTTGTCTGTTTCGTCACTTGGTAGTCAGATTGAAGTAGAACAGTTTCCCGTATAATATTACTACTCGGAAGTTCCGGAAGAAAATTTTTAATTTGCCCAATTCTTTGTCCAACATTATTGACTTTGTTCTCTTGTTTTTCAGTAGCAGTAGTAGTGTGTTTTGTCACTTCGTCGTCAGATTGAGGTAGAACAGTTTCCCGTATAATATTGCCACTCGGAAGGCCCGGAAGAAAATTATTAATTTGCCCAACTCCTTGTCCAACATTATTGACCTTGTTCTCTTGTTTTCCCGTAGCAGTAGTAGTCTGTTTCGTCACTTGATCGTCAGATTGAGGTAGAACAGTTTCCCGTATAATATTGCCGCTCGGAAGGCCCGGTAGAAAATTATTAATTTGCCCAACTTCTTGTCCAACATTATTGACCTTGTTCTCTTGTGTTTCAGTAACAGTAGTAGTCTGTTTCGTTACTTGGTCGTCAGATTGAGGTAGAACAGTTTCCCGTATAATATTACCACTCGAGAGGCCCGGAGGAAAATTATTAATTTTTCCAACTATTTGTCCAACATTATTGACCTTGTTCTCTTGTTCTTCAGCAGTAGTATGTTTCTTCACTTGGTCGTCAGATTGAGGTAGAACAGTTTCCTGTATTTAATCATAATTTTAATTATGTTAATTACTTATACATTATAAAGATTTTTCGTTTCTAAAAAAATTATTATATCACTAACTTAAATTAATTAAAAAAATGATTTGAGTTGGAAATGTAATTGTTAATACATCCACTCAGTATCCATGTCATATGATGTAAGTGAGTTAACATACTGTTATAAAGAAACATAAAATCAAGTACTTGGGGAAAATATTAACTTAATTAAACTTATCTCTTCAATTTATTAGAAAACGTAGAAAATAACCATGACAACATTCATCACATGCTTTTAAAAATCTCATCCAAAATAAGGAGAGATAACTAAAAACTTATTCCAACACACAAACACCAAAATTAACCATGCACTAATTCATAATTAATTCATGAAATGAATTAACTAACAACTTTAACTTCATCTTTTACAGGTACTGGGAGATATTTTGTGCCAAGATCCTGGATGATCTTTTTCGCTCCCTCGATCATATTGTTTATGACATCCCCAGCTGGAATAATATCCTTAACTAGCCCAACACCTTGCCCTGCGTACATGACCATGTGTTCCAGTTCTCCGGCAGTAGTTTGATTCGCTACTTGACCAGCAAATCGACGTAGAACAGTTTCCTGTATTTAACCACAAACATAATCAAAGGAGGAAGACAATTTAAGCTTGAAACTAAACCGGGATGTGCGACTTCCTTTTAGTAGTAGTAGATCTTCACGTGATACAATTAGATGTTGAGCCATCATATCATATACGTGAAAATCTATAGCACATATTAAACAGATGACTCAGTAATTTAATGGAATGAATTAGAAACCATACTCCTCCATGAATGATGGAATAACCAATGATTGGTTGTGAATCATCATTTTCCACATCATCTGGTGCACCTTTCCATTGGTTATGGAAAGGTGTGTTGAGGCACCGAGTAGGTGCACGCCAAGTGGCCCGACTGTATAGATCAGTGAGATCGGTGTCGGCTTCAGTGTAGTGCAACAATTGTTGTTTGTAGTAGTCATTTGCATACGATTCCTTTGTTGCTACAAACCTATAGATATATAATACATTGATCAGGAGCCATATGATAGGAAAAATATGAATAAAGAAAGAAATGTAATTTTGACTTTCCTCTTGATTTATGGCGCGGAATATTTTTCTCTCAGACGTATTGGGACTATTAGCCGAAGAAGAAAGAATCGAAAAAAAAAGTACATACACACCTAGTTCCCATGCAAATGCCGTGAGCACCCCATGATAAGGCAGCAACATAACCACGAGCGTCACCAATGGAACCTGCAGCAACTACTGCGATATTTCTGTCTCCGACTAAATCCACCACTCTCGGAACGAAGGCTGACAAAGCTACCTGTAGTTATATGCAATTACAAAATTAAACACACTAATCCAAGATTAATTATTCATTTGATTTAGTTACTCTTATGGAGTAGTTTAAATAGTTCTCATTTATCAGCCTCTTACATGACCAATCACGTGCCCTCCTGCTTCTACTCCCTGAGCAATAATACAATCCACACCAGCAGCTACGGCCTTTTCAGCATCAGCCAATGATCCTACCTAATTAATTATAACATTAATTTTTAATTAGTATAAAACAATTGGAATCATAAATTAATTGAAACTAATCATATAATTAGTATTTAATTACTTGGTGCAAGATTTTGACTCCTTTAGCGTGTGCTTCGTCCACCATTTCTTTGTTGAAATCACCCCAGTATACTTGCATGCAAGCAAGTTTCTCGTCGAAAATGGCTTTCACAGTGTTAGTGTTATCGAACTCTAAAAGAATACCAGCTCCGAAGGGCTTTTTCGTCAATTTCTTAGTTGCCGTTATCGCCTTCACCGTCATGTCATAACTATTCTGCATTAATTCACCATTTCTCATCCATTATACCCTCCCACAATTAATATGCAACTACCATTTATCATCCATTATACCCTCCCACATCGGGCAAGAGATTAAAAATCAAAAAAAAAAAGTTGGCTAAGAGATTGTGACAAATATGATAGTTATGAATCAGGAAAAGTCGTGTTCAGATCTGGCTAATTAATAAAATAATGTCAATGAAGTTTAGTCAAATAATTAAAGAATGTCAATGGAGTTTGGTGATCAAATGACCTACTTTGTGTGAAAAATCTTTTAGGGTCGTGCTATATATCCTAACTTTTTTCCACGTTTAATTGATGAGAGTTCTAGTTTAGGCACTGATCTTCTATATTTACAAGAATAAAAGATTTATAGTTTCATGAATTGAACACTATAAGATGAAATTCCCATCATTTTTTTAGGTGATTGATCATGTCCACTATTTCCACTTACTTCAACTTTCGAACCCATTAAAATTTTATTAGTATTTTTGTAATAATATCAGATTCAAAATGATCCAAGAAAATATCGAAGAAAAACTAATTTGTAATAATAGCAGATTTAAAATTTTATTAGTATTTTTGTAATAATAGTAGATTCAAAATGATCTAAGAAAAACTAATTTGTAATAATAGCAGATTCCGTAACCACTAAAATGATGCAATTTAAGAAACCATTTTTTCCCCTTAAACACTAGCTAAACAAAAGTTATGTATATAAGAAGATCAGACGTCTAAGAACGCGAATTTAAGAGAGATATCAAAACAAAAGAGATTGAATCATACAACGGGACTGGCCAATAGACCAATGCCACCAGCTTCAGCGACAGCAGCAACAAGCTTTGGGCCAGCGATATCAGCTCCCATAGGGGCCAAAACAATGCCATTATCAAACCCTAAGATCCCACCGAAACTCATTTTCTTTATTTGTTAAGAAGATTGAGATAGGAAAGAAAATAGAGCCTTGAGTGGAAAATGGTTGTGTCTTTGAAATACAATGAGGACTTGTATTTATACCACTTCACACCCCTTCTATCTCTTCATTGTTTTCTACCTGTGGGTCCCCTTTTCTCCAATAAATATTAGAACACTACATTCACGGAAAATTAAAGCTGGATAATCTAACTAACATTTATGTACCACATTATAAGTTTACTTTTACTATCTGTGTTCTAACAAAAAATATATATTTTGAACTCATTTCCCAAAATTTTAAATTAATAATGTAAAACTACCTTCTCTAATGCATCTTAGGTTTACATATTAAGTTATAATTTATTTATTTCATCTTTCAATTAGGATAAAATAAAAAAGTTTGTATGTTAACATGTTTAAAAAACCTTGATAGAAACTATTAATAATTTAATATGTGCCAGAAGAAACCCAAGATTATATCATCAATTTTCTTTTTTTATTCCATTTTGAAAGGATTGTTCCATTAACACAAAAGAGAGAATAACAGTCACCTTACAAGAAGCCCTAACCAACCGCCATTCTTGAAGGTCATTGTGACTTCTAGTTAGCCTAGCAAGTTCATCAGTTTTTTTATTTGCTAGCCTATTTACAAATTTACAAGTGAAAATTGTAAAAGATTGACGTAACGCTTTGATTGTGGTGGTAGATGATCCAAAAAAGGGTCATCAGTTGACTACGGTTAATAAGTACATAAAGGACCAGAAACCCAACAGTTCAACCCGTATCAAGTTAACAGAGAGGTTGAATTCGAAAGAAGTCTGTCACTCAAGCTCAGAACTAGAGGATTTATATGATCGTTCTAGGCGTCTAATCCTGCCTTGCCTCAAATACGATCAGGTTTGTCTTGAGATTTAAGAGAAGATTATGGATTCCACGTAAGTGGGGTCGATAAATTAATCTCAAAACATGAGGGGTAGAAATGTGCCCAAGAGCATGTCCAATGCAAAACTCAAAAAAATCTCTATTCATCATATGTGTCAAGTTCCAATTGAGATTCTCACACATAGGTGGTGACAATAGAGATCCTCAATTTTTTTGTGTCTCCAATGCAAAACTCTAAACTAGTCTTATTTACTTATGTGGCATAGTTATTTTTGTAAATAAATAATTAGTTATTTAGAAAATATAGAAGACTCGATTTCTATTGGTTGAAAATCAATTATTTATGAGTTGGACAATTAGAGATATCTCAAGAGGACACTCTATTTCTAGAGTGTCCTCTTGAGATATCTTTATTCCACCCTCGACACGTAATCTCAGAGATCCAAATAGAGTGCTGCATTGGAGAGAGTTTTTAAGAAAAAACTCTAAAAATCATATGTGGCACTCAGAGTTTCTAAGATTAAGTGTTGCATTGGAGATGCTTTAATGCTTACCGACTTAATCCGAGATCCTATCCAAGGTACCATTTGATGAGGATCTTTAGTACTTATCAAATTTGGGCTTCAAGAGTCTGGGAAGGAGAAAACAACTCCTTAAGAATCCAGAAACTCCGGAATATAATCTATCAAGTATCATTAAACAAGGTAATTTCTAAATATCAAAGATACTGGATAATCTCAAAGAGGATTCTAAACCCTCAGACTACGAAATAGAAGTTTCAATCCAACACGGTTGGATCTCAATCGCCTCATCATCACCGCCTATCGGTCAAAGCAACCTATAAAAGGTAATCAAATCGTATCGAAGCGGACACACAAACACAACGAGTATGACACAACTCTATAAATTCGGGTTCACTCAATACTCAATATTTTAACTGCAAGGGCAATCTGTCTGTCTTGAGTGTCGGAGAAGTTTCCGAGTTCCTTGTAGGTTCGTCCACAGATCGATTAGTGCAAAAACGAAAATCAACGTAGCAATCTCATCATTCTGACTGGTCCCACAAAGACAAATTTTGACATCAACAGTGATAATACTTCGGCTAGTCCAAGGTGCTTTACTAATCAAAATGGACAAGAATTGGAGTTTTTACCATCTTATAAATGTTTTCTTAATCATGCATCCCCAAATCTAAGTAAATTCACACATTCCTTACTTTTATATTGAGTACTGAAGTGCATATGTTGGTCTTTAACAAAAAAAAATGTTCATGCTTTGGGGTTTATATATGTAACAGATTAAACTGGTAATCTACTATTGTGAATCTATAAAATTGGATTAACTAAATTACCTTCACAATTTAGCGCCTAATCAAATTTTAGAGGGTTTATAGTTGTGATCTAGTAACTAAGAATTTACATTTTTGTTGGATGGTTACAAATACAAAAATTCTATTCATTCCTCCATTTTAGTCCCTCTTCTAGCCCTCCGATGATGTGTCGACATATGACTGGAGTATGTTTTCTCTGACCATGTTTGATAAGTTTAACCCGAAAAGAGAAAATAAAAAGACACAGGTCGTGTTCAAAGAATGCTACACGTAGAGGGACGTGTAAAAATGTTCCAAACATAAAAAAAAAAAAAAAAAGTGATCTAGTAATCAAATATATAATGTCTAGGTCTTATCCACCAACCATCAATTGATTTTGAGTTAGATGACTAAAAATTTAAAATTATTTGATATTTTAGTTATTTTGATTTACATAAATATTTCTCAACACTTCTGACGTATTCGTTAGGAATACTTGTCAAATTACTCGTGCACCGGAGATTGGTAATTGCATTTCTGATTCACATAGAAACCAAATCAAAGGATGGGCCGTTCTCTTATATAAAAATCCTCTAAATTCTCGGGTCCATGGAGATACATCTCGTCTATGATCCCAAGTATCCTCAAACATACAAAACTAGAGATTAACAGGGGCTCACTCTTAAGCTATTGGTTAGATGATTGGACCGGGAGAGGAACCCTCAAATCTAGATTTCCAACATTGTGGCGAGCCACCAAAAAGAAATTTGCTACGATTGAAGATAATTTAGGTGGATCTTTTAGCGATGACTCTTGGAATCTTCACTTCTCTCGTCCGATTAAAAACTCTGAGATTGGTCTCCTCACCGCCCTCCTTGATACTACTACAGAAGCGACTACTACTCTCAACTCAATGGTAGACTCTCGAAAATGGATGCCTTCTAACAAAGGTTTTTCAGTCAAATCTTTGTACCAAAAGCTAGAACAACAAGCAGCATCATACTCTCAATCTCAAGTTAAAATCCCAAAATGGTTTTGGAACAAGGTTATCCCGTCAAAGGTCTCCTTCCTTTTATGGGCTATAGTGCAAAACGCAGTCCCCACATTAATGGACAACATCATTAAGAAAGGTTGCACGGCTCCTAATAGATGCTCTCTTTGCAAGTCCAATTGGGAATCATCAACACATCTCTTCCTCACTTGCCCATTCACTTCTAAAATTTGGGAGTCGATTAAGAAAGGTTGCACGGCTCCTAATAGATGCTCTCTTTGCAAGTCCAATTGGGAATCATCAACACATCTCTTCCTCACTTGCCCATTCACTTCTAAAATTTGGGAGTCGATTAATCCCTCTCATCATCTCATTACTAGCAATCAAACCATCTCTCAGGTTCTGACAGAGTGGAATCCGAAGAAGGTAACAGATAGGAAATCTTTCATCCGTATATGCATACCTCCTGCCATCGTATGGGCCACTTGGTTAGAGCGAAACAACCGATTAATGAAGAAAGATTATGATAAAGAAGCTTCCATGGAGAATTTAATCACACAAGTGAAAAACTTGATTCATTATTGGGCTTGTAATCAAGAATGGAGTAGCACAACTCCCTTTAGCATGTATATTAGGAATTGGGATGCCTTGAACAGGCTTTAGGCCCACTGTAGTATCCTTAGAATGCTCTTGTTGTGGTGCCATGGTTGGTTAACCATCTTGTTTCCCTCCATGGTTGTACTTTTGTTTTCCCATTAATGAATCTATTTTACCTTCTCTAAAAAAAAAAAGAGAGCCACCAACCGAACTCATAAGGCTTTGCTTTCGTTCTATATATATCCATTTTGAATACTCGCCTAATAGCTAGAACGCATCGTTAAACGGTCCGAAAAATGGGCCGAACACATGCCGAGCAAGACGTGATCTTCTCCCAATATTGGACGGGACATTTCTCTCTCACTAGGGCTCGTCTAATAGGAGCTAATCATGTCAACGTTTAGCCTGTGGTCTGACCAGTTTTTCGGACCATCTAACATTATCTAAGCTAGAATAAGTATCCAAAAAAGTTCCAATGGGAATAGAATGAGAAATTAAAAAATAAAAGTGTTTAAATTTGGCGGAATATAGGCAAAAATTATACAAAAGTCACAATAAATGTCAAAACTAAGTTAATTCAACCTATTTATTTATCTTTCTGATCAGTAATTTATTAGAAGGAATTCTTTTTTCAATTAAGAGTGATCTAGATTAAAAGGATGAATGTTAAATAGGAGACTATGAAATTTCAACAAAAAAAAAAAAAATAGGAGACTATGAGAATCCCACGAGCTTCATGCTCGAAACTTCCCCCACGTGAAGCTTTCCATTTCCTAAGAAGTTTGACATTCATTTATGAATTTAATGCCAATTGCCCCAAAATATAATCTAATTTTTCTAGGTGGGAATACCATTATTATCTAAAAAAGATTTATTTCATTATTTTAGTTTGAAAAAATAATATTATAAGGAGATGAATTCTCTGCAATGATAGCAAGATCGGAACGACAGATAGAACATGTATTAGACTAAGAAGTCGTACTGTACATAACCCCGTTCAAGAAATAAAATTTTTTTTGGTTGTCTCTTAGATCGTTGACAAAAAACAACTTTTCTTCTTCAAGAATTCAAAGATCTCTTAATTCTTTTTTGATATTTTATTTATCCAAGTAAAACAATATGTCATGTCAAGAACAACAAACTAATGGTGTGTTTGGTTGCAGGATTCCTAAGTAGGATTCTTATCAAAAGTGGAATTTGGTAGGAATCATGAATCCTTGGTCTGTTTGGCTACCAAGAATCCTAGGACTCTTGAATCCTAAGGATTCCTAATTCCAAAATTTGTATTGGACCAAAATCCCACCCTACCCCCTAGGATTTGCTAGGATTTTGGATTAATGAACCTAAATTTCAAACTTAAAATCAACAAAAAAATATTTCCTTTTACAAAATCATTATTTTTTTTTTCAAAATCATTATTTTTTTCAAAAATCATAATTTTTCTAAAGATGTTTAAAAATACTCAAATAATAATAAATCAGAGGATTCTTAGTTGCCAAACAAGCCAAAAAATATTACTTGGATTCATGAATCCATGGAATCATGAATCCCAAGGACTCATGAGTCCGCGGATTCATGATTCCGCCATCCAAACACACCATTAGACGATTCAATTCATGTTAATTAATACTCAAATTATATATTAAAATTTTGAAAACAATGAATTAAATTTGGGCACTTTAATCCAGTCTCAAAACTAAGACAAGAATTTTCCTTCGTCTGTGGACGGACATAGATGAGCTGAAAGGGTCAACCTGAGCCAGACATGGTAGGCTATGATGAACCCGGTTGGCGGATGGGAGGGTCTGTTTGGATCGGTCTGGGCTGATTTATAATTAATTAATCAAGATTTCTGTAAGAGTTAATATTTTATACACACTATTAGAATTCCTTATTAACTATTGTTCATATTCAAAATATCACATGCAATACCCATAATGAATCAAAAACACAATTTCTTCATCCAATCCCAACCTTTTAGTTGTTTCTTTCTTTGTTTTTCTTGTTTCTCTTCCTTTTCATGAAGATAAAAAGTATGATTATCAAATTTCAAAGGGGGTGGTTTAGGGAGATAATTTT
>BEHA01045512.1:19729-31721 GCA_002897215.1 Eschscholzia californica subsp. californica | reverse complement strand
GTACTGATTTGTAGGCAGGGACGACACGGGCCCAAAGCAGCTGCTTTGGGACCCCAACCTACGGAAGGACCTCTATTTGGGTATTTAATGGGATGTGTCGTTGTTTATACATATAACTACGACTAATTATTTTTGAAAATCTAAGCAATAGCTTAGCGGTTCAGAACAAGACTTGCATGATGAAGGTCATGGGTTCAAACTCACCCTCAAGCAGCAAGCAGTATTGGATGTGGGCTCCTATTTTCAATTTAGCTTTGGGCCTCAAAATTGATTGGGCCGGCCCTTGTAGGCTAGGAGAATTCAGAACTACTGGGATGAGAGGGAGGAAGAACGGTACTGAAAAAGAAGTTGAAAATAGTTACTTTAAAACAGAGAGCATTCTTGCAATTCGGAATTTATATTATGGTTGCTAATTTACCTAAAATGGTAGCAAAATTAGATTACAAGCTGATTGACATAATGGTTGCACGTGCTCTAATAAAAAGAAATGTGTCTCAAATTTAACAATTTATAAATACTATGTTGTAAAATAATTGCAACAGTAACTGCAAAATATATGCTCTCGACAAAAAAAAATGCAAAATATATGATTAATATATTACGTGATGTTAAGCACGTTAAGTACCTGTGGTGTGGAGTACGATACCCATTTGGTATCTTTTAAGATTTATATCTAATATTTTTGAAGACTTCACTCCTAAAAAGAAGGTCTAATTACTTAAAGGGATGGGATGTACTCATGTACCCATTTAGTAGCTAACAAGAGATGGGATGTACCATCTATCTCAAAAAAAAAAAAAAAAGAGATGGGATGTACTCGTGTACATCTACCCATGGCTGCCTGCCCTTAGTGCCCTAATTTAACGGTTACAGGCAAATCCTAAACTCTAGACAGTAAATATGAAACTAGCTCAATCAACGGGCAACGGCAATAAAATTTTCACATGTATGTAGTTGTATTCCATAGCTGTACTTTACTCTTGAGAGTGGAGTGCCACCTCAACCACAATATTATATAAATACAAACAAGTAACTCACATAGTAACCATACACACAAAGTCACAAACACAAAATGATGAAAACAGATGAAGACATGGAGGTATCAATTAAGTAGTCAAAAAGAGAGTTGCCTAGCAGGCTAGCACTATTATGTCCGACCACTACTCAGATTTATCACCACATTTTTATATATGGATTCTAAGAATTATTATATTCAATACGGTAACGATAAATCATTATTTGAATAAGTCCGATAACTACTATTATTAAAGAAATCTTACGTACTAAAGACTGTACAGAGATCCTTAAAGCCATTCTATAATCATGAAAGCATATATTTAACTTTTATTTATATTTTTAATACAAATCAATAAATAAATAACGAATTTCACTTCTACTATGAATCGCACTACTGACCTTCACATTTTACAATCAAGTATAATAATCGATATAAACCTAGCTACTCCATCTGAGTCCGACCATACGTAACTTACTTATGGTGTGTTTTATAGCATTGATTTAAGTATGGGATTGGTCAACTTAATCTTTACAAATAGGGAAATGATAAAGTTACAAAAGATTTTGACAAAAAAAGGTTCCCAGCTGATGTGGCGGGGGGGGGGTTTAACTTTGACCAAATCTAGGCCGTTGAGAGATGAAAATCACAACCGCCACATCAGCTGGGAACTTTTTTTTGTCAAAATCTTTTGTGATTCTAGCATCTCTCTTACAAATAGGGAAATGATAAAGTTACAAAAGATTTTGACAAAAAAAGGTTCCCAGCTGATGTGGCGGGTGTGGTTTCAAACTTTGACCAAATCTAGGCCGTTGAGAGATGAAAATCACAACCGCCACATCAGCTGGGAACTTTTTTTTGTCAAAATCTTTTGTGATTCTAGCATCTCTCTTACAAATATCATCTCATTGTGAAAGAAAGAGGTTTTAGACTAATTAATGATTTTTCAAACAAAGAAAAAGAATAGGCAAAACAATTTTATATAAACACTCATGGCAAGAATGATATTAACTTGTCAACAGTTGGTAGCCCAAGTGGTTCCAAGGTGTTGACATAAACTCCAGAAAGCCCTGGAGGTCCCAGGTTCGAATCCCAGAGAAGGTGGAATCTTTGGTTATTTGAATTGGGATTATTAGGGTGTAAATAATGTTGTTGGGCTTTAGGCCATGTCTTGTTGGGCTATAGGCCCGGTTCTGTTAGTGTTTGAGTGGGTGGTTATGGAGCTTATCACATCTATGATGTATCAAGTGCCAAATGTAACGACATACGAAGATCGTAGTCGACTTCCAAAAAAGAATGATATTAACTTCTTCCTTATATTGCGTGACAGAGTTTTTGTCAAAATTATACCGAGTTTCTTTGCGTAATGTTTTAAAAAGCTTTTTCAATATCCACTCTCTTTCATGTTGTTGACGGATACTTCTTGATTATGTGAATATTTAAAGTTGTATTTGTATATAATAGTCAGTTGTAAACCAATATTAATGATGTATTTTTTTTTTTTTTTTGTTGAAAAACCAATATTAATGATGTAGCTAGGGTAAACAAATTTTTTTTCTTTTACACGTTTGTTTGTTCACGGATAGTAAACGTTATACTATATCTTGCTTTCGTTTCCAAGATTTTGTGAGCACTGACACGATGTTCTAATATAGTCAGTTTTTCTGTCCATTACGTTTTGGTGTAGTGGTCGGACATCTACTCCACCATTTGGATGTCCTAAGTTCGATTTTATAGAAGTGCAAATCCAAAATTATTGAGTTTGGATATAAATAAAGATAGTTTAGATGGACATCAAATCTGCTAGTTAAGAAGTTTAAAATCAGGCAGTAATAGAGCATATTCATGATGTATGACTCTTGTAGTCCAGAAAAAAATAGTCGGTTTCCCAAGGGGCTCATTTTAAAGTATTAGGGGTTGCAATCAAGTTTAGGAGCTCACATTTTATTTGGTTTGTTATTCATAAATAACTTGTAAATTAACTAGTTAGAATTATGATGTGGACGTTTATTAAGTTCAGGAATAGAGTGTTTCCATCTAGGAAAGTTGTAGTTCGACCGACCCTTGTATAAGGGCGTTTTCCCTTCTTGTTTGAAGCATCTTTGATTATCAGCAAAAATTCATGATGTATCAATGTCTTGTAACAACTCTTGTAGTCCAGAAAAAAGAATAGTCGGTTTCCCAAGGGGCTTATTTTAAAGTATTAGGGGTTGCAATCAAGTTTAGGAGTTCACATTTTATTTGGTTTGTTATTCATAAATAACTTGTAAATTAACTAGTTAGAATTATGATGCGGATGTTTATTAGGTTTAGGAATAGAGTGTTTCCAACTAGAAAAGTTGTACCTGATGATGCATAAATTGTTCAGACGTTGACTAACGTCAAAGAGTCAAGAACATACCTGAAGTCAAACGGGTCAACCCGGCTTAAGGTAACAAAACAGCTAAATCCTCAACGCTCCACCACCTACGCCCCTAACTGGGAGGTCGGTTGGGACCAGCTAAGAGGTATCAACCCTGTTTCGCCCCAAACACGAACGCATCAGGTTTTGAATCTCTAAAAGAATGAGGGGGGTCCACGTAAGTTATGCCGATGTCTCACACCCTAAACTAGGGAGGCATAAACGTGCCCCACAGCTTGCCGACTCAATCCCGCAATCTCCCTAAAGGACCCCAGTCGGTTAAAGATCTTAAGTGTTTAAGCAAGCTTGGACTTCAAGAGTCTCAAAGGAGGAAACATCTCCTAGAAGATCTATTACCTCGGCAGGATATCTACGAATGATCCTTGAAGTTAGGAACTTCTACTTATCCTATACTAGGGAAACCCTAATCATGAGCAGTGGGAAACTTCCCTAAACGCTGGATCATAACCGCCTCATCTAGACCATCTAATCACAGTCGGTCTACCTCAGCCTATAAAAGCGCCCCCCCATCGTCTTCCACAGAGGACAGACTTTAACACGATCTCTCGATCAGAAAAATCACTCATCATACAGAGTTCCCATACTCGTCCCCAAAAAGGTTCAATTAATATTCAATCTTTTACTGCTAAGAGCAACTTGACTGTCTTGAGCGTCGAAGCGGTTTTCGAACCCTTTGAGGGTTTCCTCAGGAAATAGGAGCAAGAGCTAGGTGCAGGAGCGGGAGCAAGGAGTAGGAGTTGAAGCTAGGAGCAGGCGAAAGGAATTTCATTCAACTTAACGGAATATTCGATCATAACGGACGCTGTCATGCATCAAGTCCCGGTTTCATACTGATATAACGGAAGACAATTTTTTGACATCAGCAGTACCCGTCCACCACCCTTTGGTGTAGCGGTAGGACATACCTCCTAAGCCTATGAGGTCTTGGGATCAATTCTCGGTGGAAGCAGTTTATCCCCAAGCATTATCCCATGTAGCTTAGGCACTAAATAAATTAGTTGTTGTCGGGCTTTAGGCCTCTTTGTTGCCGGGTTTCAGGCCTCTTTAATCATTTGTGTAACTTAGGCGTTTATCATGCTTATCACATCTTGATGATGTATCAATGTCTTGTAACGACTAACGTAGATCGTAGTCGGTTTGTCAAAAAAAAATCAGGAAAGTTGTAGTTCGACCGACCCTTGTATAAGGGCGCTTTCCCTTCTTGTTTTAAGCATCTTTGATTATCAGCAAAAACCTATCAGCAAAAACCTAAGTTATAGGTCTCAATGCATCTTTAATCGTTTTCTACTTAATCGTTTGGCGTTATCACTTTATTATTCTGTTGCGTATCCATTAAGCGGTATCTAGAGCCACAATATTCTTGGATTTTATTTATGAATTTTTTTGAGATAAACCAAAATTTCATTCATAGAAGGACTACTGATGCAGGCGCATACGGGACGACCCCGCAAACTCGCGCGCCCGCGGCCTAGTCTGCGGGTCTAGAGGTTTAGGAGAGTTCTAATTTAGAAGGATTTATAATGAATCTAGGTTTAGGAAGTTTTAGATATTTCTATTATTTTGGAAAGTCTAGTTTGTGTCTATCTAGGAAAGTTTAGTAGTCTATAAAAGGAGGTCCAGTCTTTGTTATGATTCATGTTGAAGAGAAAACCCCTTTGAAGTTTAATAAAGTTTTAGTATTTCGAGTTATTTCATCTTTATTTTATTGTTCTTTGTTTAGTTTTATCGTCTTCTTTAATTCCGCTCCGTTTTACATCATGTGGTATTCAAAGCCACCAAAATTTTGGGCTAATGATTCTGGAAATTTTTTTCTAGACCAGTTACATCCGTATCGATCGTATTCTATTCGTCAAGATGATTATACTCATCAAGGGATAACGAATCGATGCTTATGCGCATCATGTTTGTATGCGAATAAGGATTCGTACGATTATCATTGGAATCTGAGAGAAACCGTACGAGAAAACTCATTACAACCTCCATCCTCTTATTATCCGACCAAACCCGCACCACCACCATCACCACCACCTCCGTCCTCGTATACACCACCACCGCCACCACAAACGACTTCTATCAAGACGGTTCAATCGCTACTATCCGATTTAGCTAAGATTCAACATATGTGTGACGACCTCAGAACAATAATACGTCAACCATATTCCTCGTCGATTTTATCTTTCAATCAGGAAGAAGAAAAAGAAAAATATGGAAAAGTTGAAGAAGATGGTTACGAAGAGGTTGCAGTTGAAGACGAAAACGAAAGAGTACAATCAACTATTCTTCGAGATGTGGGTTATGTTAATATAGAACAAGAAGGAGATAACAGTGATATTGAAAAGGAAGAATTCTATGATATTGATAAATCAAGGATAAAAGTTGCAACTTGTGCAAAGCACTTTGTCGGAGATGGTGGAACAACCAAGGGAATCAATGAGAACAATACAGAGATTGACTTCTATGGATTACTAAGCATTCCCATGCCTGCTTACTACGATTCGATCATCAAGGGTGTCTCAACTGTCATAGTCTCATATTCGAGTTGGAATGGCAAGAAGATGCATGCCACTCGTGATCTCGTACCAACTTCCTCAAGAACAAACTCAAGTTTCGGGGTTGATTTTGTAATTTCAGATTGGGAAGGCATAGACAGAATCGCCTTACCACCTCATTTTAATTATTCGTACTTAATCGGAGGTGGAGTTCTTGCTGGAATTGATATAATCATGGTTCCCTATAACCACAATGAGTTCATTGATGACCTAACTTACCAAGTTAAGAACAACATCATCCCTATGAGCAGAATTGATGATGCTGTCAAGAGGATTTTGAGGGTGAAATACACAATGGGTTTGTTTGAGAACCCAATGACTGATTACAGTCTAGTTGATCAACAAGGAAGCCAGGCACACAGAGACTTGGCTAGAGAAGCTGTGAGGAAATCACTTGTGCTATTGAAAAACGCTGAATCAGCTGACAAGCCGGTATTGCCACTTCCGTAGAAGGCGCCTAGGATCCTGGTCGCCGGAACTCATGCCAACAACTTGGGCTACCAATCTGGTGGTTGGACGATCGAATGGCAAGGACTCGGTGGAAATAACATCACTTCCGAAACCACAATTCTCAATGACGCCCCTCTCATGTTCGATAATAAGCTCCTTAGAAAGATCACGGTGTTCGGTATCGTTGTTAAATTCTCCCTTGCACTACATAAACCTGCGGCCGACAAAATTAATTTGTGTGATATGATGGTTCGGCAGGTAACTCTATTTCAGAGTTTTGATCGAGTTCGAGTCTATAAACTTCATGAAGCTGAATATGGGAAGGTAGATATTGATTGTCATACCAAAACTACAAGTATCAACCTCGACACCATAATTGACGTTGCCCACGTTTATACTTTAGCTCTTAACAACGAATTTTGGGAAGATGGTGAGATGAATGTTCTTGATTCTCTACAGTTAGTCTTGCAAGAATCAGCAACATATGAGATTGGGAATGAAGTTTGCAATTTCTTACAAATTACTTTCCTTAACTACCAATGCAACCTTCGTTCGAAGTGGACCTTACGAATCGCCTTGTTGGTCTTCTTCTTATGCGGATACATCCAATTTTCCTTAGTCAATCGGTTCGGGACGAAGCTTCTGGGGAACGGGGAGCTGATGCAGGCGCATACGAGACGGGCCCGCAAACCCGCGCGCCCGCGATTTGGTCGGCTGGTCTAGAGGTTTAGGAGAGTTCTAATTTAGAAGGATTCATAATGAATCTAGGTTTAGGAAGGTTTATGTATTTCTATTATTTTGGAATGTCCAGTTTGTGTCTATCTAGGAAAGTTTAGTAGTCTATAAAAGGAGGTCCAGTCTTTGTTTATGATTCATGTTGAAGAGAAAACCCCTTTGAAGTTTAATAAAGTTTTAGTATTTCGAGTTATTTCATCTTTATTTTATTGTTTTTTGTTTAGTTTTATCTTCTTCTTTAATTCCGCTGCGTTCTACATCAACCACATTCCAACAAATTACATGGTTTTGATGATTTTGACTCCTTTGAGTACAACATGGATTTACTCAAGTAAATAACAAAATGAAACTTACAAAAATAAAGACAACATGAAGGGAAAGGAAATACAAGATTGCAAAAATAAATTAAAAAGACCCTAAAGGTCACAAATAAAAGATCCTTAAGATCACGAAGGAGATCCTAAACGTCGTGAATTATAATATTTAATTATATGTTATCAGGATGGACCAAGTAGAGACGAATTACGATTTCATCAAGAGCACCACCAAGTTTTTCGAAGACGAATTATTATACTTGATTTCGAAGATGAAGGTTGAGTGATTTCTTAACTTTATCTTCTTATTGTTTATGTATAATCTTTCCTCCTCCATTAATATTTTCTTCTTATCATCAACATATGGAAACCCGGATCGATGAGGAAGAGAAGGAAATTTGGATATGGAAAATACCTTCTTTTCTGTTTTCTTGAAAATCTCTCAAATCTAGAACAGAAAATCGATCTATACTTCCAAAAAGATTACTATAGATTAAAAGAAAAATATATACATAACAAGAGGAAATTCCGGAGAAGGAAACCCTCACCTTGGACATTTACTCTACCAATTACTTCACTGGCCACCACCATCACCACCAACCCGCTATTTTGTCATAGATAAAGACACTTCGAACAACAAAACAAATCTACCACGTCAAGATTCTTTGTGGAAATAGTACGACCCCAACTTTCTCTTATTGTAGAAAGACATATATATTACCACTTAATCTTCCCAGGAACCACATATTATTAATCCTTTCAATCCATGTTTGAATTTGATATTGAAAAGGGGGAGATACATTAGTATATTAATGTAGAATTGTACTTTTCTTTTTCCAATCTCCGAGGACATTGAAATTTCTTTTGCCGCCAAGACCCCTATAGACGAGACAAGGGAGGAAGAGAATAAGAGATTAAAACATGATTTAGGTCACCAAAACTAAGGTTGTGTTTGATATCAGGGAAAGAATTCCTTGGAAATAAAAGAGTTCCACGGAAAGTCTTTCACGGAATTTGTTTCGTGGAAATAAGAGTTCTTTCGTTTGGTAGTCATTTATTATTCCGTAGAATTACGAACTCTGTTATTTGGTTGACAACTAACTTCCGCAAATATAATATTCAATTAAGAGTTTTTATTTACTCTTTATGTAGTCAAAATGCCATTTTTTTACTTTTATGTTTGCAAAATTACATGTTCATCCTCAAGCTGTCTAAATTACATTTTTATCCTTATGTTTTCAAAATTATATTGTTACTCTTATATTGTAAAATTATTTAACCCTGTATCACTTTGCTAATTTAAGAGTAAGAATGTCAAGCTGTGAATAAAACAAGATAAAAATATAAATTTGACAACATATGGATAAAAAAAATAGATTTTGCTAGTGTCATTTCAATGTAAAAGTGTATACATACCGTTTTCACAAGATAAAGGTAAGAATGTCACTCAGATCACATAAGGGTAAAAATGTCATTTTGATATTACGCGAGGGTAAAAATGTCATTTTGATAACATAAAAGTAAAATGTCAATTTGATATTATAAAAAGGTAAAAATGTAATTTTTGATATAAAAAGTCAAAATGTCATTTTGGCAACTTTGCAAACATGTCAATTGACAAGAAGGACAAAAATGTCATTTGCCTAATGTATAAGTAAAAATTTATTTTGCTAAATTTTGTGGGTGAAAATGTCATTTTGAACATATATGGAGATAAATATTAGGCAAGTATTCGAATATATTAAAATATTTTTATTTAGATTTTTAACATCCACGGAAACTAATTCTTAGGGTGGAGCAAGGAATTACAAGTGCACTATTTCATGGAAATAGATTCCCTAGGGAATTAAAGCCATGAAATTATATTTCATATCAAAAGTTGGAAATACCTATTTCCATGGAAAGTGTTTCATTTTCAAGGAAATGGGAGATATCAAACACACCATACAGTAAATATGTACTGAAGACCTCTCCATGTATAGGAAATAACTCTCCACATACCATTGAACCATCTAGAGTCTTTCCTATTCCAGAGTGCCTTGCTACTTGATCTCCCAAAAGCAAAGAAAAAGAAAAATTAGAAAGTGCTAATCAGACAGCATACCACCTACAAAAAAATACATTATCTTCTCACAATTTCATCACCATGTATTTTTGTCCTACAAACAAATCTTATTTTATAGAAACCTAACCTTCAATTTATTAGATTGATTTTCAAGCTCAAAATTTTCTAAAATATCTTATCTACACAATGTATTAAACCAAACATTCATCTAAATTTCAATTTCAATTTTTTTTATCAAACAGATAACGATGGACATTTATATTCAGATCTACCCAAAAAAAGAAACAATATGCCAAATAGGATTTTCGTGTGTCTCCACTAGTACTTACCCTCTCAACTTCTTGTGTCACCAGATAGAACAGAGGCTTCACAAGTGGAGGGGCCATGTCATTGTGTCGTAGGGTCCACACCCCACATTATCATTTCCATGTCAGCTAAATATCTACACTCTGGTACTTGTAGGCAAGTGAGGCATATGCGAAGAACGAATGACGATACCAAGTCAAGTTGTTTGTAGTTCTTCTTACCCGGGCAAAATCAAGCAAAAGTGCGAAAAATCATTCGCAACAGATAGGCTCATTATGTTTCTGCAACTTGTCCCACAGACATAAGAGATTGCTCGGTCGTTGATAGTGAGCAAGAACATAGCCTTCTTCACAACCAGATATTTGAAATCGATCATCCGCTATATAATGAACTTCTTGACCGGTCTTCTTAAATTCTTCAATCCATATTCCCATGGCAACATCTTCAAGTTTAAATAACTAAACACAAGAAACTCAATATTAGTTAAGATAAGAAAGTGAGCTCGTCATAGAAGGATTTTTTAAGAGATAATATTATGTTTTACCTTGAGATATCTTTCTTGGTGTCCTTGAACAACGAATTTCGCGATATCACGTGACAAGATATATCCTGGCCCATGAGCCCATGGTGGGTATGAACCATGAGGCCATTCCTGCAGAAAAATAACGTCCATTTAAGTGTTCTAGTTCATGTAGCTTATGTTATATCACATAATTAAATAAAATGTTGCCAGAGATTAATACCTTGTCACTAATGTACCATTTACTGTGCTTATCTCTGTGGGGTTCGGAATCGAAGGAAATTAGACCATATAAGAGTCCATTAGGGATTTTCTTGAGTTCGAGACCAGCTAGGATTTCATCTACCCTTACAAAAGCATCGTCATCTGTTTTCATTATGTATTTAGCAGGTAGAATTTTAGTCTGCAGGAGTATGAAATAAGAGTAAATTATCGATCGAGGAACAAAAAATTGTTTTTTTCTACATGTAACGGGAAATCATCAATGTAGACCACAAGTTCTAGACTTATTCAAGTTCTCAAAAGTCTTTAGAAAAAATATCCAAATAATCAAACTAGTGAATCTATCAAGAAACTAGCAATGATTGCAATCAATAACAGAACTTTTGTGCATACCCCCATGATACAAATAGCAATTGTTTTCAGAGTGATCAGACTGTAATAGTCGACAAAAGGCATAAGCTGGATATCCCCATATCTCTGAGCTTCTCTCCACAACTCGATATTGACTTTACTGTTCTTGTGCTGCATATTAAAATGAAACTTGTAAATAAAGCACTCAATTTGATGTTTGAAACAAACAGACCTTGCCCCAATGCTAAAAGATTCTTATGGTTTTCTCTGGATCATCTCTTTGTAGGTGGAACAGGAGGAATTTAGTTCATGTTGATAACTCATGAGGCTAACATGTTGATAAGGCTAAGCGAGTACTGAGGATAACCTAGGGAATCTATTCAATAAAAGCATCAACTTGTCTATGACTAATGAAGAAACCCTTATAAATGAATAAAACATACACTCGAAGCTATTTCAAAAGAGATCAAGCTTTCTAGGCTGGAGGGTATAACTTACAAGACCAACGAAAAATCGAACAGCCACATTCCCGGAACGAATAGCATCATACTGCATCCAGGACCTTCTCAAAGCCATTCGACGTTCAAAATTGTTTCCAGTTGAGAAAACACCAATCAACAATGTCACCCTCTTCCTGGAAAGTACAGGAGCTTTAAGGCGCTTAATATCAGTTAAATCTAAATCTTCAGAGACGGGCAAACCGTTAGCTAGGGCAGATAAGAGAACCAAATCACCTCCAACTTTTACTTCACTGACCAACCACGGTTCAAGTTTCTGTAGTGGATGAAATGAAACAAAGGATGTCAATAACCTTTGAAGAAAAAATAATACTAAAACAAATCCTAATTACAGAAAATGATGTCTACAGTATCCATTGGTTTAAACTCTTAAACTTTGATCCAAATAAACTCATTTCCTACCTCCCTATATGCAAAAGATGTTTCATGTCTTCCATTAACAGTCATATGAAATCCCTCAAGACCAATCCACAAGGTGGCAGTAAATAGATTTCCTTCAGAAAATGGGAAGTTATAACTCATGTG
>BEHA01045512.1:0-13376 GCA_002897215.1 Eschscholzia californica subsp. californica | reverse complement strand
AATAGCATTCCTGAAATGTTGATGGCAATCACGTGGAGACAGCTGGGTTCGTGTCACGTTGGCAGTCAAGAAGTGATTCGGCGCTTCACGGTATATTTTAAGAAGCTGCATCGCGCTACAGATTGACGCGAATGTGTGGGAAGCTTCCGCGGCCGTCCGATCTGAGTGTTAGATGCACGTGGGAGCACCGAAGATATGAGGCGCGGAAATACCTGATCCGGTCCTAATGAACCCCGAATCGCACCGCTCCGTGGGACGGAAATTAGCCAGAAACCCATCTGAGCCGTTAGATTTGTCGCCACGTGTTGCTGAATAGATATATGCTGACCTTGGTCAATGGCTTTTGACTCGAACTTCGACCTTTTCTATTTTGCTCGTCCGGACTCTGATTCGACTTCCGTTTTCGCCGTTGGATTCGTTTTGAACTCTACTTACATCTGAGTATCAAGGTCGACCAGGATTAGCATAACCAACAAATGACCAAAATGCCCCTCAATTGTGTCTTTCTTCCGATTTTAGCAATTTTTCGTACTGAACTCCGTAAAAGACACCTGGAAAAGAGAAACAAGTAATTCATGAGAGTAACTGCTCGAAATAGACTAACAAGCCCAAATTAAGAGATTCAAATGAGGCATCTTCATGACTCATCAATAAACATGGGGTATATAACTATTCTAACAAGAAATCCATGAATTCTTTTCCCCCTCTCTAATAGCTTTCCAATTTTTCTCAAAATATAACTTCATGGACCATGGATACACATAGATTTGATGTTGTGGAGGACTTGACATTTGAAATGCTTGAGATCATTGAAGAGTATATCACGTGATTTCTTCGACAAATCACTCTTGTTTGGATCTTTCATCTTCTTGTTAATCTTCATCATCTTCAAATACTATTGAGAAAAGTATTGAAGAATGATTAGATCTCAACAATAGAAAAGAACTACTCTTATTGGAAATGAAAAAAAAAAAACACTAAACTTGAACTAAAAACCAATAAAAGCCCGGCGGACAGTAGCCATTAATGGGACTACCGCCGCCGGCAAGTGGTAGACTCTATTGACTAACTCAAGAAAGAAACCTAGAAGCTCTTATACCATGTAAGAAATAGAGAAATTGTATTGATTTCCTAGCTATTACATAAGTTCTTTATAAAGAGTTGAACAAGAGATAAGTTTTATCAATTTTACAATGTGAGACTAACTATTCTAACACCAACTTCACTCAACTGAAATGGAACACCAAATTGTTAGTTACAGGTAAACTATCATTTTGGGTTATTTATGCATCTAATGAAAAATCACTCAATGCGCATTTAGTTTTGTACGAAGATCCTATTAGATCAATCTATGGGTACATCTACTATGTCTATGATAAAATATCATTCTATTTCGTTGAGCACATTGTCAAGTTTCAATTCATATTTTACTTGGTTAAACTATAGACTATAAGTAAACTTGCAGGCAGTTCTGTTTCACTAAAATGTCCTTACATTCTCTCTACACTTTATTTCTCTCCTGTTGTTGGTATGTTGATGAATGGAGCTTCTTCCCTCTTGGGTCTGATGTTTTGCCTACAACTATTGCAGATTGTTATGGCAAGAGGTACCTATTCATTCTCTTTAATCAATCTCGTTTCATTCTTTTTTCTTTTTTACTTCTTTCAGTTTCTAGTGAAGAATGTGTTTGAACTCGAAAATCCATTTCTGGGTTTTTATGGTTTCTGAGATTCATAGCTAGTAATCTGTTTTTAGGTATTAGCACGAGTACATAACTTGACTAGAGTCAACATATACCTGAAATTCATTTCAATACTTCCGTAATGGAATAACAGAAGAGGTGCAGTGTAACCCGACCTGAATGGCTGCAACCACAAATACACAACGGAAGAAAACTAACAAATTAGCAAATACCAGATAAGTTAAGGAACAAACTTAGTAAATAAAGTATTATTAGCAAATAAAAAAGGAATCAGAAAGAGAATAATGAAATTCTTTCACCTGCTGACATATCTCACACGTGGTATTACCCTTCTCATTACATCACCTCTGGAGACATCTTCTGCGAGTGTACTGCAATGCCCAAAAAATAATTAAGCCCTGGAGCATGTTAAGATGTGATCTATAAAAAGAAGATGTATGTAATCAAGCAAACAATAGAAGTAAAATATGATGCTTTAACCCTACTGGACTCAATCCTGGTATAACAGAAAATTAGTGATGTTATTTGAGTATATCCTAAAGCCTTATGAAGGTGCAAATTGGAGCAATATGAATTATGCTAATCTGTAAATGTTTATAGTTGTAAGATGGGATTCTGTGTTGGTGTCGACAATTGTGAGCGGTCTTTGTGAAGCATTTACAATTCAGAATTTGACTTATTGTTAATCTATTGCAGTTTGTGATTGTTTCCTTAACTGGATAGGGTGTACTCTTTTATAGTGATATAAGTTCTTTACTGGAGGCAAGAAAGAGAAGAAGGAAGAGGTACTTTCTTATACTTTTAAACTATTAATGGCTTCCTAGATGTCATGGGATTTGACTTCACCCATTATGCAACCTCATGATGCATGTGTTTGGTTTAGTATTGCTGTCAATGTTGTGAGCCTTTGAGAATTTTCATTTGGATAATTAGATTTGGAATAGAGATGTTAAAAACCTTGCTATTGAATTACTACATCAATTTTAATAATCTTAAACATTATGTATTTCTTTTTGCAGCAAATGGGGGAGTAGAAAACTATATGGTGTGGTAGCATCTGAATAGTAGGCATTCAAACTTTAGAAGAGAAGAAAAATTGAATGTTTTGACGATCTAGGAATGTGATGCATATTCAGTGTTTCTTCTTCTTTGACATTGGATACTTGGAATAGTGTTTAAGGCATAGATATATGATTCATTTGTGAATGTGTTTGATGGTTTGTGAATGTTTTTTACAGTATTAATCTGGAATCATAAGATCAATGCAATGCAGAAATTATAAAAAAAATGTTTTAAACTTAGTAGTGACGGTCGTTACTATACATTAGCAACGGTTTCTTAAGTGTTGGGACCAAGAATTGAAATATCAAATTTCTTTTAGCAAACGGCAAGTTTCTTAAAGAAACGTCACAAATAACGTATATCAACGACGGTTTTCAGCCGTCGTCCTAACTGTCGGTAATAATATCCCTGACGGCAGTTTTTGCGACGGATTTTATGTTGTTGCACAACAACGTTTTAGTCCATTAGCAACGGTTTTTACCGTCGCTAAAACTACATCTTGCTGATACTAATCACACATCCTAAGGAGTCGATTGATCCCTTATTATTTTAGACAAGCTATCTATTATAGTCGTCGTAGTGAAGTTCTGCTAGGCTAGATCGCGTGGTTTTTACGCTAAATGATATAGTTAACTTCGTACTTATGAACAGGTTATTTACTAATATGTAATCTATCTATTGCAAAGGGATGAAAGAGGGAGCAAATAGGGTTGCGTATTCTTGTTTAGCAAATTCTGTTGTGTATTCTTATTTATGTAAATGAGCGAAGTTGGTTGATGTAGCTTTTGGATGTCAGTAGTGTTTGAGTATTATCCATAAGTATATTTATAAATAATACATACTCTCCCTCAAATCTAATTAGCTTTATATAACTATTAGTTAGTTGTTTGGTTTATTTGAGAGATGTAAAGAACTCTTAAAAAGTAAATTGAGAGAGATGAGATTCTCAAGTCCCAAAAATATAATACTAAAGTAATTCATAGACAAACAACATGAAAGTATTTTTTATTTTTTTTAATCTCTTATCCTAAGACCTCCGCAGTTGACAAATGAGATTTTGACGTTTGGGTGATATAAATTCCAACACAAATTTTATTTGACATGGTTAACCTGTCATACTTTTTTTTTCAAAGAGAAAGAGAGAGATTCGATTTTTAAAGAGTGAGAGGGTGTTGATTTAGGATACATATATTGTTGAAAAATAATGTCTTTCAGATGAGAACTTTATCTTTGAAATGTATACTTTTATTTCTCAAAGATAATTACAAACACTTTGCTTTATAGACTTATGACTCACAACTCAAACACTCTTTTTAACTACACCCACACTCACTCTTTATATACTCTCACTTATACACAACCTCTCAAGTTGCTTGATGTTGTGGTGATCAAATGAGAAGGGTTACATAGGTATTTATACTAGTCCTAGGATATTTCTAGAGTATGTAAGATACTTTCTAGAAGCTTCTCTAGAAAGTTGTAGAACCATTATTCTAGAAGTAGTTTTCTAGAATACATTAATAAAATAATAATCTAGATACTAGATATTTTTATAGTTAAGGATAATTCTAGAGAAAGAATTCTCTAGAAAGAACCTTCTAGAAGATGAAGGAGAGTTTGATGGTGATACTTTCAACACTCCCCCTCAACATCAACTCTCCTGGCTTTGCTCAGCTCTTGAAGTCATACCAAGCTTCTTTCGAAAATTGCCAAGCTTTGCAACGCCTAGTCCTTTCGTGAATATATCTGCTACCTGGTTCTCTGTATTGATTGCTCTCATCTCTATCTCACCTTGAAGTACCTTTTCTCTAATAAAGTGATAGTGTACCTCCACATGTTTAGTTCTTGCATGGAATACTGGATTTTCAGCTAGGCGTACCGCTGACTGATTATCACAGTATAATGTCACTACAGAATCTGTAATCTGATGTAAATCTCTCATTAGCTGCATCAGCCATGTGCTTTCTTGAGCTGTCATAGTTGCTGCTCTATATTCTGCCTCTGTGGTTGACAGAGATACAGTTGGTTGCCTTTTGTTGCACCAAGATATGGCTCCTGAACCAAGGCTAAATGTATATCCTGTAGTTGACCTTCGTGTGTCATGATCTCCTGCATAATCTGCATCGCAATAGCCAACTACTTTACAAGCTTCATCTTTCTTGTATAAAATACCGTAGTCAATAGTACCCTTCACGTATCTCAAAATTCTTTTCACTGCTTCCAAGCGAGGCTTCTTTGGGTCCTGCATAAACCGACTTGCGACTCCGACGGAAAATGCTATATCAGGTCGTGTCAGTGTCAGGTAGATTAAACTTCCTACCAATTGTCGGTACATTGTTGTGTCAGTGAGGTCCTTGCCTTCTTTTGCACACAACTTAGCATTAGGCTCCATCGGTGTTGAGATAGGCTTGCAATCTTGCATTCCATACTTTTGTAGTAAATCTTTGGCGTACTTGTGTTGACAGACAAATATGCCATGGTTAGTTCGATCTACCTCAAGCCCAAGAAAGTGTTTCAATTCTCCAAGCTCCTTCATCTGAAATCTTACTGATAAGTTTTCTCTTGTTTGATGGATTTCTTCTTTGTCGTCTCCTGTGATGATTAAATCATCTACATAGACTAGTATAATTGTTAGTCTTCCTTCTCGTACTTTTATGAACAAGCTTGAATCAGCATGTGTAACCGAATATCCACTTTGAACTAAGAACTCTGCTATTTTGCCATACCAAGCTCTCAGGGCTTGTTTCAATCCATATAATGCCTTCTTCAGTTTGCAAACATAGGCTGGTTGGGCTTTGCTCTCAAATCCCCTTGGTTGCTCCATATATATCTCTTTGTCTAATTCTCCGTGAAGGAACGCATTTTTGACGTCCATCTGCCACATCTTCCAGGACTTACTTGCTGCTAGTGCTATTAAGACTCTTATAGTTGTCATCTTAGACACTGGACTAAATGTCTCATCATAGTCTAGTCCATATTGTTGTGAGAATCCCCGAGCTACCAGTCTAGCCTTATATCTATCAATAGATCCATCATGACGAGTTTTTACCTTATAAACCCATTTGCAAGATATTGGGTTCACATCCTTTGGCTTAGGAACTAGCTCCCAGGTTTGATTTTGCTTCAGTGCAGAAATTTCATCTTCCATTGCTTTCTGCCACTCGACCCTTTGTGAAGCTTCTTCATAACACGTCGGTTCTATGTCCTCGGCTAAATTTGCATTATGATACTTAGGGTTAGGTTTTCTTTGCCTGGTTGACCTTCTAAGTGTTGTCTCTGCTTCTTTATTTTGTTGATTTGTTTGCCTTTCTTCTGAAGTCTCTGAGTGTACCCCAGTTTTCAGTGGACTATGTAGTCTTTCTGGACTAAGTTCGGCGTCTCTGATTCCTTCTAGAGGACTTAGTTCCTCCTCCTCCTCAAGTTGTACTTCCTTTTGTTTATCTTCTCCTAACTTTTCTTGGAGCTTTTCTTCTAAGCTCTCGGAGTCTGGAAGCACCACCTGTTGTGTCGTCCACCAACTTGCAGCTTCATCAAATACTACATTTCTTGATGTATGACAACGACCGGTCGTAGGATCGCAACATTTCCATCCTTTTCTTTCATTATCATATCCTACGAAGATACATCGTATTGCTTTCTTATCAAACTTGCTACGTAGATGATCAGGTACAAACATGTAGCACACACATCCAAAAACTCTAAAGTGACTTACTGCAGGCTTAGCTTTCCACAACTTCTGATAAGGTGATACAAACCCTAACTTTGCTTGTGGAAGTCTATTTATTATATCTGCACTTGTTTTCATGCACTCTGCCCAAAAACGACTAGGAACATTTTTGGCATGTAACATGCTTCGACATATTTCTGCAAGATGCCTATTTTTTCTCTCAGCCACACCATTTTGTTGTGGGGTATTTGAGCAAGTCAGTTGTCTTCGAATGTGGCATTCTTTAAGGTAGTTTGAGAACTCTTCGGAGGTATACTCTCCCCCATTATCTGTGCGTAAGCACTTGATTTTCTTTCCTACTTCGTTTTCAATCTTTTCTCGAAACTCCTTAAATATGCCGAAGACATCAGACTTATTTTTTAAGAAATATACCCATACATACCTTGAGTAATCTTCGATGAAGGTCACCATGTATTGTTTCCCACTGATGGATGCTTGCTTCACTTTTCCAAACACATCTGAATGAACTAGCTCCAGAGGCTCCTTAGCCCTGAACTTTGATTCTTTGTATGGTAGTTGATGTGCATACCATATTGGCACCCCACACAGATGGTATCTCCTCGAATATCTAATTGTGGGAGACCTTTCAACATTGATTTTTCCATCATTATCTTCAGCTTTTGATAGCTCACATGTCCTAATCGTGCATGCCATAAGTCTGCAGTCTCATTCTTTCGTGTCTTATCTACGTATGCTGATTCTGCTGAGAATACGTAAATAGATTCTAGTCGTTGTCCCTTCATTATTGGTGTCCCTGAAATTTTAAGGTCGTGATATACCTTTACATCTTCAGGACCAAACAGTACATAGTTACCTGATGATGTCATTTGTGACACTGATACTAAGTTCTTCTTCATTCCTGGAACATGGAAGACGTTTTGTAACTGCACTTGTTGAGGACTGAGACGAGAACTTACTATTGACTTTCCTACATGTGCAATTGGCAATCTTGAGTTACTGGCTGTAAGTACCACTCTACCTCCTGTGTACTCACACATATTTGACAGCTTCTTGTCACCGGTCATATGATTGGAGCACCCAGAATCAACGATCCAATCTTCATCATAATTTACTCTTTTAGGGTCAGATGCTGCAACTACTGCTAGTTCTTCTTCATTTGTACTTGGATTTATCTTCTCTCCAACACTCGATTCTTGGGCGGACCCAGTTACTGCCACAGTAGCATGGAAGTCCCATTCATCTTCACTACTATCTTTTTGACCACTCGAAGTTACTACATTGCCTTCGAATGGTTTCTTTTTGTACCAACAGTCTCTAGCAAAATGACCCTTTTTTTTCGCAATTGAAACATTCATTGTTGCGTCGTTGATCTCCCTTAGTAGACTGATATTTTTCCTTGGGAATTTGAGTTCCCTTTGATCTTAAACTCGTATCATGTGACTTCTCTGTCTTTCTTTCATATTTTGTAAAGTTTTTCCTTCCATATTTTCCTTTACTCTTGTTGTTGAAGAGTGCCTCCTCTTCATTCCTTGATGAGACTCCAAATTCTTGTTTGGACAATGTCTCCTCTTCAGCTAATAGGTTCTCTAACTCTAGTAGAGATGGTTGAGTGGCCCAGCCACGAACTGCTGTGATTGTTTGCTTGTATTCAGGTTTCAAACCCCGAACAATCAATCTTTTCATCCGATCTTCGTCGATTTTTGCCTTTGGATCTAACTCATTAATCTCTCGACAAATATTTTTTATTTTAAGAAAATATTGATTGATCGACATTTTGCCTTGCGTCGTACTCATCAACTCATTTTCTAAGAGTTGGAGACGAGCTAAGTTAGTTTTAAAGAAAATATTGGTGTATCCGCGTCTTCAATATGCTCAAGTAGTTCATCCTCGATTGTAGTCTTCAGCACATATAATGCTTTTCCAGCTTTGATTCGCCATTTTCTAAGTTCATTAACATTATCTTTTGGTGGAGTAGTTTCGATACCACCAACCACCTCCCACAAGTCTTGTCCTTCCAAGTAAGACTTGATGCGTGTCTGCCAATATCTGTAGTTACTGTTGTTGAGTTTAGTGAGTCCACCAGTTGAGCTAGCAAGATCCGCCATTACTTTGATGATGCAAAGTTACCAAACTTGGTCCCAGACCAATTTTCTTCACAGTCCCAGACTGTTCTCCAAATGTTGAATAACACTTAGCGAGCCTTAACGGATAAAGAACGATCCTTGATCGTCTAGCTCTGATACCAGATTGTTGAAAAATAATGTCTTTGAGATGAGAACTTTATCTTTGAAATGTATACTTTTATTTCTCAAAGATAATTACAAGCATTTTGCTTTATAGACTTATGACTCACAACTCAAACACTCTTTTTAACTACACCCACACTCACTCTTTATATACTCTCACTTATACACAACCTCTCAAGTTGCTTGATCTTGTGGCGATCAAATGAGAAGGGTTACATAGGTATTTATACTAGTCCTAGGATATTTCTAGAGTATGTAAGATACTTTCTAGAAGCTTCTCTAGAAAGTTGTAGAACCATTATTCTAGCAGTAGTTTTCTAGAATACATTAATAAAATAATAATCTAGATACTAGATATTTTTATAGTTAAGGATAATTCTAGAGAAAGAAATCTCTAGAAAGAACCTTCTAGAAGATGAAGGAGAGTTTGATGGTGATACTTTCAACATATATATAAGAGGGCAAAAGAGGGAATATGAAAATAAAGAAAGTCTTAGAGATACGAGTTGGGTCCGGATTGAGCATAGGGATGTGTATTTGGGTTTGATTTGAGATATTAGTTGATTATTGGGTTTTGAGTGGGTTAATAATCCCGGTTGGGTTTGTTTTTTGTATTTGGGCCCAAAAATTGGGCCTTTCATCAAAAAATTCTTTTCTTTTCTCTGTATTCTTCAGTTTACTGTTTGATTGTGTTTCATGATTTGGATCACTGTAAAGTCAGCTCCAAATTGCTTCTTCCTCCAATTCATTTACAGGTAAGTTTGTTTTGTTAGGATTATGTCTGGAACTCAGTATATTGTCGATTGAAGTTCCCCTTTTTTTTGTTGACTTTTCGTATGCTTAATCTAATAAAGGTTTGAGTTAGAAACAAATTGATAGATTCACCAAATCATTTAGGCCGAATTTGAAACTAGTTTTTCATGATCTCTGATTTAACTATGAAGGACCAATTTGCTCTGAATAATGGGTTCGTTTTAGAAATTACTATTAACTAGGGTTTTAATTTGATAACTCTACCATAATTTTTGGTTAAGTGATGAAAAATGCTAATAGAAAAAAAAAATCACAGTTGTAGGGATCAAGAAAGTTTAATAGAGAAAAGCCGGGAAACGGAATGGATCCAGAAATGTTAGAAGAGGTAATAAGTGTTGAAGATTCGTGTGTAGTCGATTTCAAACGACTCCTCGAGTTAACCAATTATAGCGAAAAGGGTTCAAACCAACTCGGGCACCTCGTCAAGAATTGGGAATATAAGCAAGCTAATGCTGTTCGTCTTCTCAACGAAGAACTTGACAGTTTAAGTAAACATAGAGAAGAAGTTGAACTCAAGAAATTGGAGATTAAGGAACATCGATTTGAAGAAGGAATATATGCAGGTGATAAACAATCAATTTCTATATTAGAAGACGATGTCATTGTGCAAGATAAAAGACTTGAAATAGATGCCGAGTTCGATACCATTAAGTACTGGCAGCAACGAGCTATGCAGCTCGATAAGTTGTTAGAAGAAAGTATACAAAGAGAGCAAAGACTAGTAGAGAAGCTTCAAGATAACATAAAATTGTTGGAAAGACAATCTTCGCCAGTAGAAGAATTGTCACAGATTTTACAAAGAGCGGACAATTTCTTACATTTTGTTCTCCAGAATGCACCAGTTATTATCGGTCATCAGGTAATTGCATTTTTTCGCAAATTATTATCTAGGATATCTATTTCTATTGAAGTAGCTGAGATTTTTTACAATTTTGTTTCAGGACAAAGAGTTACGATACCGATTCCTTTATAATCACTTCCCAAGCTTGGGAGAAGAGGTAACTGATTGCTCATGGAATTTATGAAGCAATTAGATCAATTTTTTTTTTTTCTGAGTCATTCTCTTAATTTTTTTTTTTTTTGAGAAATTGACAACGATCTACATTAGTCGTTACAAGGCAGTATACATCATGTGATGAGCATGATAACCGCTTAGTTTAAACCATAATGAAAGAGGCCTAAAGCCCGACAAATTTATTATGTTATTTACTTTATATATTGCCTAAATCACATGAGATAAATCTTGATGGCAAACTGCTTCCACCGAGACCCAATCCCACGACCTCATGGGCTTAAGAGGGGTGTCCAACCGCTGCACCAAAAGGTGGTGGACCTCTTAAAATTGATATCTATTAAAAAGTTATGCACTTTCGAATTGATTATAGGTTCCGATTTGTGTTCATATCCTCAATGTTTTTCAGGATATCATAGGAAAAACAGATGTAGAGATTTTTACTGGGTCAGGGGTAAAAGAATCTCAAGACTTCAAGAAAGAAGTGATGGAACGGGGATTACCAGCAAAGAGAGAAATCACATTCGGGACAGAACTATTTGGGGCAAAAACCTTTTTGATATATGCCGAACCTGTATATAGCAAGGCAGGGGAAGCCATTGGTGTGAATTATATGGGAATGGACATAACCGATCAGGTGATCAAAAGAGAAAAAATGGCAAAACTCCGCGAGGAAATAGCTGTACAGAAAGCCAGGGAAACGGAACTTAATAAAACAATTCATATAACAGGTCCGTCCTTCCTACAATTGCCCTTGACTTCAATGTCGATGTATTTTGTGCATTCTTATAAAATAAACCGTCCATTTGCAAGTTCAAAATTTTAGAGAAAGTTGTTGTTTAACATGATAAAAAACCGAAGGGTGAAGGGTTCAAAATCCATTGCTAGCATAGGGTGGGGACTTAAGTGATAGTGACCCACCCCGATACTTGCATATTATATTATATTATATTATATTATAATTATTGAACCTGGTTACTTGCAGAGGAGACAATGCGAGCAAAGCAAATGTTGGCAACTATGTCTCATGAGATAAAATCACCCCTCACAGGGGTGGTCAGTATGGCTAAGATTCTATCCAACTCAAAGCTAGATCACGCGCAACGACAGCTACTAGATGTCATTATATCTTCCGGGGATTTGGTTCTCCAACTCATTAATGACATTCTTGACCTCTCCAAGATGGAGTCGGGTGCGGAATTCATCTTTTTATCACAAGTTTGTCTCTTTGTTTTGATTCATTTGGGTTAATGTAGTTATGATCTAATGTCTTTCTTTTCTGCAGGTATAATGAAATTGGAAGCTACAAAATTTCGACCAAGAGATGTGGTAAAACATGTTCTCCAATCTGCCGCAGCATCTTTGCAGAAAGAACTTACTCTACAAGGAAATGTAGCAGAAGATGTTCCTGTAGAGGTGAGAGCTTTACCATTTTTTTCTTTCAAGTTCCTTACCACTGTTTTTATCATGAGGAGTTCCTCGATAGAGGCTTCAAATTTTCTCTAGTGGTCGAGGGAATATGTACAGTCCTTGGCTATCCATATTTATATATGGTCTATTTACTTAACAATCGATAGCGTGCCTTGCGTGAAGCTTGCTTCTATAAATTAACTTCCTTTCTCTCTAACTTATACACTTTTGTTGACTTTTAGGTGATTGGTAATGTTTTAAGGATTCGGCAAGTTCTTACAAAGTTGATAAGGTAAGAGATTGAAATAGGCACATTTCTTCTTTGGATTAAGAGAAAATTTGTGTTAAATTGCATACGTGTTTAGAGCGAGTACAATTGTTCTGTTTCGGTTACGTTTCACCACGTAAATGTCGATATCTCTAGAATTTCATAAACACGGAAAAGATAGTACACATTCCTTTCCTGCATTTTTTTATGCACGAGAGGGACTCAAACTACTTTACCGTGCTCTCTGCAGCAACGCCATCAAGTTTACTCATGAAGGAAAGGTGGGAATAAACCTTCATGTGGTATCAGAGCCACCAAATGTTCAGAGGTTAACTGAAGGTCCAGACCAAAATAGTGCACATGAAAACAAAGACCCAAAATCAGTGGATGGCGATATAGAGAGTCGTCCTTGCCCACTTGACAAAACTGTGTGGATTCAGTTTGACGTTTATGACACAGGAATTGGGATACCAGGTATACTTTGAGTCTTGTTGCATCAATATTTTTTCTAACTCTTGTTGTTGTGTTTAAGATACTGTTGAAACATTTATTTTGATGATCTTGATTTTCATTATATTTATTACCTTGAAACAGAAAAGGCTATACCTGAGCTCTTTAGAAAATACATGCAAGTGAGTGCAGATCATGCTAAAAAATATGGTGGAACAGCTCTTGGCCTTGGAATCTGCAAACAACTGGTAAGTCCTTATTTCACCCGAGTTTTCATATGTCAGTCGTCTATCTATCTAAATCTAGACTTAACGTTTTCAAAGTCTCTACTTACCCGATGTTGATTCTCCTCGAGTTTCAAGTCTCAGTCGTCTGACTATCTAGTATGCCTACTAATCATGCATTTTCTCTCCCATAAAAATATTCCATCATCGAGAAATGCTTCCCCCTAGAGTCTTCTGCAATAGTTTGACTCAAGAGCTGATGTTGCGTCTTCCTGACCACATACTTCTATCAACTGTTTTTGATATTCTGAATGTTAAACTCAAAGGTACAAGCTGTCCCATTAATGCATTGACTAAGACTCTGGATAAAATTCTAAATTTTTACCCGAAATTTGCCAGACTAGATGAGTAAGAACCCCTAACGGTTTCCATTTTGGGGTGAAAAAACTTGCTGAAAATGCAGCAATATTGTTTAAACTCACCACATACTCCAAAGATCTC
>BEHA01045214.1:312796-331191 GCA_002897215.1 Eschscholzia californica subsp. californica | reverse complement strand
TTTGAAAAATCTTTGAATCCAATTCAAAATTAATCAAATTTTATGTTTTAAAATCTTTTTAAACATAACTATCAATTTAATCAAGCATGGATTAGTTTGAAATTCAATCAAATTGAGACTTTTAAAACATTTTTAATCATCAATGTGATTCTCAATTTGAAAATTTATTGAATCCCATCAAATTATGAGTTAAAATACCTTTTTTAAAATAGTTTTATAAACTCAATTTTCAAACTATCAAGCATATAAATTAGTTCGATTCTTAGCAAAAACTAGTTAATAGCAAGAGGCTCTGACGCCACTGTTGGGATTTACACCCTTCTACTAGTGTTTATAGCGGAAATATGACATCTAATGTCTACACTAGTATTCCCAGGATCACATGCAAAACTAGTAATTAATCTAATGGAGATAGTAGATTACCTTAATCGCTTTTCCCTCGAACTAGTTGAATTGATTGAAGAAGACCAAGAGCTTCAAGTGTAGCTCCTCTACTTGGGACACGAGCAATCAATTTGATCTCCTACCTTGTTGTATAGCTAGCACACCAATGGTGGTTGGAAAAGAAGAACACCTTCTTCTTTGACTAGATTGATAGTAATGGGAATTAGCTCACTTTCTCCTCTCTACTTGATGTGGTAGAGTAAGAAAGCTTAGAGAGAAATTCCACACCTTATTCTCTGCCCTAAGAGTGTTTATATAAGAACCCTAATAAGAATCCACCTCCTTTTAGGTTTCCTAAAACACCCTTTAGAATAAGATTTAGGGAAATAGTCGAAAATAGCAACTATTGGTATTTTCTCAATTCCCCAAGGAGGAGATGTCCAAACACCACGAAAATTGGCACATATAATGTTTATTATATCAGCAACTAACCCTCCAAAATTCAGCCCAATCCGAGTCCTAGAAGTACCCGAACCGGTCTAGGCCCAAAAACCCTGTTTTTGGCCTTTTTGTACTATCTTTGCCTAATTCCTTTTTAGGCCTATGAGATATGTTTATGGGACACTCCCATGATTATATCTCACTCCCACTAGTCATATCCTAGATCAATTTGTCACTCTTATGTGTAACCCGTTGTAGGATCCGATCGAAGTTAGCCGCGAATTACTTCGTAATTCGACGATCGTAGTTGGTCTCTAGCTACAACTCTACGATCCCTAAATCAATCGGACTTGATGATCTTCCACATCAATTGTCCTATCCGACAAATTGTTCGCATTGTCACCTTGGTCGAAGGACATCTCCTTCAACTCCTTCATACACATCCCATCTTTTGGAGAAAGACTTCGTAACAACATAATAGGACAACCAACTTTCAGTTCTAATTTGGACGGTGGAAATCCAGGTGGATTAAGAAAATTTAAAAATTCAGAGGGATAGCGAGCAGCGTTAGTATAATCGTTTGCTTCAGCTTCATCCATTTTGTCGGCAGCAAAATAAGTAACTTTTTCTTCAGGAAATATATTTAATGTCAAAATATTGATGTCACTAGCATCTTCATTACGTGCGGAGAGAATGGTTGTTTCTGTCACGTATTCAGAAGAACTTGTTCCCACCACATGTAACCCTGGATAAGTTGAAGAAATCAAAGAATGCAAATTATTACATTTGTTGATAGAAGACGGTAAGTTGACTCTTTCATCTGTACTGGATCCAACCTTTGAAAAATATAAAAGATGATGAGTACGATATAGTTGAAAAAGAATATGGAATTAAATTTACGGGGGGATGTGTTTTAAGTCCAAAATCGCATGATCAATGAGTCTACAAACCAAAGATAATCTGAAATAGAAAAAAATCCACTCAAAGTAAATTACATGTCTATCCTCTCATTCTCTTTTGCTACCTAACCTATCCTAAGTTTAAAAAAAATAACCTAAAATAAATTATACCATAATATTTAGAGATTCATTAAATGATTTCCTCAAAAACAAACTTTCCTTTCGGAAAACTAGTTGTCTTTTCCGTTTAGCAGAATACTTTGTTTTATATTTCTATTAGAAGTGGGGAAAAGCAAACCGAAGAGAGAGAGAGTGCATCGTCACTTTCTAATATACGAACTAGGTTTTGATTTCAATCATCATCGACGCCAAATTAAACCGAGTGAAAAAGGTGAAAACATCGAGTGGGAAAGAGAGAGAATCGATTGTTGGTTTCATTCATCATCTACAAGAGTGAAGAGTAAGAAAAAACAAACGTTAAAATAAAATGTTAAAAATGTTGTTAGACTCGATAAGATTCTACCAGCATAGAATTTTATTAGAATCAACCTATTGTAACAAATTCATATCATATGGTAACAGAATCAATAAAATGCTAGTAAAATCATAAAAATGTAACAAAAACAATTTCACAATATATTTTAATTACTAAAAAGTATTTGTTAACCTACTGTAACAAATTCATAAGATGCTAGCAAAATATTCTTGCCTTTTAAACTATTGTATTCAAATTCATTCAACAGATGCTAATAAAATGTAAAAAATTGCTATTAGAATCAATAAGATGCTAGTGAAATAGTATTTGTTTTTTAAACTACTTTATCAAATTTATTCATCAGATGCTAGTAGAATGTAAAATATGCTAGTAGAATTAGTAAGATGCTAGCAAAATAGTTTGCTTATTAACCTCACAAGCGAATTTGTAGATGTCGAATCTGATCGAGGTAGAAATAAAAAACAAATCACAAATTCATACTTTCTTGAAGTTCAAAGAACATAGAGTTACAGAGAGAGAAAATCGTTTTTGGGAGAGAGCATCTCGTTTTAGGTAAATATCCATTAAATTAGTAGGTTAATTTAGACAAATATCAGTTTTGGAAATAATATATTTTCTTGAATTCAAAAAACATATAGTTACAGATAGAGAAACTCGTTTTTGGGAGAGAGAAACTAGTTCTAGGTGAATATCCATTGATTTGGTAGGTTACTTTAAAAAATATAAGTTTTGGAAATAAAGATTAACATTAAATATCCACCATAAATATTCTTTCACAAAATTTATGGAAAGAACAATTGTTTTAACTCAACCATTATAAACCTTTGGTTTACCAATGGTTAAATTTTTTTTTATGAAAGGGCAAAAATGAGAGAAAATTAAGGATTGATGCATGGGGCCGATTAAATAGTGAATTTTTGGACTTATTTTACATTTTCGGTTTATTTTGGTTTTATTTTATTTATTGATTTAGGAGTGGATATATGACTAATTACCCCCTATTTTTGGACCTTAAACTCAAAAATCCTTAAATATAATGCTTTATGTTACCTAAAGAATATAAAATTTACCTCGAGTAAGAAATTCGAAAAATGAATGTTTGCAGGTTGTTCGAAACATAACCGCATGTTTTGATCAAGAGTGAGGACATTAATAAAGTCCCAAATAGATGACCGCCTAAGTGATGCACCTACGATCTGCTCCCTAACTCCTTTTGGTATCACAGGTAAAATTTGTCGAAAATCTCCCCCCATAACGACTGTTATACCGCCGAACGGTCTGGTGTCATCACAAACACCTTGTAAATACAATTGACTGCCTCAACGCAATACCTGTATTGCATAGGAACTTTATCCCAAATAATTACACGTGTTTGTCTAAATTATCCTCAAATGAGGGCATCGAAACAAATTAGACCAAATAAGATGAGATATTAATGAATGATAAATCGGATTAATTATCTCCAAATGAGGGCATCGAAACCAATGTGAAGTGACCACTCATCAAATCCTGTAACATAAATACATTAAGAAAAACGAAGAAAAAAAAATGAGAAGGACATTACATGTAATATTAATGAATGATAAACCGGATTAATTTATTCGCTTTTGCTATGCGAATCACAGCTCTCTGTCTGATACTGAATGATTTAGAAATTAATTTCGTGACGCATAAACGGCTCGGTATATGCACCGTCTCGATATACGTGTACCACTAAGAAGAGAGATAAATATTTTAATTCTATTTGTGCTCGTAACGGCGTTAGCTAAAAGAGATCTATCTATTGTAAGACTTTTCAATTGTAAGATTTTTCAATTATAAGACTTTTCAAAAGGCCCATTTACATTTTAGAGAGGGAAGAAAAACAACAAAAAGAAATACGATATACTCTTGTCTTTATGTTTACTCTCTCAAACCGCTTCAAAAAATTGATTTTTTTTATTCAGATTAAATAAAATGCATGAAATTACAAAAAATAATTCTTACAAATTTACATAATCGATTTAATTACCGAATAAAAAAGAATGCCAAATTCTCATTTGTTAATAAACATTAATGCAAAATAATAAAGAAAAGAACTCATCTCTAGAACAAAAAAAAACCTCGTGATTTCCTCTCTCTTTGTAAGAGTAACCACATGACTGTCACCTCAAAAAAGTGAGAACAATCTATCTATTCTCAATCCAAAAAAGAAAACATTAACATTTAAGGATAAAAGAAAACAATACAATGTAAAATCCAATATGAAAAATTCATAATTCGGAATTTGTTGGGCAATCAAAAATGAGAAAATGTTACATTGACTTCTCATCTTCAAAGATAAAAAATGTTACATTGGATAAAGTTGTAAATGCTCATCAAATTCAATGACTACATGAATACTTTTTGTTACTCTCTTCGTCATTCATCATTTTCATGACGTCTCCTTCAAAGTTGATGGGACCCTTTTTTTTTCTCTACAATAAAAAACGAACTTATACAAAAAGTGAATACTAATATGATAGAATCACACATTTGAAAAAGAAAGTTACTAATAAGATAATGTGTAACATGTTATTTTAGAAAGTTACTAATAACAAATTAGGAACATTTGTTCAACTACAGACCTTATGATATAGACTTTTTTTTCATTCCCCAAAAAAAAATGAACATAATTAGTGAAGTGAATGAGAAAACCTGCTTATTCATCTCTATAGACTACTTTCATCACTTTAAAGCCCTGCAAATTCAAACATAAGTGAAAACAAAACAAAAAGGAAGCATATGTAAATGAAGAAGGATAAAGATTGTGGAAGTTCGAAATAATCACAACATCAATATCAAGGAGAAATTTTAGGAAAGAATTGTGAGTAGTTATTTTAAAAAGTACTCCGTATAAATGAAGGGAGATAAGACCCGTTTATTTACCATCTTTTGGAATCTGCAAAATGAAAAAAAAAACATTATAAGTACACCACTAACAACAATTTCTCATGGATTTAAAATGAGTTAATCTCTGTAAAAAAAAATTAGAGAGAAGAAGGGAGATGGAAAACCTGCAAATGAAAGAACAGAAATAAGAAAACACAATTAAGAAACTAACCATTGCAGATTCTGAGCTGAGGAAAAATTATAATAAATAGTAGGTAATCATAAGAGAAAAAAGAACATAACATAATTTCAACAATTTTAGAGAAGATAGAAAAATAATGTCACCATATGAACGAAAAATAAAAGTAAATATGATACTAACATTTTAGTATTAAAGATGGTGTCTTGATTTATTTGTAAGGACTCTCACCACTGGATGTTGAGTGATATTGAAACCGTGAGGGCAAAGATGCATCTGGGAGAAGACAGATGGAGCAAATTCCAACTGAAATGGTGGAGAGAATCGTGGGTGGTTGGTTACATTTGATTTTAATTTGGTGGTTAGTTTTCTACCGCTCAAAATCAACCATTAGATTTGCGAGTTCAAATAATTTGGGTGGTTATTTGTCTAATGAAGTAGTTTTGGCCGAGAGAGTAATATAAGGCAGATTTTATTCTCAAAGAAAAAATATAAGGCAGATTTTGACAGATTTGGGCCTTGGTACGTGGGAGAGAAGATTTGGGTTAGTTTTATTCTGTTTTGGTTATGAAAAAGTGAGAGGAATTAAAGGAAGTTAATAACCGAGTGTAAAAAATCTTGGGACAAAAGACATATATAGCCTATGTTATAATATCTAATTACTAAATTTGTTATGATAATCTGACGGATGTGAATATCCAAGACATAAATCAACGGCTCACCTCAAAAAACACCATTGTGCTATATATAATAGATATTTATGTTTATAATAGATATCTATATTTATATTTATAATAGATATTTATATTTATATTTATAATTTGTGTTTTATATTTATATTAAAATAGATACTTATATTTATGAACATATAGATATTTATAAGAATTTTTGGGCTTATAGCCCAAAAAACGGGTCCTAATAGCAGATATAATCCCCTCTAATCCTATAAAGGGTTTCAAAACCAAAAAAATAATATAAATGGATATCTAGTCCATTTAGTCTCATCTACAGAGAAAACACAAATCCCTAGATTACATATTAATTTATAGTACCTATACTAACCTTCTTTATATATAAAATCTGATTTACATTCTAAAATCCAAAATATCTTTTTTCCATTTTTATCTCCACATTCTCTCTCCAATCACGTTTAAATTCAAAGTAAATTCCATCTTCAATATATTTCGTAACTAAATTCTGGAAACTTTCTCTCTCTTTAAAAACGAAAGCTCCAATAAACCTCCATTAAACTCACCAGCAGCAGTACAAACCTCCATTGTTTCATCTTCATTACAGCAGCAGTAAAAACCTCCATTGTTTATCTTTATTAGAGCTGCTGAAATCATCTTCTTCATCGTTAATGAGGTAAAACGCTTTCTGTTTTATACGATTTTTATTATGTTTCAGTTTATTATAACAGATTCTCTTCATAAAGTTTATCGTATATGATTTTGAGTATAAGTTTCAAAGATTTTTTGTACTAATTCATAGAAACAATCGAATGTTTGATGTTTATTTTCTTTCTCTCTCTTAAAATTTCATTTATGTTTTTTATCTTGATGTTTAATCCTTCAACTCGAGTTTGTCATTATTGCAATCAATCATCATAGCAGATATCTTTAAATTTGTAGGCTTAATGATATTCTCATTTTTTTTCTTCAGATCTGGTCTTCAATCCGTACGGATTTATGAAACATTTGTTCTTTCGTACGGTTACTCATAACAGAATTTACAGTACATGTACTTTATCTAAATTACCATAATTTATAGTAAATTATGGGTAATTTATAGAACATTACCCGTGCTTTAACACCAAAACATTACTCATTTCATTAGTAGAAATACTTCGCTTTACTATCAAATCTCGTGTACGTTGCAATAAAGTATATATGATTTACGTATATCTTCATGTGCTTACCATTATGTATATAATTTACGTATAAGTGCACATAAATTATGTATTATCTATTTACCATTACATGTACTTTTCACCCAAAATAGTAGCCTTGTTAAGTTTACCAAACTACTCAAAACCTTCAAATGTTGTCAAAATTTGACAAACATTATACATAATTTACGAAACTGTACATGTAGTTTATAATACAATATATGATTTTTTTCTTTAATGTATGTGTATTTATGTGTGTAGATTTGATATACCAGATGAAATTTCAAAGAGAATCATCAAATCAAAGTGAGCCCGCGAAACTAATGGAGAGTACATGGATGGGCACCATTTTTGAACCAGAGAAGATTTTGTACTTTATTTGTAACAGAATGTAAAGGATGTGTAATGTAAAAAAAATTATGTGTAATTTATTGAACAAGACCCACATACATTTGATAAATTACGTTGTATACTTGACAAATGATGGTTTCCTCGTCATAAATAATACATAATTTACGTATTTGTTTCATAATTTGTATTCTATGTGTATTTATGTATGAGTAAAAACGAAAACAAATGTTGCTTTAATGCTCCCAGAAAAATATACTATTTCCAAATATGAAAGTTAAGTGAGAGAAAGTGATATATATATATGTTTTGTATATTAACCCCCAAATCACGCTAAATTGATCTCAGAAAATATACTATTTCCAAATCTGAAAGTTAAGTGACAGAAAATTGATTTGAATCGAAAAAAAATTTACAATTGATTTGGTTTCCAAATCTGTAAAGAGAGAGAAAATTGATTTGGTTACGATTTTTGTTTTGAATCGATTTGGAAATAGATTTGCTTTCCAAAACGGTTAGAAGATAGAGAAAAATCAAGAGTTAATTCCTATATGGCCCCCTACTTTGTGACCAGCTTCCTTTATGGCCCCCTTTTTTTTCGTAAATTCAAATATGTCCCCCTATTTTCAAGTAAATGTCCTAATTGTCCTTCCTATTTATAATTTTTCAAAATAAAATTAAATACATTCCACCTCATTTCCACCTCACCTCTATCTCCACCTAGGGGTGGGAATTCTACCCGAAAGCCCGATACCCGTCACGTTTACCCGCGCCCGACAATGTCCATGGACGCCCGCGCCCGAAGATGGGTACTACCCGCCCAGCCCGATGATTTTTCGTGGGCGGGCTCGGGTGAAAAGCTCTGCCCGCCACCCCGCCCATACCCGAGCCCGATATGCTCACCCGACGGGTGCTTATAGATGCCAATCACTTTGAGTGTCGATTATACTTCACTATAAAGCCCAAAGTAGATTTAAGGTTTCTCCCAAGATATATAAACTACATATTGAAGCAACCCTAATAGTTTACCACATTGAATCTGAAAAATTCGGTAGCATAGAGAGAGAGAAAAAGAATCTACGTTGTCTCTCTAGCCGTTTCTCTCTTATTTACTAGACCTTCTTGTGCCAACCTTCTTCTCTATTAAATAAGTTATTGGGATCATCTTCCATCTCTATGTAGTGGTCAAATTTTAAGATTATTTTGATATGAAGGAAGAACAAAGAAGAACTAATGAAACATACAAAGACAAGAAAAAAAGTGGAAGACAACCAAGTCTCATGTTTGCATATATAGATCTATATCAGTTGTTGATTTCTTATGTTACGGAATCTGAGTATTTCTTTCATTCTTGATTTATAAGTTTTGTAAAGTTTTGGTATCAATTTGTTTAAAGAAGCTTATTTGAACAATATCAAATTTCTAGAGTTTTCTGATCTGGTAAAAAAATATCAGATAAAGAAACCCGATGCCCGATTTGCCCGAAGTCCGACTTGCCCGATGCTTTAGTGGGCATGGGCGGGCTTTGATCATAGGAGATTTCAGAAAAGCCCGCCCGAATTCGCCCGAGAACCCGAGTGGGCAGAGGAGAAACTTACCCGACCCGCCCGAGCCCGACTCAGAATTACCCGCGGGTGCCCATACCCGCCCGATTCCCACCCCTATCTCCACCTCACATGTCTCTCCACCTCACCTCTCTCTCTCTCTCCACCTTTCTTTCTCTCTCTTTCCACCTTTCTTTCTCTCTCTCTCCACTTTTCTTTCTCTCTTTCTCCACCTTTCTTTCTCTGTCTCTCTCTTTCAACCTCTCCCACTTCGTCTTCCCCGGCAAGGTCGCCGGCCGGAAAATTTTCCGGCCGGCGACCTTAAAAATAATAAAAAAAAAAAACTCTCATCTCTCTCTCTCTCAAAAGATTTCGGCGAAGGGGTTACCCTTCGCCGGAATCTGTTGAACCAGACCAACAGAACAGACCTTCAGATCTGAAGGTCTGCTCGAACAGACCTTCGAAGGTCTGTTCCGAACAGATCTGAAGGTCTGGTTCAACAGATTCCGGCGAAGGGTAACCCCTTCGCCGGAATCTTTTGAGAGAGAGAGAGAGAGATGGGAGTTTTTTTTTTTTTTTTAAGGTCGCCAGCCAGAAAATTTTCCGGCCGGCGACCTTGCCGGGGAAGACGAAGTGGGAGAGGTTGAAAGAGAGAGACAGAGAAAGAAAGGTGGAGAGAGAGAGGTGAGGTGGAGAGACATGTGAGGTGGAGATAGAGGTGAGGTGGAAATGAGGTGGAATGTATTTAATTTTATTTTGAAAAATTATAAATAGGAAGGACAATTAGGACATTTACTTGAAAATAGGGGGTCATATTTGAATTTACGAAAAAAAAGGGGGCCATAAAGGAAGCTGGTCACAAAGTAGGGGGCCATATAGGAATTAACTCAAAAATCAATTTCGGATTTATACGTTAGCTACTTTAAATATCCTAAATCACGCCCACATTAGAAACATTCCAAATTCACCCTGGAAAATTAAAAATCCTGTGATTTTTGTAGGAGGGACATGGACGGTAGTTATCTCATAAAGAATGGGTTATCTCATAAAGAATGGGTTATCATGTCCATAATGTAAAAGGACTAAATATCCATGTTTTGGGAAGATTGGATCATAAACCTTTTTTGAATATTATTTTGGTCTATATACCCACAGACCCTATTTATAAATGTGTTTATATTTATTTGACCATATAGATATTTATAAATATTTATTTAGAAAATATTTATTAATAAAAATTTATATAGATATTTACAGTTGACCATAAAATGTTTATTTATTTACAAATATTTATATAGTTAATGTTTTATATTTATGAACATATGTTTATAATATGAACATATAAATATTTATATAAAATGTTCATTTATGAACATATAGATATTTTTTATTTATATTTAGATATTTATAGATATTTATATAAATATTTATATATTTTTTTTATATTTATATATATTTAGATTTTTATAGATATTTATATAAATATTTATAGATATTTATATAAATATTTATATATTTAGATTTATATATTTTTATATTTGACACGATTTGGTTCCGAGTTAAAGAAAATGTCACTATCAAAGATTTCTCCTCCTTCGTTGAACTCTCTTTCAAGTTCCCCAACACATTTTTGATATAATTCAGGAACTTGCTGTAATCTTCCTCCCCTACCCTCCTTGGATTTGGTTTCGATCTCCTTTTACGCCGGCGTAGAACACACCATAATGACGAAAAAAAGTCAAAAGTTTTTCACTGTTATAAAATATAGGGTGAAGCATAATGTTCTCTGGATTCGAACAAAATTGAGACCATATAGAGACCATACCTTCATAGTCGCTCCCTGTAGTTTCCTGTATTTAAAGATTTCTATCCCCATAACTAACCCAAACTATTAAGATACAATAAAGTCTTTACTATAATGTGAAATACTGATAATAAAAATTTCGAAGGATAACCTTAGATCACTAAAGTGCCGGGAAAATGATTGCACTTATATTTATAATTTGTGTTTTATATTTATATTAAAATAGATATTTATATTTATGAACATATAGATATTTACAAATGTGTTTATATTTATTTGACCATATAGATATTTATAAATATTTATTTAGAAAATGTTTATTAGTAGATATTTATATAGATATTTATATTTGACCATAAAATGTTTATTTATTTACAAATATTTATATAGTTAATGTTTTATATTTATGAACATATGTTTATAATATGAAGATATAAATATGTACATAAAATGTTTATTTATGAACATATAGATATTTTTTATTTATTTTTAGATATTTATATAAATATTTATATATTTAGATTTATATATTTTTTTTATATTTGACCAGATTTAGTTCCGAGTTAAAGAAAATGTCACTATCAAAGAGTTTCCCTCCTTCGTTGAACTCTTTTTCAAGTTCCCCAACACATTTTTGATATAATTCGGGAACTTGCTTTAATCTTCCTCCCCAACCTTGGTAAGAGCCAGACAACTTCTCTATAGATTTTGTAAATTTATAACAGTCTTTCTTTGTTGTAACGTAAGTAACCCTCCTTGGATTTGGTTTCGATCTCCTTTTACGCCGGCGTAGAAAACATCATAATGACGGAAAAAAGTCAGAAGTTTTTAACTGTTATAAAATAGAGGGTGCAGCAAAATTCTCTCTGGATTGGAACAAAATTGGAATTTTGTTACAAAGTTTTCCGCTATCCTGAAATGAAAGAAAAATATTAATAAAAATAAAAAATAAACATTACTCATAAAATAAATATTTTCTTGATATGGGCATTTTGTAGAGTTGGTCACTATTTTAACACATGCTGTCATGTTTAATAGCCCATAGCCTATCAAATGGGATTGTTTAATCTTTCAAAAAAAAAGGGATTGTTTAAAACTTGCACATTTTTGTATTTGATGTACATGTAATATATAAGTTATACTCTTTGAGTATTAAATTGAACACTATTTTAATAAGCTCGATGTTAAACTATAGTTTTCATAATCTTAAAATTGAATATCTTAAACTGATGAGAGGAAAATTGATAACTGTCTTAATGGTTAAGACAACATTCCATTTCCTTCGTTTTTTTTTAGATAAACCAGAATTTCATTCATAGAAGCAATAAATTCCATTTCTTTTGTTGTAATTATGTATTTTTGATATTTAAGGTCGATCAACTCCAAACTTTTTCCAAACCCATATTTTAATAGTTACCTTCTTTTTTATATGTTAATTTATGACTACTTAGCAATTTTAGTTTTTATAAGTCTATGGAAGTTCACATTTACCTCCATATGTAGAAAGTCATTTTCTTATTACTTAATTTTCGTGTCATTTTTTATTTTTGCATCGGAAAACTTGAATATAATTTCTTTTGTTTCTCTCGTCTCGTCTATCTAATTACTCTACCATCCCGTCGGTGAGGGCTAAAAAAGAATTATGCTTAAAGAAATTTTTGCTCATATTTTACATTATGCAACTCTTGGTCATAAGATGTTTTTTCTTCTTCAAGTCTTATTAAGAGTTCGACTCGTAGACTGTTGTGTAGTCTTTCGGTCGCATATTTTCATCAATTGCTTGTTCGGGGTTTACAATTTTGATTGGATGGAGTAAAGACTTCGCATCAATCTTATCTGACCAAAATTTGCTGGAGCGCAATCTTATTTGACATGTTATTTTTATTCTATAAGTTTCATTTGTGCCATCTTCGACCATTACCACAATTTTTTTTCTCTTTTTCCCAATCATACAAATTAGAAGACAAGAGGTAAAATTCTTCGTTTGAGGAGAACGAGAGAAAGAAATAGACTAGAAGAGAGATACAAAGATTCGTGTTCCGCGGCATACAACTTTGTAGTTCGGGCATAAAGATCTTGGGTCAATCTAGTTTGACCTAAATTGACTGGAGAACAACCTAATGGTGAGCCCCAAAGTAAAATGTTTGTTTATGTTATCTTCATCTTCCCTGCCACTCGGGGACCGTATCTAGCTATTTACCCATTACTTAATTGCTCCCACCTCTTAACCCAACTCCAAGCTAAAGCCAACCCAATAGTTTACTTAAAAAGCCCACTTAAATTTCAACCCACAAATATTTTTTTTGTTTTTTGAAACATTTTACCCCATAAATACTTGATTTAAGTTACCAACTATTACCGACTAGATTTTGCCCAACAAATCTATATTGAACAATCTTTTCCCAACTTCACATAAAGATCTACTTTAAGTTACCAACTTCCACCGCCTAGAATTCTTATTCAGTAATGACTTAAATTGGAACGATGTTAAATTCCTATCAATTCCAGTCATAAAGAGAAATTAATTCAAGTAATCCAAATTTCGATTTTGTACATTGAAAATGAAATTACTAAGAAGTTTAACACACAATCCACCATAGATGATTTGGGAGATTTGCAGGAGTGACTGGTTGATAGATTAAAGAGAAAAAACTATCAGGCGCAGTAGTCCTATGTTATTTTTCTTATTTGTGTTTAATCTTTACGACTTAATTGATATTTGTAAGTGGTAATTTTGAATCGAATTGCTATAATCAATTTCTTAAATTAATTTATGACTAAAATGATTTGGCCCCCTCCTAACAAAAACCTTGGTCCTGTCCCTGCTGCCACTCCCAACTACCAACACCACCAATTCTGTCTCTTTATGTTCTCTAATCCAGTTTATCCACCTCATCCTCCTCTTGTTTTCCTCCTCAAATTCTCTCTCTACTCTGACAAAGAAAATATTTTTTTTTACCGGAACTTTGTGGTCTGAGAAGGGTGCATTTTGAGGAAGAAAATATTTCCCTTCGTTAATACATAAATAGAGATTGAAAAATAAATTAATGGTAAGGGAGAAAATAGAATTGGTAGTGGCGGTGGAAAGTTGTTGTCGTCCGTGGTGTTAGTTCTGTCGGAACTCGGAAGTGGCAGTCGTCGGAGGCGACGTTAAAAATAAATGTTAGAAAGGTAAATCAAACATGTAATTTTTGTGATTTAAGAACATCTCCAATGCAACACTGAAATTGAAAAACTCAAAAAAGACCGCGTAGGATTTTTTTAGTTTTCTGTGAAAAACTCTCTCTAATAGAACACTCAATTTTGAATCTCAAAATGATGTAACATCATTTAATGTTGAAATATCTGAAGAAGAAACTTAATATTGGAGATTTCAATTGATCACTCAATATTTAAAACCAAATCTACCCATGGAGGATCTCAATATTGACATGTAGTTTTGCATTCATAATGGTGTAATATTAGGTTGCTGTCTAATCAATTACCCTCCAAAATCGCTCACCAAGATATATAAGTCAAGGCACCCAATCATGAATTGTCATTGAATAAGGTTTAGAGTCAAAAGCATAGAGTGTCTCACCCTCCAAATAGTGAGATATTGAATGAGACTCTCACACACTCTCTCTCTCTTGAGTGTCTTCGTTTTCAGAACAGTAACAGAAACACTACAAAAAACCCATCTCACCCAACTCCTCTAAATCCCACAAAGAGATCCATTTCAACTTCAAAAACTGCTTAATCCCAATCTAGGGTTTCTGTTCTTCACTTCATTTCAACTTCCCAACCACTTCTTCAGTAAAAAAATCACTCTTTTTTTTTTGCTTCAATTTAGACAAATGTGAGGGAAACTTTAGATGACAATTTCACATCCTTTTGATTAGTTTGATGAATTTTGTGTTTGAAGATGGATCCTCATACTTTAAGTTTGCCTAAAACTTGGCCATTTCAGATTAATGGAGGTAATGTTGGTATTGGGGAACCTTGTGGTGTTCTTGATGATGAAAGGAGAGTTCAATTTGGTCAGAATTTAAATGGGTTTGGGGAGATTGTGAATGGGAATAGAGAGGTTTCAGTTGATGAATCCATTGTTACTGAACAAACTGGAAGAATTGGCAATGCAAGTAGGAAGAAGAAGAGGATGAATATGAGAGATTTGGGTTCTGTTTCAGAAGATCAATCAAAGCTTGTTACTACAAGTAGTGATAATGAAATGGTACTCTCTCTCTCTCTCTCTTCCTCTCTCTCTCTTATGAAATAGATGAATTTGTGTTCTAGTTTCATTCCAAGATTGTTAAATAGGTAGATGATTATTCAGAACTTGGTATTAATCAAAAAACAAGACGAAACATTGAGAATTAGGGTTTTTGAGAATGCATATAGACATGGGTATGAATGAGTTTGTTCCTATGTTCATGTATTGATAAAAGGGGCTAATTTTTGTGGTGTTTTAGCAGAATGAAAATGATGGTAAACGCCAGAAAGCTTCGGAATCCAGTAATGGTGTTTCAGAAGCTGAAACGGATGCGAATTCAGGTTCTAGTAAGAAGTCATCCAGAGAAGGTGCGAAACTGCCTGAACCGAAACAAGATTACATCCATGTTCGAGCAAGAAGGGGTCAAGCTACTGATAGCCATAGCTTAGCTGAGAGGGTATTCGACTTACCTTATCATCTTACTATATATATGTATATATATCATTATGACGATTCAATATGGAACAATATGAGATTTAGATGATATAGAGAGATGATATGAACAAAATCTAAACAAGTTTCGTATGTTGCTTGTGTGTGTTGGACAGTCTAGAAGAGAAAAGATAAGTGAGAGAATGAGGATTCTCCAAGATTTGGTCCCAGGATGTAATAAGGTTCGTTATTCGTGTTTCGTTTTTGTTCAAGTACGGAAATAAATTATCTGCTTTCTAATATAAATGGATATTTATATGAAACGGCGAATGAATATATAACGAGAAAATAGACAATATATATACGTGATCTAAACAGGTTCATGAACGCCTATAAGAAGAAAAAAGTAAAGGCAAAGAACTGAATGGCTGGACACGAAAGTAAAAAAATCAGTCTTGCCCAAAATGAAACCCTAGAAGTTCCATTGTTGCCTTTAGGGCTTTCTAGCTGTAGACAAAATCAGTATAAGAGTTTTTCGTTGCGAACTACTTGCGTTTAGACTAATTAACCAGAGTTCTATTGGGCATACAAACCCGACGGATATTAACTTTTCTAGCCTGTCTGAACTCCAACAATATCTAAAGATTTTGTCCAACAATGGGTATCTTCTCAAGAATTAGATGGCATCGATTGCTTATTAGGGTTCTAAATCGTTCGTTCGACTCTTGGAGCAGGTTACGGGGAAAGCACTAGTTCTTGATGAGATAATTAATTATGTCCAATCACTACAACGTCAAGTCGAGGTAAGCACAAACTTTGAGGTTTCTCACTTCTCAGTGGCTGCAATTTTTTTTCCCATTTTGAACCTAAACCTAATTTAGTGAACTATTGAATTGTGTAGTTTTTATCAATGAAGCTTGAAGCCGTTAATTCAAGAGTCGCCCCAACCATCGATGGATTTCCTCCGAAAGATGTAAGTCTAATTTCTGCATGGTACAATCATATACTGACCATTTCGAATAGTTTGTTTATGAATGTCGCTCGACTCTTTCACACATATTTCAATCCATGACGTACATACGGTCAAACAAGCTATCAACAACAAGTGCAGATAGGTCTACTGATAGGCAACCTTTTGGATTAGACAACTCAAATTTGTGACTTCCCAAGCCTTAGCAGTTATCGATATTGTCCTCGCTTTAGACACCCAGATCTAACAAGTACGGGGTTTTGTTATTGGTGAAAGCTGCACAAGCCCACCCAAAAAACCTCGAAACTTACTAAGCTTGAGCGTACACATATAGCCCAGACTCTGGACTCTCTCGAGCGATGTGGGATTATCACAAAACTAAACTGATAGGATTCTTCTAATTGCTTGATCGTGCAGTTAGATAGGCCGATGACTCCTCTTGTCCTCTCGGGTTTTTTGGATAACCTAAGCTCCACTTAAATTTGGGGAATTTGGGATCGGCCCATCCCCACACCTCCACCCACAGAATGTTTTTACATTCTCTTTCTTCATTTTCTTTGATTTTGTGTTTACTGAAACAAATTCGCATTTCTCATAATTGCAGAAACAGTATTGGTCATGATATTGACTTTAGTCTGATAATCCATATAACCACTTGTTTTTGAACTCGTTTATCCACAGACATTTGATGCAGGTATGGCTTTTATCCCGCAAGGAGGTGGTGATTTTGGCCAAGAACCGACGCCACAATGGCTGCACATGCAGATCGGTAGCGACTTTCATAGACCGGTATAAAATTTAGAAACATATGATCAAATTATGGCAATAAGAGTATCAAGCAAGCATAACTAGTCCGGTAATCGTCAAGTATAAATTAATTGAACTTTATTATTGTTTCCTAAAAGGTACGGTATTTTCTATTTATATGGTTGAACTTAAAGTCCTTCATTGTTGTATGTCAGAATTAAGAAAAATACATTCAGTTAACATCATATATACATAGGGGATTAGAGATTCAACAGCTCTAATTTTTTTTTTTGATAATCAACAGCTCTAATTTGTATTAGTCCTAGAAGGAATAGTTGTATTTTGTGGACCTTGATTTTCAGACCTAACTGAAACTATGGTGCTTGCAGAGTATTTCTTGTGTCTGTGCTACACTTACTTTCTTCTAAGCAGAATCTGACTCGATGTGTGAATTGACTCTAGTCAGATTATATAATGTTTGTTTCGTCTGACTCATCTGGATTATTGATTGTGGGTTCATTTGAGTTAAACAATTTAGATTCAGACAGAAAAATCGAACACCATTGTCTCAGTCTTTTTAGCTTGCTAAAGAGACAACATGTATGAGCCTGTTCATACCTACTGAAACTCGATGCCAGTCGCATAGGCAGCACAACTTTCTGGAAGGAATTTTTTTTTATTGAAATATGATATAAGAGCCTACACAAGTGGACTTACCCTTTCATTTCGTATAAGTCAAGATTTTGGTTTGTAGTTTCTACTCTCATTACTCATTTTTCTTTATCTTTTGCTTCTTTTAGTTTCTTGCTTATATGGCAGAGGACCTTTTCCTATCGTTTTCTCTTTAAAAAAAAAAAAAAAACTATTTTCCTATTCCAATCCTTTAACATAATATTTCTTGGAGAGGCTGAAATCTAAACTTGACAAATGATTAATCACCACTTGAGAGACTATCAAAGGGATAATCTTCCCATATATGCTCAAATTTGATCTCATTTGATAGGTTATTAGAGTTGATTTCTTACTTCAAATCAAGAAACTGCCTGTTTGTTGTAATACTAAAAGATGATCACCAAGCTTGTACAGGTCAACAAACTAATTTGAGGGAGTCCGAAACAAGGAGACTCGAACCCCTGACCTGATGTCACAAAGTTCTTGACCACACCAGCCAAGGATTACTGGCCACCAAGCTTCATTCATT
>BEHA01045214.1:300261-311610 GCA_002897215.1 Eschscholzia californica subsp. californica | reverse complement strand
GAAAATATATCGCCCTTATTAATTCGATCACGAACAAAACTACCTAATACGGAACGATAGACCGACAATGTCCGATCTTTACATGTGACTAGTCAAAATTCTTGATTTCTCGATCTCTATCCAATGAACGATCTAGCTCAACCAAATAACTATTCAAAGTCAAATCTCAAAACAAACGTCTAGCTCCATTCGACATTCCAACTCGTCCGATTCTCGGACTCGAAAGTTTGGGCGCTACAATACTACCCCCCTTAATTGGAATTTCGTCCTCGAAATTCGAAGAGAGTAGATAATGAAACAACAGTTGCCAATCTCAATATAATCTGTCACAAATCTCGAAACAAGAAAACTACCTTTGTCGTTGACAACCCAGACTTCTGTAACCTGTAAATTCCTTAGGATTCCTTAACTCTCAGTGGTAACTTATCGAAGTCAAAATTTCCTGAACTATTCCATCAGGACACTCCGCATAAGAAGAGAGTTCTCCTTAGCACTGAAGAGACTTTGTCGATGATCATCAAAAAGTCCTTATCCTTCTACCAATCTGAACCAAGAAGATCTACAACTCAAACTTGCAAATGATGACAAACACAAGCTACCAAACAAAAACTCAAATGACATCAATATGATGAGAATAAACCGAGTGTTGGTGTTGTTGTGAGAAAACACTGACACATGCCACAATACTTTGTCGGTTCGAACAAAAGACATATTACATAACTCTAATATCTGAATAGCCTATTTTCTTAAAACATCTGTCGAGAAATGGATATAAAATTCAATCTGGCAGCCCTGTAAATAACTCCATCATTCAAAACAACTCTCGAATTCTTATCTAAAGTAGTCCACACTAAAATCTGAGAAATCTAACAATTCACTAGATAATGCAATGAACCCTTGATAAGTAATCTGTCGATCCCATTTTCACCAGCGACTGCGATGTTATAAATATGACTATATGCTAAGAAGACAACTAACCAACCTCTTCTATTCTTTTGCTCAGTTCTATCTACCAACTCTGATCTTGAGAAAAACTATATCATTTCTGAAGTCACAAACTCACTGCATCTAACAAAAACCAAGTTGGCTAAACTCTATAAACAAACTAGATCCAACCCTTTATATCCTGAATTCTTCTATAGAACTATAACATTATGAAGTGAAAATGAGGTTAAACACTAATATGTGCAAAAATAGAATAAGCTGGCACATATGTTTCCTCTTCCTACATCAAACCCATACTCTGAAGCAATTTCTAAGATATCAAAATAACTGAACAATGAACTCTAGTTTCCATCTAACCACATGACCCAAGAATATTTTATAACTGTCCACGATATAAAAAAAATAAAGAATGAAGACCTCTATAACCTATAAATAAGAATAATATGTCGTTAATCCCATATCCTCAAAGAAAATACCATTCTCGATAATATAAGAAAATATTGTTGCCCATAATATAAGAAAATAAAGAATGAAGACATCTATAATATATACAAGTCAATGTTGGCGTTGACATTATAATCCCAAAGAAAATATAGTTGTTGTCGATAAGATGAGAAAAATAAAGATAGAAGACCGCTATAACATCTATACAAGTTATAGATAAACCAACCCTCCAGAATCATTCTACAAAAATCTGAGAACCCCAGATACTTCTACCAACAAAGCCTGCCTCTATCAATATAATCTCAATATCAAAATATCTCGCCGACTCAATATAACTCAACCTTACACATTAGCCTTTGCAGTATAATAATAATTTGCTAACCATAATCCCCAATCACTAAATAAACTGAATATTGTCGATGAAATCCATCGTAGTCTTATATGAAAAATATATATCCTTTAGAAAAATCGAACTCAATATCGTGCAGTCAACATATAACTTGAGAATACCATCTCGTATAGTACAACTGAATGAAAAGATGTACCAGATAACAACTGAACTTAGACAACTATCCTTCTCACTGATAATACTTTGACAACTGAATAAAAACCCCGACATAACTGACATTTGTGCCACATCTATAAATCTGAAGACCAACACATCTATTATTTCCAGGTGACGAACTACCATTCAGTGAAGTAGTCTCTCTCGATAAGGTTATGTGTCTGATGCCCCTAAATCTCACCACCAACAACTATAGCCGATAAAAGATATGTGTCTCTATCATATAACTTTCTTTCAACCAGACCATACCTTATCTGTAATCAAACTAAAACAACACATGCTCGAAACAAAACCGATCAAAGTCAACCTCAACTCTCTCTAATTGATCTGATCGAAACTCATAAATGAAGGAAGGTGTACAACTACCATGAGGTCCATAACACAAAAGGTCCGACTCATCTAGTTAATCCTTCGTAGAGATGTTTTCGCACCATTATGATCACAATACTTCTTTAGTGGTTCAATTTTGTAGCTTCTTCATTACTCGATAGCATTTCTCATATTACCGATTCACCTAGGTTAATTATTCCTGGCAATGTTTTCATATGAGAATCACCTGCTCGAGTGACTTAGGCTCACAAAATTTTACCACAACTTCATCCACATCAGATAAGTTGTCCACGCCTATTATTCCTTGACTTTGTTGCCCTAGGTTATTGTTGCTGGACGCCTGATTGTTAGCACCATTTCTTGCTTCGGTTTCCCTGAGTCATTATAGATTTCCAAATCGTCCTTCTATGGGGGATTAGCTTACTAGTTCACTATCCTTGTCCTAAATGAACCAATATATCCATATTCATCTTGTAATTTTCTTAACATTTTCCAATTGTCGATCTTTGTGAACTTGTATAATGTCAAAAGTCAACTACACTTAACTTCCTCAGGCACTTTTGTCTTTGATACTTTCACAACATCAATATGTTGTCCTGCCCAAAACTTTCTACTAAAACCTCTTATCAACCCTTGATTGTCCTCGTATACCACCTTACACAACAATCAAGGAAAGATCAACTTACGTCAACCAACCACAAAGTGTTACCACTTTGTAGTGCCCCAAATCCCAAATCTCAAGCTAACCGCCTTGAAATCAAAGATTTGAGACCTTCAAACTGGATCCACGAGCAACACCTACCATGAGTGCACAATAATTACCTGAAAAAACAAAATAGCTGGGTTAAAACCCAACTGCAGTAGATTTCCTCAAACCTAAGTCTCGGGTAGGCAAGCTCAATCCCCAATCAAGGAAGCAGTGCATTCATATTCATTATTGGCATTATCTGAAATTTAACGGTGAATACTAACATAATATATCAGATTTATCCAATCCCTCTCGAAACTAATAATTTATGTCATTTGATTAATTATTAAGTTTTTCGGTTCTCGTATTATTTTAATCTAATACTAACCCTGATAATACAACGATCTTTTTTTTATTTTCAGCAGATAGAAAATATCATGCCTTTAACTAAGGTAAACCTTTATGGCCACAAACTTGACATGTACGTCGACAACCACATTATGTCGAAAGACACAATCATCAAACTCTTGTTCAGGTATCTCAGACCAATACACAACAAACATAGACTCTTATCAAGACTTACAAACAAACTCACCGAACAATTCAAGTCAACAACACATGACAAGTCAGAAGGGATGATGCTTATAGTAGATCCTCACGTGGATCGCAATCTCAAACAAACAAATAAAAATATTAATTAACAAACATAGGCTCACCATTAGAAGGTATCTACCTAGGAGATACATTGCCTAAAGAACAGAAACCATGTGAATTATCTCAATAAATTCGTCCATCGGAGACTGTTCTGACACCTTGTACGAAAACAATCATAACTTCTCACTCGAAAATCAGATTAATGAACCGTTTGAACTACTAAAAAGTAGACGAACAGACCTTTCCAACCATATAAGAATCAAACTTAGATTAATCATATATCTACACCAGATTTAATTTTAATATAAACCGACGTGCAGTAGACACTGTTCTGACACCTTGTATGAAAACTATCGTAACTCTTCACTCGGAACTCGGATTAACGAACCGTTTGAATTAATAGAAAGTAGACAAACATACCTTTCCAAAAATATAAGAATGACACTTAGATTCATTATATATCTACACCAGATTTAATTTTAATATAAACCGACTGCAGTAGACACTGTTCTGACACCTTGTACAAAAACTATCGTAACTCTTTACTCGGAACTCGGATTAACAAACCGTTTGAAATAATAGAAAGTAGACAAACAGACCTTTCAAAAAATATAAGAATCACACCGAGGTTCTTCATATATCAATACCAGATGTAAGTTGAATTTAGACCAAAATACTGTCCTCTCTATATGTTTTATGAAATTCTAGATAAAACTAGTCTCTAAGCCATTTAATCGTTCTTTCATCTGATTAACAATACTATACCTATCATGGAATAAATTGAAAGAGCCTACAAAAAATTAGGAGATAGAAAATATACCTCTTTTCGCGTTAGATGACTTTAAGACCACAACCATGGCTTGTTCTCTCACTAGAGAACTCTATTTCCATCACTTTTCTTCTTTATTCCTCGTCCCTTCACTAAGGAGCGGCTGCACCCTCTTTCTTTTCTATAGGGTTTCCTCAAAAGTGAAGATAAATAGGGTTTTTAAACCCACCAGTATTTCATCTAAACAAAACTGACCTAGACTTTTATTATTTCCACCCAGTTTGGTATATCAAGAAAATAGGGGTGTTACAGTTCCCTTTTTCCGAGTAACTCGAAGTCACAAAGTCCATCCACAACCAACCAATGATATGAACCTAAGCCTAATATGAATGCAATTCGTACCTCAATAATGCTCGGTTGATCGCCACCACTATCTTCTGCAGGCAATGTGCTCGCATAACAAAATCACAATGTAAGTGACCTACCGTTAAAGGAACCTTACTCACATTATGATATCTGAGTGGGACCTTCACGTAGGCCTGACTCAGATGTGTTGAGCACATAAAAGTCAGCAAATATAAAATCAAAATCTTAAAATCTCAAATAAAACAAAATAAAATCAACAATATTATTATCTTTTCATATTTTATTTTGAAGCTTTTACGAATTTAACAAGCCTTGGTACTTTTAGTTGCCTCGCCCATTATTGCATAGAATATATTCTGATGTCAGTCGGCCCAATGCACGTACTCATGCTCTGATACCAACTGTGACGCCCCGTGTTCCGAATCACGGTTTTGCCCGGCAGTTTATAAAAGAAACTCGGTCTAATACTAACTCAAACCAGTTTCAAATATAAACCCAAGCCAAAACTCTCATCACGGGTTACAAATCAAGAACAAACACAGCGGAAAATCAAATATAGTTTAAACCTTTTGAAAATATGCTCGGAAAATATGTAACCCAAAATAGTTTTCATAAAGAGAAAAACAACTTGAATTCATGTTTATGAATAGTTCACAGAAGAGACTGAATTTGGACAGAGTCTCCTCTATAAATTGAACATATCAAACCTGAAAAACCTGTCAAACATTCATACATATCGCACAAACTTCTAAATAACAATAGCATTAAATAAAAAGTGATAATGTGCATACTATTTACATATGTACAACCGCAAACAAGTGAGAGAACGATCCTAACTATTCTAGATGATACATATATAATATTAACGTTGTGATTATGTTAAAAATATAATAGAAATTATAATCTTACATAATGTGAGCCGTCGAAGTAAACTATGTCACTCTGGGTCACCAATACCTGCAACTGAACAACAGCAAATAGGAATGAGATAACCCGAAGGTCAGCTCAGTAGGATACCTAGACATCCTACCCGCACCACACACATCAACATTTTAATACATTAATAGTTATAAGTGTTACATATATACAGATATATATACAGAGATATCAATATGCACACGAAGCAAAGCAATATAGCAAGATAATTCTTCTAGCTTACCAAGATCACGACTGAATACGCCCTCAGTCGGGGTCACCTACTATTCGGCTAGGAAGAACCGTTCGGCCTTTGTTAGTGCGTAGGCAGGCGGCGCCTTATCGAACGTTTGACTACTGCAGTGTACACATGGATCCACGTAATACCCCGGTAAGAGCTTCCGTAACTCTCCCTTCGTCATCATCGCCCATCGGGCTGGCTTGTGATCTTAATATGCATTGAATAGTAAATCTCACCCAAACAATGATACGCTTAGAATATGTCATGACTTACCCAGACAATATAAGAGCATCGTCGTGTAGCAGAGCCATATACCCACGGCGATACAATTATCTCATCTTGAGGCGCGTCCTATCTCCGGCCAGATCTGACGCTTCCTCGCAAGGTAACTCATTGACCATTCGAAGAATACCCAAACATATGCATGAACCTATAATAATATTAAATGATCTGATAGGCTCCCAAAGCTACAAGAACAGAGCCCTCCTAAAGGTCCCATCAACCAAAAGGAGAAGAGCGTTCTCATGTCTCAAGGTAGGGTAAACCTTGTTTAAAGCCAAGCTTTTACAAGTGCCCACTTTCAGGGAATTAGTATTTTCTTATTAAGAAAACTCGGGTAAACACCCTCTTTCATTTCGGTGAAAACATTGTAAGTATCATTCACAACAGAATTCAAACCACACACACCAGTGGTTTAGCAGAATAAATAAACAAGCATGGCATTGGGTCAATCCCCTATTCACTCCAAGGGTCGGAATACCCCAACTCCCATCCTCTCCGGACCCCATTCCGGGTAAACTAGAATGGTCGTTACCAAACGGCTGGCCACGCACCGAGTGTAACCCTTGACATAATTCATGGCTAATCCATAACATAAAAATAAACAAGGGGACCAACCAATGCCCGTCGTAAAACAACCATTACACGTAACACAGATCAAGCGATTCAGCCTCCATGTTATACACGCAGCTCAAGCGATTCCGCCACCACGTGTTTACAATTCACACAAAACGATCACACAGATCAAGCGATTCCGCCTCCATGTGATTATTTTTCAGAAAAACCAATTTGTTTTGAAAAGAGAAACATCCATAACATAGAGTACACCACATACATACATATCATACCATATCATATCATAAATTGAACTAGAGAACTATAAAAAGAAGAAAAATGACTATATATATATATATATATATATATATAATGGTGAAACGGGGAATACCCGTGCTCCAAGTAAGATTCGTAGGATCCTACCTCTTCTTGCGCTTCCAACGGTGCTCCTGAGTAAGCTCCACTTCTCCTCGAGCTCCCTATTGCAGTTTATTAGTCCTACTGAAATATGAAAGGGCAAAACGGTCATTTGACAGTTACATAACTGTCAAGAGTCCTTTTGCAGAGCAAGAATGCATAAAATGAATGAACTAGACTAAGAATGTCCTATCTGCACTATAGAGATCACAGAAACATTCCGCCGGATACCTGAAATTCATACAAACCAACCAACCAAGTTTCCATAAACTCTATTTTTCATTTCCGATATCCCATAAGCTGACAAATTATATAATGAACCAAATATTATGAATCTAGAACCGTCAAATCATAAAATGAAACCAATGTTACGAATCTAGAACTCAACCTATCCATTTACGTTAAGACGGCAAAATTCGGGTAACCATCTCTATTCCAATTCATTTTAAAACTGATCCAAATATGATATTCGAGCACTAAAATAATTCGGCAGCACCCCGTCTATATTTGGACACTCCGAAATAGTCTACAATCTCCTAAACATGTTTCCGAACACAAATCGTTCGAAGAAATATAACTATAACTATCCCAAATAGCTCTAAATTACGAACCCAAGAGATATTAGACCCAACTATACAGTTATCGAAATAACTATCGTAAACCCACCAAAAACGGACGAAATAGAAAATTCTGAACAGCTAAATATGTAAAACGAGTCGAATAGAATTACCTGAAACAAATCTCATCGAATTTGGACCGTCGAACGCGAAATAATCGACGAGCAAAGCTTATATCACTCGAAGCCCTAATTTCCAGTCGTTACTACCTTCTCTGATGGTTTGTAAATGAGTTTGGAAAAGAAATAAAAAAATAAGAATATAAAGGTGTGGTGTTTGGTGGCAATTGATTCTACGTGTAAACAGGAAGTGGGGTTAGGCGTTGGGAAGTAAGGGAAAGTGGGGTGCCACATGTCGTTAAACAAAGTGGCCATGAATTTAATTTAGTTTTAAGTCCTCAATTTATACATACATCACAAGCAAGTGCCGCCATATTCATATCCAACTAGTTCAGCCCCTATTAATTACTTTTTGACCCCTAGTTTAGCCTTTCGTTTATTCTTCATCCCACCACTAACCAAGAAGAAAATGTATCGCCCTTATTAATTCGATCACGAACAAAACTACCTAATACGGAACGATAGACCGACAATGTCCGATCTTTATATGTGACTGGTCAAAATTCTTGATTTCTCGATCTCTATCCAATGAACGGTCTAGCTCAACCAAATAACTATTCAAAGTCAAATCTCAAAACAAACGCCTAGCTCCATTCGACATTCCAACTCGTCCGATTCTCGGACTCGAAAGTTTGGGCGCTACATAAATCAATTGATAATACCACTTGGTATAAGTGGGCAGATTTATCTAATTAATATGACATAGTGAAGAGTCACAAAGAAGTGCACTAAAGGTCCTTTTCATGCAATAGTCCCACGTCCAATAGCCAGTGGGCATCTCTGTTTTGAACAAGAATGTATACACTTAAATCACTTAGAGGGTGTTTGATTTTTGCACTTATTAAGTGATTTTCACTTAATAAGTGCGGGTCGGCAATTTTAGGTCGTTTGTTTTTTCACTTAATAAGTGAATATCACTTGTAAGTGGGGTCAAAGTAAGTGCAAAAAAGTAAGCTCCAACTTGGAGTTTATTTTTTTGCACTTACTTTCTAAGTGCTAAAAAAGATATTTATATCCCTACGGAATATAATAATTACCAATATAATTATAACTAAAAAGAAAATCTTAAACAATTGATAAGTAAAAAAATATTTTTATGACTTTATCAATGACCCTTTTCCTTCTTCACCCATCCTTCACCTAAGCTTTTCTCTTAAATGTTTTTCACATCTCTTCCCTCATTAATCATGGAACTACCCAAACTCCATGATGCGACGTAAGTTCTTTCTCCTTCATAATTTGTAATTACTTGAGGTTAATATTTTCAACATGAAGTATTCATAAACCGTAATTCTCTTGTATATGAACTCGCGAGCATAATGAATTAGTATGAAATGCTTATATGTAAATACTTTAAGGTCAAAATAGACAATTTCTCACTTTTGTGACATCTAGAATTAATATAAAAACAAAAATCAAACACTTAGAAGTGATAGAAAACAAACGTCATATCACTTATAAGTGATATTACTTACTAAGTGATAATTACTTATTCATCGGGAAAGAAACCAAATACGACTAAAAAGTGAATCGAACAAGACGGTAAGTTTGACGTGGATCAATTGTCCCTACTTTTATGCCTCGGTATTAAGACAATCTTCGTGTGCAAAGTTAAGAGGATAAAAGGTGATCGAGTCTCCCGACTAAACTGGTTAGGTGGTCCTTTATAGTGTGATTTTGAAATCAAAACAATCTAAGGAGATTAATTAATTTACATTATCTCTCCTGTAAAATTAAAGCCTACAGAGTACTATTATTCTTTTTCTAATGAACAGGGGTCTCCAAATGCTTACTCTGTTTTTAATACTATCTATAAGGCCGAAAAGGTTAGATCAAATACACTACTTGACGAGCGAGATTCAACACTAAGAATAACGTCTTAAGATTGTTGGACAATATTTGGTTAATCGTCCTTCTCGAATATACAATTAGATTATGATTTCGCTCGACATATTATGTAAGCAAATAAGTAGAATAATAAGTAATAGTTTTATGATCGAGTCGAGTATTGGATACTCTGTCCCTAAGCCGGGTAGTATATACGAATCGTCTCCCAGGATAAAACAGTCTTACCTTCTTGAAGCGCATCACTTCTTTCTTCAAGAAACTTCGAATAAAAAATGCAGAGAACTCTCTTGATCACTTGGACTTCCAATGCAAACTCTTAATGAAAACTAATTGAATTTTTCTCTATTTGTAAAACGAAATCTGACCTATATTTATAGAGATGATTATGACTATATGGAGAGACATAATCCTAGAGATGTGTCTCCCCTAATATTAATTCAACCAAGACAATGGTTCATCATTATTGCCAACAATCCCCCACATGAATTAATATTTATTCTATATGAAGACTATGCAAACTGACAATGCATACAGACTAAGAGAGTTCATATGGAAGTTGTTGCATCAGGAGAGGTGGTTTTTGGCTTTGAACCTTCCTTAGAGTATGACTACCAGACTTACTAATTGATTAGTGAACATGATGTCTTCAACTATTCAATATTCGCAGTAAGTCGATACAATAGCCAACACACAACTTCTTCCGTACAATATTTGATTCTTTGGTTGTGTCCTTTTCGACCCTAGACAACTCCTGGATTCATGAGTCTTTTAGAGAATTCCGCCTTAAGACATTCTCATAGAACCGGCATCAGTTCTACACTCACATAGGTGATGTACTATGAAGAGTACCCTGACGTACCCCACTTGTTTACACAAGAATATAGGCATCATTAAAAGCATCGCTTATCCTATCACTTGACAGGCAACACTGATACTTAGGAATGGCTAAGAGAATGATTTTTTCAGTGTTACTGGCGAGTATTTCACATTTATGTTGTCCCTTTTGAACCTAGATCTTGGGATCTCCAGTCAACTAGGTTGGGTTTCTATTGCGATCTACTCATTTACTTTACGCTTTGAGCCCATTCCCCTTGATAGCTTGTACATTTGATCTAGTCCGACATATTTGTCGATGATTTAGAGACATCATGCGAATTTTGAGAAACTTGGTAAAGTTTCATTAGTTGATCTATTGTTACTTTTGAGTTTCATGTTCGATGTTATTTGTCTCTTTAATGAGTATATCGTATATGTTTACTGTTCTGCGGAGAAATGCTTTAAGTTAGGTTTTTATGGCGGCCGACGTGGAAATCTGGATTTGGGGTGCTACAACCCTTGAGGACAAGGATGCTGTCGAGGGAGGAGGAATGATAGAGAAAGATATTTTGAAAGATAATCTATAGTTAAAATTAGGTGTTTCTATATTTTGAAAGATAATCTATAGTTATTTAATATTAGGAGTTTCTATCTTTTAGAGTTTTAAGTAATATAGGAGTTTCTATATTTCTATATTTCTAAATATTGAGTCCTAGTTGAAGTACCCTTTGGAGTCCTAGTTGGAGTCTAAATTGTTTGGTTGTAGCCTATATATATATGG
>BEHA01045214.1:277352-295491 GCA_002897215.1 Eschscholzia californica subsp. californica | reverse complement strand
TTTTTTTTTTTTTTGTTGAAAGCTTTCTCTCATTCAATACCCTCTCATCGAGTAAGGGAATAAATCCAATTAAGGTCTAGAAATGATGGGCAAGATCACCCATAGATGATTGTCGGAGGTGGTAGTAGCGGTAGGTGATGGTGGGAGCAGAGGAAAAAGATTACAAAATATTTGAAGATCACTGGTAGTGGCGGCCAGACAGTCGGCTGACAACCCTTGTCGATATAAAAGAATAAAGACAGTGGGTTAAATCTAAGATTTCCAGTCAAATTAGTAAATACTCCAATCATATCTTTTTTTGATCACAAATGTAAATACTCCAATCATATCTTTTTTTTCAGTTGTTTATGTTGGGACCTAAATCTAACTGCCACCTCGTTTAAGAAAACTAAACCACCACTTCCAGTCACTACATGACCACGGTTGGCTACCCCGCCCAACGACCATCATCACCATTAACCGCGACCAACTTAACCAGGACAGTTGTGGGTGGGACGCGTACTAATGGTTGGCGATTTTAAGAGCTATGGGATGGGCGACACAACTTCAGATCCCCCATCTATATATGGAAAGCGACAATCAAAACTTAATTAACTACCTCAACAATGAAAGCAAGTCAATCGACTGGCAGTCTGAGAAATTCATGGACGACATTCTACAGCTAAAATATCAATTTCGCTCCATCAAATTCACACATGCCTCGCGGGATCACAACAAATGGGCGGACAAACTTGCTAAATGGGGCGGGACAAATGATTGTAATAAGATTTGGAACTCTTTGATTGAGTTCCACGACGTTCTGAGTGTCTAATTGTATGTCTCTTCAACAAAAAAAATATATATTTTATTTCTTTTTTGGTGATTTTCATGTAAGAAGATCTTCCATCCATATATAGACAACCATTCAAAATAAAACAACCAAACAGTCCTTAAAGGAGATGTTTGAGAATGAGGCCGTCTCTTTCTTTTCTTCCTTTCAACGTAACGGCCATTAATCAAAAGAAGAGCGAAGAAATTGCAGAGAAAAAAAAAAAATTCACCTCTCTCTCTCTCTCTATCAATAAATTTATTAGGGTTTTGATTCTCTCTCTCTAGATCTTATTCGATCTATTCTTTCTTTTGTTCATTGTAAAATGAATGGAAATGGATGGGAGAAAGTTAGATCATCAAAGTCTCGTTTAGGAGGAGGATTTGGGAGTACAGATATGAATGAGCGCATTTCTTCTTCATCTTCTACTACTTCTCGAACCGTTACTCTTGGTCGCGTTCAACCTCAAAATCCTGCTTATCGTACCATTCATTGTAATGATCGTGAGGCTAATCTCCCTGTTTGTTTCAAGGTTTTGATCTCTCTCTCTCTCTCTTTCTCTACACAAATTAAGTTTTTTTTGTTTTACTGACATTTAGGTTTAGAAACCAGAAACCTTCACACAATGTTGATTATTTGAAACTAGTAGATTTTGTTGAAACATTAGGAAGAAGATTTGGTGACGTATAGGTTTAGGATGAAATGTATAAACAAATGTTCGATACACATTTTCGATTTCGAGAATTAGGATGGTTAGTGTTTGATTGGAGAATTAAGAAACAGGTGTATATCTCCCTTCTTTTTCTTGGTGTTGTAATTGATGGAGATAGAAGGACAATGTGCACTATAGTTTAGCCATTTTCTGAAATATGTTATAATTTGCTTGCAATGTGATAATGATAAGTTTTTATGATAGAGTTCTGATTGTTCAATTCAACTAATGAGCTCTCGACAGAGACATTTTTGGGGAATTATTGAGACGTCTTACTGTCTTAGAGTAGGTAACGGTAGGAAGGACAATGCACTATAATTTAGTGCAACTGCCGCACCGACAGTGTTGGAGTCTTCTGATAGCTGTGGTCAGTGAGACCACTGTACCTGCGAATGGAACACAAGTCTTCCATTTCGTATTTGCTCATGTTTCTACGATCCAGAAATAGTATTTATCTTTAGCTTCATGTGTTGAGTTACGATAATTCCTCCATCTAGGTTGACCTACTAATTGGCTATTAGTCACGTTGGTCAAAGGAAAGGATGTGTTCCAATGATGCAAGTTTTTCACTTGACATGGAATACACAGTAAGTACCACTTGGGTATGTAGATGGAGGTTCTTGTAGTTAAATGCAGAACGACATCAATAATAAAGCTGAATCATGGGTAGCAATGTAACTCTAATGGAAGCAAGTTTTCATTTTCATATGATGATATTAGTGCCAACTCATTATTGTACACTGTTTGTTGGAATGATATGTTGAAACTCAGAGTCACAATTCTTCTTTTTTTTTTGGGATAATTTGAATAAATATAAGGGAAAATGTTCATTCTACCTAGATCTTCATATTGTGTCTAGGGAGATTCAGGAAATCGGAAGCTCCATATTGTTTTTAATAGAGCCTCCCAAGAATCAGTGAAGTCTGAGAAAGATAAAAATTGAACTTGTTTCCATCTCTTTTTGCTATTGTTATTCTTAGAGTGGACCTTATCCGTAAAACAAAGGGGTTCAATTAATTTTCTGTGGTATTTGTTTTCAGGGAAATTCTGTATCAACTACAAAATACAATGTTTTTACCTTTTTGCCGAAAGGGTTGTTTGAGCAGGTAATCTTTCCTAAATTAAGCTGTGTGCATTAGAAAAAACAAAATTGATATTTGATAGTAAGTTGACTTGAATAGGTTTTTATGTATTTTTTGTATTCCGATAAGTAGCGGTTTCCTTCGTGCCATTGAACATTTGTATATTTCTTTTCATTCATTAATCATTATATGTTCTTGAAATATTTCTTTGCTTTTGAATTGACAGTTCAGGCGGGTAGCTAATCTCTACTTTCTCATGATTTCAATCTTATCTACAACCCCCATCAGGTACTTTATTCTCTGCAATGAATCAAAATATTATCACTGAGACGTTACTGATATATTGCCATCATATTCTTGATATATATTTTGCATGTCTCATCAGACATGCAAAATACTCGATTTGGCGTGTCAAAATTGTAGTCATTTAACAATTGCAACCAGTAATATTGGAAACAAAAAAAAACATTCGTCTGATTTAGTTATAAACTATCTGATATATTACCCAAATAAATTACCATGACTACTTTCAATATTCACGTGATACAATAATTAAGTGTTTACCTGAAACAACATGTATAATTTCAGTAACTACATATTCCCATTGTGCTCTCTGCTTTTTCTTGGAAATGTTTGATACTTATCATAGAATAGGATCATCATACCAAGAACTTCCAGTTAGAATTAACAACACTTGCTGAGTTTAATCGTTAATGTTAACCATTGACAGTTTGACACTTAACAGATTAAACTTTGAGAGCAGCAAAAGTTACCACAAAGACCAAATAGTCAAATAGGAAATTTGGTTTAGGGTAATGAGATTTTGGATCCATGACTGCCTCTATGGTTATGAGTCTAAGAGTTAGACTCGACCTTCCATTTTGATATTTATATGCTTCAATAACTGATGTCCAATATTTTATGTTATTGTTTTGACTATACGATGCATAATGACTACTTTTCTTAAAAAAACTGTTTTGTTTCATGCAGTCCTGTGCATCCTGTAACGAATGTAGTCCCACTGAGTTTAGTGCTCTTCGCCTCTCTTGTGAAAGAGGCATTCGAGGACTGGGTGAGTAGTACCATGAGGACTGGACACTTTTTCTTTGTAGGAAAAAAAGAATCCATTTCTGATGGAATAAGTTTGTTATTTCAGTTCGTTTTATTTGCTTGCTTTTGCCTTCAATTTTTATTTTATGGAGAATTATTTATTTTTAGATTGCTAAGCATTGGTAACTGGAAGAACAATTTGCTTAGTTGTTTAGTTTTGTTTTTGTTTTCTTCATTCTACATGACAGAAACGCCTACAAAATGATAAGGTTATAAATAGGACACGTATAGATGTATTGCAAAATCGGGAGTGGAAAAGTATTCCTTGGAGAAAGCTACAGGTTGGGGACATTGTTAGAGTAAGTTTCTCAACTTGTTCTCTTTCCCTGTTGGATTTGATGTGTTATCTTATACTAGCTGACTTGATTGTTATTCATCTTCTAAAAACTAGACTAGAGGTACCTCTTCCCCCTTTAGAAATCTTCTTTCTGACTTATCAGAGTATGTGTTGATTTTCGTCATCGATGCTGTAAGTTATCTATGTATATTTATATATATATAGATAGTGTATCTAGTTTGCACATCAAATCACGGGCATGCGTTCATGCCAAGCATCTGTTTAATCAACTTAACAATCAATAAAATTTCGATGATGATCAAACATTTTACACGAGGTTAAACTTAAAGCTTGTTAATTATTAAATAATGTCTCCTGGACTACCTAAAGAAATGAATGTCTGCTTTCGAGATATGATTTTATGTACACCAGCAGCTTCAATGGTTTCTTGGGATACTTGGGAGTTGGGACTCCTGTTCAACAGTTGAATGTTGCATTCTTTTGCAGGTTAAGCAAGATAGCTTCTTTCCTGCTGATCTGCTGTTTCTTGCGAGTACAAACCCAGATGGTGTTTGCTACATTGAGGTTTCACGTTCAGTTTTCACTCGATTACTTTAAAGTTCAAATATCCGCTGCTTATTTTAGTTTTTACTCACAGAATGTAGAAAACTAAGAATGCAATACTAATAATTCTTTCCAGAAAACAAAGAAAATTAAATTAAAGAACAGAAATATTTGGTGTGTAGTAAGACTGACTTTTGGTCCTTGGTTGGGGTCGTAGACGGCAAATCTTGATGGTGAAACAAATTTGAAGATCAGAAAAGCTTTGGAGAGGACTTGGGATTATTTGACTCCTGATAAAACTTCCGAGTTTAAAGGTTTAACCTCATCTTGTTTGCTGACTCCTTTTCCCAATAATATATTGAAACTCATCAATTTCTAGTAAATTCAAGATATACAGTCTATTGCAGTCCAAATTTTTTGGTAGTAAACATCTTACAATATCTGAATTAAACATTCACAAATCTATTGTATATATATATATATATATGTATATTTTACGTACAAACATTATTTGAAAAATTAAAATTGCATGCTTAAAGATCCAATTAAAAAGTATTAATTTGTTTTCCTGTGTAAGAAATCTTCATTTTGTGCCACTTCGTTACGCATATTCCAAAATATAATATAAAGTTCTCAGAAAATGCTTGGTTCTTGTTTCCCTCTCTAAACGTTTTCATGTATTGCAGGGGAAGTACAATGTGAGCAACCAAATAACTCATTGTACACATTTACTGGGAATCTTATGATCCAAAATCAAACACTTCCTCTTTCCCCGAATCAACTTCTACTGCGAGTATGACTTCGTTTCTTTTATATATGTTTTAATTAGTTCATGTAGCTCCCATGTATAACGAACTTCTGTAACAAACTAATGCATGTTAGCTCTTTTCAGTTTCTCTGACGTAGTTATATTTTTCTTTGCCTTAAATATTGTTTCAGATTGTAAAAGCTTGCTTAAATATTGCTACTAACACCAGATATTTCCTTTGTGAAGTGCTGAGGTTTTCCTTTGTTAAAATTAGTACCCTATTAATTCTTAGTTTGCATTTTTTCAGGCTGTTCTTTATATTTTGCATTACCCTTTTCATCCTTGAGATTTTTTTTCAACTTATCATTTTAACTGCTGCAGTTTATGTAACTTTCTAGTAATTAAGCATATAAGAGTTCTTTTATCCTTCAATGGGAGGTACTTCTGTTACTAACTAAACACTAATTCTTTTCCAGGGATGCAGTCTCCGTAACACAGAATACATAGTTGGAGCTGTAATATTTACAGGACATGAAACAAAGGTGTGTTTTTTCTTCACAAGTCTTAAATTACAGGTTCATTTGTATACAATCTTGATATAAATTGTTTTTTTTGGTTGAGGAGTTGCATTTATTTATGCTTCAAAGTTTAAACAAGGGTACCTGTGAATATTCACATGAGACCCTTTTCTTGGCGTGGTAAATCATTGCCAGTAATTGGTCTGTAGATGTATCTGGGTGCTCCGTATTTTGCACAGATGTTAATTGACCTAAGTAGATGTAATTGGAGTATTGGATTCACTTATGTGCACATCCTTATAATGTGATGTATCAAACTATCAATAATTATTCTTCTGCTTGTTTTGTTCCTTAGTACCTAGTGAATCTCTTGCAAGTCATTACTTCTTAAGTTTTACTATTTTGCTGTAGGTTATGATGAATTCCATGAATGTTCCTTCAAAAAGAAGTACTTTGGAGAGGAAACTTGACAAGCTCATTCTCACTCTTTTTGGTGCTCTGTTCTGTATGTGTGTCATTGGAGCCATTGGCAGGTCTATTAACTAACTAGTCACCGTGATTTGTGCATTAGTAGTCTCTATGTATCTTACCATCAGATTACTGTTTTCATGTACTTCATAAATGTGTCTGTCGCATTTTTGTAAGGGTTTTCTCCAAGCTGTAATTAGCTTCCTTGTTTTGTTGAAATCCTGCAGTGGAGTATTCATAGACCGCAAGTACTTCTATCTGGGACTCGATGAAGATGTTGAAGATCAGTTCAACCCTAGAAACAAATTTGTGGTACCTTTTGCCTCCTGTAACACAATGCATTCTCTGAATCAGACTAATTTGTAACCAAACTGTCTTAATCATTTTTATCGATTTTGCAGGTTGCTATCTTAACCATGTTTACGTTAATTACATTGTACTCGACAATTATCCCTATTTCGCTTTATGTATCAATAGAGGTATTATCGGTTATAAGTTGATCTACTATGTAATCTCTATTTAATAACATCTATATCTCTTTAATGGTATTTTATTTATGTTTTTTTCTTTCTTGACTATCCCAGATGATTAAATTTATTCAGTCCACTCAATATATCAACAAGGATTTACATATGTATCATCTAGAGACCAACACCCCTGCACTGGCACGGACTTCTAATTTGAACGAGGAGCTTGGACAGGTATGGTAGTTCAAGTGCCCCCTTCTCAATTTTAAGCTCTTTGTCATTGATTTTTTCACTAAAATGGGAAATTAAGGTATTCTATCATTTTGTATGTGTCATCAGGGATCACATGTTCTAGGCATTTTAATGCATTATTTTCCTCTGTCCAGGTGGAATACATTTTTTCTGACAAAACAGGAACTTTAACCAGAAATCTGATGGAGTTTTTTAAGTGCTCTATCGGTGGAGAAACCTATGGGCATGGTATCACTGAAATAGAAAAAGGTGCTGTGCAGCGGAATGGTTTACAAGTAGAAGAGGTATACTTTGGAGTTGGGAACCTTCTGTAAAATGAAAACATAACTTACTTTTTCGTGTTCTCTTTTTACCTTATTCAACTTTTTACAGGTAACAAGATCAGCTAACGCCGTTCATGAGAAAGGCTTCAATTTTGATGATGTTAGGCTTATGCGAGGTGCTTGGAGGAATGAACCTAACTCTGATGCCTGTAAGGTAATTTAATTGATGCTTACATGATTAGAATATGAATTTTTTGTTTTCATCCCTACTAGCTAGCTGCTGGTTGCCACTTCAAAAATAATTGCAGGGGTGATGTTTTTTTCTACAAAATCCGCTGCCAAGGTCACTTTCTTCGATTTAAAAGTTTGTGTTCATTCATGAGATGGCTTACATTGTTCCCTTTTTTTGATACTCCCACGTCAAACGCCATAAGAAATGTACATTTTCCCCTATATGGTGTCTTTAATGACGAAAAGTTAGTGTTACAATTACAAAACTATGTGAAGTTGATATTATTTAATATAAGTAATCAATGATGACTTGTGAGGCTTTGATGCCATAAGAAATGTAAACTTTCCCCTACATGTGTGATTAGAGGACATTCTTTATTTGCTTAGTTTATGAATTCATTTTGTTTTTCTGTCCTTCCGCCTCTATTAATTTTTCTCAATTGGCAGTAAATTGTGTTAAAACAGTAATTGTTAAATATTTAGACATCTCTCTCTCTGCTTCTGTATTCTAGCATTTCTAGATGTGATTTTTGTAGAAGATATGAACCTGACATTTGTATTCTTCGTTGGTCTGACTCACACCTACATAATTTCTTTTGATTGGTATTGACATTCAACCATGACATCCTCAATGGAACTTTTTCTTCTGAATAGGAATTCTTCAGATGCCTTGCTATTTGCCATACTGTGCTTCCGGAAGGTGAAGAATCCCCAGAAAAGATCACATATCAGGCTGCATCTCCCGATGAGGCTGCTCTGGTCGCTGCCGCAAAGAACTTTGGCTTCTTCTTTTACAGGTAATATCTTGTATGTCAGTTATGCTCTAACTGGGAAATAATACATGAGTATATGTATACTTGGTTACGACGTCTTAAAGTAACTCTTGTCAGGATAAATGATTGCATCTTAGAAGCTGAATAACTCAAACTATGTGGTATAGTCATGATGCACTAAGTGCTATTAATGTTTGAGATTCGCTTGGGTTATATCCAAAAAATTAGAGGGTTTGTTGCTACTGTCAAGCTTTTCAGTCTGTCATTATATCTGGAGAATTAGAAGCATCATGAAAATCATTCTAATAGAACCTGCGTTATAACCCAGAACGGAACTCTGGCTCCTTATTTTATTATCTACAATCTCTGATAAAAATTTGTTGTTAAAAAGAAGCAAGATAAGAGAACTTGCTCCTGACTATTGCACCATGTGTGTGTACTGATTTGTATTCGACTTACTGTTTATTATCTCAGGCGAACACCAACGTCAATCATGGTTCGTGAATCACATGTCGAAAAGATTGGAGGAATTCAAGATGTATCTTATGATATTCTTAATGTTCTGGAATTCAATAGGTTGGATTTCAGACCCTCGTCTATTTCTTTTTTATTTCTCTATGATTCAAAATTTTGCTAGATCGTGATAGTTATCTTTGTCATATAGTACAAGGAAGCGTCAGTCTGTTATATGTCGGTATCCAGATGGCAGGCTTGTTTTGTACTGCAAGGTATTACTTTCACAAGTCTTACTGCTTTAAGGTAAATTAAGTGATTGCTTATGAAAAATCAAATTTAACTGATCCGAGAAACCTATGGTTCTATTCTTCACAGGGTGCTGATACTGTCATCTACGAAAGAATGGCAGATGGGAATAATGGCATAAAGAACATAACCAGGGAACACTTGGAACATTATGGTTCTGCAGGTTTACGCACACTTTGCCTGGCATACAGAGATTTAAGTATTGAATTGTATGAAAGCTGGAATGAGAAATTCATCAAAGCAAAATCTTCTCTACGAGATCGTGAAAAAAAGTTGGATGAGGTACACGCCCTTTGTAGACATTATTTATTGTTCTTCTTATTGAACTATGTCTCTATACTCTATTGATTATTGACCTTCTGCAGGTAGCAGAGTTGATAGAAAAGGATCTTATTCTGATCGGGTGCACTGCAATAGAAGACAAGCTTCAAGAAGGGGTGCCTACTTGCATAGAGACTCTTGCTAGAGCTGGAATCAAAATATGGGTTTTAACAGGGGATAAGATGGAAACAGCAATAAATATAGCTTATGGTGAGTGAACTACTTTATATCTTGTCTATATCTGTCGATCATCAAGTAGTCTTGCTCCCAACGCCATCTAAGTAAATGATTTAGCCGTCTCTTGGTTTCTCTAAATCCAGCTTGTAGCTTGATCAACAATGATATGAAGCAGTTCATTATAAGTTCAGAAACTGTTGCTATTAGGGAGGTTGAAGATAGGGTAAGCAGCATTTCAGTGGTTCCAAAGCGTGAATATTTACAGGATAATGGCCTTCAGCTTAAACTGTATCCTCAATAAACAATCTTGTAATTTCTGTTAGGGTGATCCTGTGGAGATTGCACGCGTTATTAGAGAGTATGTTAAACAAGAGCTTGAGAAATGTTTGGAGGAGGCACAACATTCTCTTCGGACTGTCTCTGGACCCAAATTGGCACTAGTGATTGATGGTAAGTGCTTGATGTATGCCCTTGACCCTGGTCTGCGAGGAAATTTGCTTAACCTAAGCTTGAACTGCAACTCTGTTGTCTGCTGTCGAGTGTCTCCCCTACAAAAAGCACAGGTAGAGAGAGATCTGATGTAACTCTTACCTAGTTAATATATTGGAATATGTCTGGTTCTCCCTATCTACTTAATTGGCAAATATAAAGGATCAAAGGCTTAGATTTTTCTTATCATGTTCTAGGTTACTAGCCTCGTTAAGAAAGGTGCAAGGAAGATAACACTCAGTATCGGTGATGGAGCCAACGACGTGAGCATGATTCAAGCTGCTCATGTTGGTGTCGGCATAAGTGGACTTGAAGGAATGCAAGCAGTGATGGCTAGTGACTTCGCAATTGCTCAGTTCCGCTTCTTGACTGATTTACTTCTCGTGCATGGCCGATGGTCATATATGAGGATTTGCAAGGTCCAAACATCTTTATCTGCTACATGTAACGTTCTTAAAAAGATTTTATGGAACTCATAACCAACTCTTTTATTCCATTTCACATTTGCAGGTTGTGATGTATTTCTTTTACAAAAATCTTACTTTCACTTTAACTCAGTTTTGGTTCACCTTCCATACTGGGTTTTCTGGTCAGAGGTTCTACGATGATTGGTTCCAGTCTTTGTATAATGTTATTTTTACAGCCGTGCCTGTGGTTATTGTTGGCTTGTTTGACAAGGTATGCTCATAAACCTGAACTTCAATATCTAACTATAGCTGGAAACTTATATATGTATTTTTTACCAGGATGTGAGTGCATCTCTTTCGAAGAAATACCCAGGACTATACAAAGAGGGAATGAGGAATACCTTCTTTAACTGGAGAATTGTGGGTGTTTGGGCTTTCTTCTCTTTTTACCAGTCATTAGTTTTCTTCCATTTCATTACTTCTTCGAGTCGGTCTTCAAACGATTCAGCTGGAAAGATGTTTGGGCTCTGGGATGTTAGCACAATGGCCTTCACATGTGTCGTGGTAACTGTCAACATACGTCTTCTTTTAGCTTGTAACGTTATTACAAGGTGGCACCAAATAGGAGTTGGAGGAAGTATTTTAGCGTGGTTCATGTTTATCTTTGTATATTCTGCAATTATGACTCCACGAGATAGACAAGTAAGTCCTTTCTTTAATCATATTTCTTATGTGCTTCTCTAATATCGGATCAGTCTAATTGAGATTTGGCTCTCTTTTTTTCATTGCTTTGCAGGATAATGTATATTTTACAATTTATGTACTGATGAGTACATTGTATTTCTACCTCGCTCTTCTTCTTGTTCCCGTCGTTGCACTTCTAGGCGACTTTGCTTTCCAAGGGTGAGATTCTTGTACTCTTCACTTAAGTAGGTTTCGTACTTGTCATTTCCATATATCTTGCTTATTCTCTCGTACTCAGCTCCAATAGACTGAACTGCCTCAAGTTGTTTACCCTAGTTCTATTTATAAACCAACCCTTTGGTGGTCAAATTGTGACATCTAGGTCGAGTTTCATAGTGTTTGTAAGAAATGTGGGATTTCTGACTGGTCTTAACGGCTTAATCGAGCTGATTAGGTGGTCGAATTATATCTGGCTCGAGTCAGATTTCAAAATGTTTGCACGCATTTTGGGATTTTCGACTAGTCTAAACTCTAAATAGCTCAATAAAGCTTATTATGGGTCCATTTAAACCAGATATGAAACAAGTTTTACTTAAAACACTTGTATAAACTTACGATTGTGCTCTGGATCGGAATCGGATGAGTTAAGACTCGGATGAGTCAGTCTAGGTCGAGTCAGATTCAGACAGAAACTTCACCTATTAGTCTCCGTCGATATGAATCTGCTCGAATTGGTGACCTTGTGCTGCAAATATACTCAATATCAAATTTATTGAATCTCCGTGAACTAGCCCAATCTTTTTGTGTTTTTAATCTATTTACAGTGTTCGACGATGGTTCTTTCCATACGACTACGAGATAATTCAAGAAATGCATAAAGAAGACCTAGACGACAATAGCAGACCACAATTACTTGAAGTTGCAACAAGCCAACTAACACCAGCTGAAGAAAGAAGCTATGCCATTTCTATGCTTCCAAAAGAAAGATCAAAACACACAGGATTCGCTTTCGACTCGCCAGGATATGAGTCATTCTTCGCTTCACAATGTGGGGTATATGCGCCTCAGAAGGCATGGGATGTCGCTCGAAGAGCCAGTATGAGATCAACACCAAAGGCGCTGAAGAAAAAATGAATCAAAAGGAAACAACATTAAATACGTGATTTTTGTAAAAATAGTTGTATCATATACTAGTCTTGGTTCTTCGATTTTATTTATTTTATTCTTTTTTTCATTTTCTTTATGTCTACACACACACAGCTTCCTTCATTCTTATTCGAAGATTTATTTTTCAGAAAAGAAATATGAATGTAGCCAGAAGCAAAGAAATTTTAGTGAGAATTGTTGTCATAATTAGTGACAATTGAATTTTTCTTCTCGTTTTCATATTTTTTTCCCTTTTCTTTCCATTCTTAAAATATTCATTACTCAAAAGTATTATAAAGTATTAAATTTATCATTTTATACTAAATTATGACATGTAATCGGTGGTTTGCTCAAGAAGCCAAACCAATTTGTTGGGCTTAATTTGATTCAGTCAGTTTCGTCATTCTATGCCCACTGGTATAGTTAAATATTACATTATCAAACTTTAATGTATTATATTCAACAAGAATAAATCAGAAGTAATTTAATCAATGCTAACAAGTTCAACCACCAAACTTAGATTTTATGTCATTAATAACAGTTTCATTAACTAGGAAATTCTGGGCCAAAATCCCACTAGGAATTGAAGGATTAGTGCCAAAAAGTGTAGTAGGAAGAATAACTGATCCAGGCATCTGACTATTGAAAGCAGTAACTAAAAGAGCTTTCCCTGTTCCAACATTCTTTTGAAAATGAACTAGTCCTTTAGGTATTACAAACATTTCTCCAACTTTCAATACTTTTGAGTAGAAGACATTTCTACTAGAAATGAATCCAACAAGTACTTCTCCTTGTAAGACAACTCCAGTTTCGGTCGCTCGAGGATGTGAGTGAAGTGGGTTAATTCCGCCAGGGGCAAAATCGACACGGTTCATCGAAATTCCTAGCGTGTTTAGACCCGGAAACGAAATAACGTTTCCTGCAGTCGCGCTTGATCCGAAAACATTGTTGGTGTTTCCTTCCTTTGTCAAGCCACTAAAGAAGAAATCGTTCGATGAAATTTGAGAAATGGGTTTGCAGGGGTACCCGTTTACTGATATTGTGCCGTTCGTGTCAGCCACACAAAAGTCTTGTAGCCCCTCGGGGTCAGAAAGGCATGGAGAAGTGAAGAAAACAATAGAAATTAGAGAGATAATTAGGAGGAAAAAGGATGAACTTCTTATAGAAAATATAGCAGCCATAGTTAGATGATTGTTTTCAATATTAAGAGTATAAGAGAAATTTTATTCTTGGGTTTCTCCTTGATAAGAATCCCATAATGGAGCAATTCATTATATAGTAAAATTTAATCGGTTACATACGCAAATTTTCCAATAGTTAACAACATATATAAAGAAAGAGGAATCATTCAAAGTAGTGGTGCTGACATAGGGACTAAGACACCTTCATAAACACTGAGAGCAAAGATACAAAACAAATAACTAACTTTTAAAATTTAGATCAAAGAGACATAATGGGGTTTAATTTTTCATTTTCAAATAAATACTTGAACCTATCAAATCAAAAATTTCTACAAACTTTTAATATTATTTTTTTGAGTTTTTCCTAAGTATTATTATTAAAGAAAGTCTAAATGTGATTCACTAACAGACCTATTCTTTAAAGCTTAAAGAAAAACTAAGTTATCGTCATTTAGTTGACTAACTTGGTTTTCTTAGGGTAGAAGATTGAAGCTTTAATTGGTTTTATTGAAAGAGTTTGAATGATTCAATACTCATTTTTGAGACAATGATGAGTCTGAGATCTGACTTGAACTGAGTCAGCTAGATTAAACACCCTAATTATGGTCAGATTTCATATTTGGTGTGAACAGTGGTGTAAACTATTAACAAATATAGGTACTGTCCCTGTTTTTCCTCGATTTTGACACCCATATCTAAGTCCAACGGATACGGAGTTTTGTTTTTGCGAAGACTCTACGACTCAGCTCAAAAAGCCTCGACACTTATTAAGTTTGAGAGGACACCTATAACGTAGGCACTGGATTTTCTCCTGAGCCATGTAGAACAATTATAATCCCACACCCTTGGCGACGAACCGCCCTCGATTCTGATACTTTTTGTAAAGCCCCAAACCTTAGTAGTTATTAATATTTGTCCCTACTTTTGACACCCAGACCCCAAGCCTACGGGTAGGGGGTTTTGTTATTGGCGAAGGCTATACCGGCTCACCAAGAAGGGCTCAACACTTGTTAAGTTTGGCGATGTGCCGCCCTCGAAGAGTTATCGATATTCTTAAGTTTGACACTCAGGCTTAAGCCCAACAAGAACGGAGTTTTGCTTTTAGGGAAAGCCACGCCCACCCAAAAGACCTCAAGACTTACTAAGTTGAAAAACACCTACAAGGCTACAACCCAGGCTCTCAACTCTTTCTTGAGCGATGTAGGACTTCCGAAGTTAGAAGTTGATAGTTATTAATAAAACGTCAAGGACGAATAAGACTGGGTGCTTGTACCACGAAGAGGTTGCTTTTGTAGAGTCACTCAATAGCGAGCTCTTCATATATTCCTTAAAAATGTGTTGTAACAACCTATGGATAGAAAACTACTATATGTTTGTAGTCTCCAACTAAAAACTAATTGTCAATGAGTGGAGATGACTTAAAATTAGTACTTCGTTGCTAAAATGCCATTTTCGCATGTGGAATTGCTAGTACTTTTTAACTTTTCAGTTACCCATTACTAAACTAGTTCACAACTTTGTCTTCTTCAAATCTTAACATCCATCATTGAAAACTACCACTAATGAAAAGTTCGTTTCCCTTTTATGTCATTCATTAAGCCAGACTGCCAGAGTGACGAGCTGTGTTTTTGTAGGATAGTGAGGCAGCCTGGTGGTGCTACCGTGCCCGATTGAGTCATTCCGCCACCTTCGCCTTTTGAAGTAGTTGCCAAAATTGTATTCTCATTTTTATACACTTAGGTGGTGGCCGTGTTGCTATTCTGTTACTAAAAGTCATCTATTTCCACTCATGGGAATACACCTTTTCAAACAAAAAATGCCAAGTATGCATAGGGCAGCTTCTCTGTACACTTCCACCCCTCGCATAAGGGGTATGGAGCCTGGAGGGTTGTGGTGTGTTGGTTTAGTCTCTTATCTTCTTCCAATAGGCAACAGCATCCAAACTCTCTGTTGCTCGTCGACTATCCTTCTACTGTCAAGAAAGAAAGAAAGAAAACGAGGTCGTACAAGTGGTAAGGATGGCACTGTAAACAGAAGTAGGAATTATTCAAAGTAGTGGTGTTTATCATCTCCTTCCAAGATCTGTTTGCAGGTGGTCCGGACTGAAGACGAGCTAAGCCAGCCCAAATTACTCACAGGTCTCGCGCTATACCGAGATATATGTTGTTCTGTGCCAGTGCAGAACTATTTCAACAGGGGCTTTGGTAGGCTCAGGTTGAAGTCCAGACTGGTCCGATAAACACCACTAAGTCAAAAGTAAGGTGGTTTTGACACAGGGATTAAGACATCTTTATAAACACTGGGGGGAAAAGATACAAAAGAAATAACAAATATTAGTAAAATCCAGATCAAAGAGACAGTATGGAGTTTAATTTTTCATTTTCTAATAAATACTTGAACCTAGCGAATCAAAATTCCCTATAAATTTTAATACTTTCTTTTTGAATTTTTTTCTAAGTATTATTGTTAAAGAAAGTCTAAATGTGATACAGTAACATACTTATTCTTCTAAGCTTTTAAACAAGAGTAATTCCTATATGGCCCCCTACTTTGTGACCAGCTTCCTTTATGGCCCCTTTTTTTTTCGTAAATTCAAATATAGCCCCCTATTTTCAAATAAATGTCAATACTACCCTTCTTAATTCTAAATTTAAAACATTTCAAAAAAACTTATTTCCACCTCACCCCTCTCTCTCTCTCCACCTCATCTCTCTCTACAACTCACCTCTCTCTCTCTCTTCCAACTCACCTCTCTCTCTCTCTCCAATTCACTCCTTTCTCTCCAACTCACCTTCATCTTCTCCGATTAAAGTCGCCGGCCGGAAAATTTTCCTCTCATCTCTCTCTCTCTCTAAAAACTCCGGCGAAGGGGGTTTCCCTTCGCCGGAGTTTTTAGAGAGAGAGAGATGAGAGGAAAAAAAAATTTTTTTTTTTTTTTTGGAGGTCGCCAGCCGGAAAATTTTCTGGCCGGCGACTTTAATCGGAGAAGATGAAGGTGAGTTGGAAAGAGAGAGGAGTGAGTTGGAAAGAGAGAGAGGTGAATTGGAGAGAGAGAGAGGGGTGAGTTGTATAGAGAGATGAGGTGGAGAGAGAGAGAGGGGTGAGGTGGAAATAAGTTTTTTTAAATGTTTTAAATTTAGAATTAAGAAGGGTAGTATTGACATTTACTTGAAAATAGGGGGCCATATTTGAATTTACGAAAAAAATGGGGCCATAAAGGGAGTTGTCACAAAGTAGGGGGCCATATAGGAATTAACTCTTTAAACAAAAGCTAAGTTATGGTCATTTAGTTGACTAACTTGGTTTTCTTAAGGCAAAATATTGAAGCTTAAGTTGGTTTTTATTGAAGGAGAATTGAACGATTAATTACTAATTCTTGAGACGATGATGAGCCAGATTTCATATTTGGTGTGAACAATGCTCTTAGTGATTACAAAGATAGATATTGTCCATGCTTTTGGCACCGAGACCCAAATCCAACAGATACATGAATTTGTTTTTGTGAAGGCTCTACAAGTCCACCCAAAAGACTTCGACACTTACTAAGTTTGAATGAATGCCTACAGTTCAGACACATAGTTATCTTTCGAGCGATGTGGGACTATCACAATTCTACACCCTTTGCTACGAGTCAACCTTGGCTCTGATATCATTTGTAACACTTAAAGCTTAGCAGTTAGGCTTTTGACACCCAAACTCAAGCCCTACGAGTTGGGATTTTGTGTTTGGTGAAGGCTTCGACACTTGCAAAGTTTGACCGAACAACTATATTGCTATAATTAGTTCAAGCTTAGGACTCTCTCCCAAGCGATGTGGGACTATTAAAATTTCACACACTTACTGATGAGTCGTCCTTTAGTAGTTTTTGAAATTGTCTCTGCTTTTGACACCGAAGCCCCGACGAGTACAGGGTTTTGCTTTTGGCGAAGGCGTCGCAAGCCCACCCAAAAAACCTCAACACTTACTAAGTTTGAGCGAACATTGTAACCCAGACTATTGAGTGTTTCATGAGCGACGTGGGACTTTGGAAGTTGATGTTTATTAATAAAACGTCAATAACGAATAGGAGTAGGTGCTTGTACCATGAAGAGGTTGCAAAAATGTGTTGTAATAAATCTAGTGAGTTGAAAAACTATTGTTTGTTTTATACAATGTAGTATGAAACAAATTGGTCATTGCGCCTATCAAATGTGGGCCTAGTTATGATACAATGTGAAGTTTGTGATCATCCAACTAAAAATCAATTGACGATCGGTAGAGAAGACCTAAAATTATTTACTTGATTGCCAAGTTTTTTTTTTCTCACGTGAGACTATTCTCATACAAGTAGATTTTAATTTTTCAGTTACGGGTAATAAACTAGTTCCCAACTTTGTTTCCTTTAAAGCTTAATACCTGGCATAAAAATGGTTTGAATTACATTTTACAGATATAAAGATTCAAAAGATTTCTATACTTCTTCCTAAAAGTAAATTCATTAAAATTCATTATCGAATACTAGCACTAACGAAAAGTTTGATTCCCTTTTTTAAGTAACAGGGGTTGTTCTTTGTAGCTTAGAGAGGCAGTTAGACGGGAAGTGGTGGCACCGTGGTGATGGTGTTGCTACCAAGCACGGTTGGATCATTCAGCCACCTTTGCCTTTTGAAGTAAGTTCTCCAAATTTTGCTCTCATCACTTTACACTTTGGTGGTGGTGG
>BEHA01045214.1:216050-268717 GCA_002897215.1 Eschscholzia californica subsp. californica | reverse complement strand
GGGGGGGGGGGGAGGCAGGACATCCGCCCTAGCCCCCCAACAGCAAGAGCCCTATTTTCCATTAAAAGTCTTTAATGTTATATAAGAAACACCATAATATATATCATCAAAAGTTTGATAGCTCTATTGGTGAGAGTTGAGCTTCCAAGTGCGTGCCCTCGGTTCGAGTCCCACTTTGTCCAATATTGGTTGGTTATTTTTCCATTTTCTTCAATTGAGAGTTCAATTGCTAAATTAAATTCTATTTCTGCTCAGTTATACTTTCTTTTAACAATTTTGTTATGTCGGGTGCATTTCTTTCATCATTTGAGGCGTTTTTAAGAAATATCAAGCAATGTAAGTGTTCTAAGAAAATTTCAAAAATACGTATGTGAAAATTATGATGCAAACGATACTATATTCAAAAAATCACTTAGACTCTACACTACACATTTTACAAAGATTTCTTTTTTCTTTTTTTTTTGCTTGTAATTTTTTTTATTGTACAAAAGACTCAAAATCAAATATCGTCCGGGATCCTCAAATTGTCAGCCACGGCTCTGGACTGATTTGTCAACTTCAGGGAGTTTAAGTGAGGTTTGGATGTGAAAACATCACTTCTCGCTAGACAAAAATGTAAATGCGTCAAAAGCAAATGGATTTATGTTGAACACACATAATTTCATGTCAGACGTAGATGAGTTTATATGAGACGCACAATACTTTATGATTTATACACATTTAAAGATGCAATATGCACAACCTGATTATTCTTGACTAACAAGATCTATAATTGGTTTATGTATAGCTTAAAAAACCATAATGTTGGATGTCACGTTTAACATAACGCAAAATACGAAGAAAAATATGTTACAAACAACGAAATATATATGTTAGTTACATAAAGTCATATTTTATGAGTTAAAAACATATAATTTTTTTGACATAAAAATACGAACGGTCGCTCTGAATCATCTTAGACAGTTCGAACCTGACTTTTAGACATGTTTTTTATCAAATATATTGCGAAAGTCATTACAAAGACATTGACATCGTAGAATTGAAATCTTATAGAAACTAAGTGCCCAAACGAAACTACTTTATTTATACTCAAATTTAGTAATTCAGGATTTGCACTTCGATGGAATCAAACCCGACCCTCTGTGCTGTGGAATAGATGCCCTACCAACTGCACTACAAGTTGGCCAGTCATTTGGCATAGGACCACTGGCGTATATGGGGATTTTGTTAGGACCTTTTCCCCAACCCTCATCAAAGAAGGCCGACTTGCTTTTAAGTTTTATCCGGAAAAACAAAACAAACAAACGACCCATTGAACAACCTCAACCAACAACAACCCCCTCTCTCTCTTTCTCTCTCTAAACTCTCTCTCTCTTCTCGGATGGCTATCAGTTCCGATTGATCCAGCTCTGGATCTGTACGCAATTAGCTGAACCAATCTACCGGAGTTCAGTTCCGTCGTTGTTTTCTGAGCAGTTCCAGTTTGCAGATCGGAAGAAGAAGATCGGAGATCGGAAAAAAAAATGCCTACTTACGCAGATCTGGACCATCAGATCGAACATCTGATGGAATGTAAACCATTATCTGAAGGAGAAGTGAAAGGTTTGTGTGAACAAGCTAGATCTATCCTTGTTGAAGAATGGAATGTTCAACCGGTGAAATGTCCGGTTACTGTTTGTGGAGATATTCATGGACAATTTCATGATCTAATCGAGTTGTTTCGTATTGGTGGAAATGCTCCGGACACTAATTATCTCTTTATGGGAGATTATGTAGGTCAGATCATTCATTCCTTTCTCCTTATCTGTTTCTACAGATGATCATTTAGGTTTTATTATCCAACTGTGACTTGAAATTTGATTGTTTTCTAAGTCTTCCCCTTGAAAATTAGTTGAATTTGTGAGGACTTAGGATGCAAGATGACTCTTTTATTAATTTGCATTGTTTTCTGGAGGTTCTGATGTTGTTGATGCTGTTTTTAGAGAGAGAGAGAGAGAGAGAGAGAGAGAGAGAGGGGTTTCTTTTCCTTATTTGATTGATTTGGGAGGGAATACAAATTGCTTTGGACTCTCAAGAATTTTGTTAGTTTGCTTGAGAATAATCCCACATCGGAAAACGGGAAAAGGTTGATCCAGTAACCAAGAATATGATGTCTTGGGTTTGAGTTGGATGACCACAAACTTAAAATTTGTAATGAAGAGCTTCTATTAGTTTTCAATCTTTTTGATACGTCATAATGGTTGAGTTTTGGGCATGTAGTCAATCAAATTCATTATTATATAAGTCAAAATGAAGCTTATCGGTTTGCAAAAGCTGTTGGCAGCTTTGGAAAAAATTTACATATGTTTGTTGCTTAATTCAATAATGTCGATTTACTCATTTAATTAGCTGCACGAGTTTGAATTGTGTCATTTTACTATTTGAGTGATTAGGTTGTGAACCATGTATTTTTATAGAGTTCGCGTGTAGAGTGTGTTTGTTTGTTCTGTCTAGTAGGAGGTATGACTTATGATGTTTTAGTTTTCCCAGATTCAAGCATTTTGGAGTTTGGCCATATTTTAGTAACTTTGAATGGTGTTCGCCACATTCCACTTTTTATTGATTAATGTCATTTATATACAATGATTCATGTTTGTCTAGCTGTTGCAATGTCTGAGGTCCTTAGAAACCATAGACACCAAAATGTTGTGACTTGTGAGTACTGTTGAAGATTTGTTTATGAGTCTATGACAATGTTTATTCGAAGCTGTAGTCTGTAGATAGTGACAGTGTGGCATCCATTTGTGCGGGAAAGGTTATTATTTTCATTCAATCTATATTTGATGAGCAAAACACAATTTGCTAAGGTGAAGTTGCAAATGGATTTTGGATGCATAAATTGTTGCACGTGGAAATTTAGCAAATACGTTGGCCAAGGTCATGCAGATTCTTGATTGATTTCTCTAGAAATTTTGTAGGACGAAGGAAAAGCAGGATAGTTTCGTAGGCGAGATTTCATACGCATAAGTGTTTTCTCTTTACTTGTCTAACCTTTCCGAACCATGCCATGTTCTTTGTTTAATTGAGAGCTAGCATGTAGTTTAGCTGAATTAATGATGACTTGTAAAAACATTATTCCTTAAGAGGCGACGGTTTCTTATAAGCCGACCTCCCCTTCTTTATATTGTGTTAGACTAACATACACAAATGAGAGATGCTAGAATCACAAAAGATTTTGACAAAAAAAAGTTCCCAGCTGATGTGGCTGTTGTGATTTTCATCTCTCAACGGCCTAGATTTGGTCAAAGTTTGAAAAGCACCCGCCACATCAGCTGGGAACCTTTTTTTGTCAAAATCTTTTGTAACTTTATCATTTCCCTATACAAATTTGCTAGTGTACATAATACATGTTCTCTGCTTTGCTACATAATCACTTGTTGTGTTAAGACATCCGTAGCATTTCGTTCAATCCGTTTCGTGTTTTTTCTGCAGATCGTGGATATTACTCTGTGGAGACCGTCACACTTTTGGTAGCCTTGAAAGTTCGTCATCGAGACAGAATTACAATCTTAAGAGGAAATCACGAGAGTCGGCAGATTACTCAAGTGTAAGCAAGTGGCTCTTATATCTAAATATATGATTATTCAAACATAACTTTTCCGGATGTCCAAGCTTTGTCTTGTTACATGCGCTTTTTTGTTTGATAATGTGCTTTTGTCATATAGAAGTTCTCTTATTTTATTTGCTTCTTTGGTAACTGACAATGCGTCCTCTTTTATAGTTTTATTGCAAAACCTTACTTAATATAACCCGTAAAAAATGTTGTAGTCAGCTATCACTTGCTCTTCTTATTTGGTTCTACTGAGATCCCAAGTCTAAAAGAGGAGGCACATGACCATCGTTTCATCAATTCTAACGATAATTGAACATTGTTTTATTGGATAATTTAACAAATCCACCCAAAGTTGGCTAGAATCAAACCTCAAACATCACCTTTTGTGTCTCAATGATCTCCCCACCTTTGACTGTGACAACTAACAGCACAAGATATTCTCTGATAGTTTTCTTTATAATTATAATGGACATTTTTGTTTGTGAATATGTCAACATGGATCCGGTTGGTTACATGCATATTATCTGTGCCATACTGCCCTACATAAACAAAATCTCCATACATTATTAATATCCAGAAATCGGCTCACTGGGTGTACACACCCACCTAGTGTAAAAATTATTTGATATAAACCTATTAATTTAAAGTTTAATACAGTTAAAGGTATTGCTTCACCTAACATGGTTAATCAGTAATACTACCTATTCACTGTTAATCGTGCTCTGGTTACTCTTACTAAAGCGAACTCTGCCTTTTGGTTCGAGTTGTCGAACATTTTCTAAAGGAGGCTATGTTTTTTTCTTCTATATATAGTTTAAATTATGTCTAAAAGATATACTATGAGGATGAAATGACCTTGTATAACATTTTGTCAATTTATATGTTCAGTCTCACAGGTTCTAGTAATTCCTGATACTGGATTTTCATGTTTCAGTTATGGATTCTATGACGAGTGCTTGAGAAAATATGGAAACGCGAATGTGTGGAAGTATTTCACCGACCTTTTTGACTATCTACCTCTTACAGCACTTATTGAAAACCAGGTCTGAATCTGTCACCTAAGCCAAAGCTTCTTGGCCTGACTAAGCTTATGACTACTTCTGATCATCTGTTGTTATCGATTTGTAGGTTTTCTGTTTGCATGGTGGGCTCTCTCCATCATTGGACACATTAGATAATATCCGGGCCTTGGACCGTATTCAGGAGGTCCACATTTTACTTTCATCTTTAAATGTAACTGGCTTTACGTAATTCCTAACATATTTCTTTTCTTGATGTTGTTTTATTGACGGGCAAGCAGGTTCCACACGAAGGACCAATGTGCGACCTTTTATGGTCTGACCCAGATGATCGATGTGGATGGGGAATTTCTCCTCGTGGAGCTGGCTACACATTTGGACAAGATATTGCTGCTCAGTTTAACCATACAAATGGACTCACCCTTATTGCAAGAGCCCATCAGCTTGTAATGGAAGGTTTCAATTGGTCTCAGGTACGTTAATGAAATAAACATGTCTATGGAATTATGTGTATTTTTACTCCGCGGAATCTAAAATAATTCTCACTAGAAATCTCTCTAAAACGCACCTCAACTATAAATGTATATAGTTGAAGGCTGAATAGTGGGTTTGGTCCATCGCCTTCTTTTTTGAAGGATAGAGTATGGCATTACATCATATGACATTGATATATCAGGAGGACAAAATAAGTACACAACTGCCATGAAATGATGAAACAACATTTAGAGTTTTAGTTTGTGGTCATCCAACTCAAAACCAATTGACAATGAGTAGAGAGGACCTACTTATTGTACTCTTGGTTACTATACTACATTTTTTCCCATGTGGGACTATTCATCTCACAGGCCATGATAAACAAACTACATTTATTTCACTTTATAACCGATAAATTACATGGGAATATGAGATGAATCTCGAGTGTAAACTACAACCCCCACAACTCGTGCCCGAGATCTCTTGGTTTCAGAGGGGATGCACAACCATCCCGCTATAGGTTCACGTGTTTGGCCTAATACCCTATTCATAGGAAAGCATTGCCACCTTCTTTTAGGTTGCTGAACTGATTCGTTTTTTTTTTGCTGAAATAGTTTCGTTTGTCTTGTAAAATTTTGCAGGAGAAAAATGTGGTGACAGTGTTTAGTGCACCAAACTACTGTTACCGATGCGGGAACATGGCAGCAATACTTGAGATTGGTGAAAATATGGATCAAAATTTCCTCCGATTTGATCCTGCTCCTCGACAAATTGAACCCGATACCACACGGAAAACTCCAGATTATTTTTTGTAATTTCCATATCTTTCTCTCACACTTGTTGGTAATACTTCATCTTGTTTTTTTTTGTTTTCCTTGGCTGATTTATATGTAGATGTGTTTTTAGCAAAGAGGAGTTTTCATGTTTAAGTAGAGAGAGAAACTGAGAGATGATTATCTTCATTCTTTTGCATGGAAATCTCCTGCTGCTGCTGCTACTCTTTCCTTGTATTACTACTAAGCATTCTTAAGATAGAAAGAAGCAGCATTATTACAAGGTTTTGCTTGTTAGATATTTCGTCTATAAGTTTAAATTTGATTTTCAAAGCCATATTCTCCGCAAGTTCGAAAATATAAAGTTTTCAGGTAGAATTGTTAAGATTGTGTTCGATAGACCTTATTTTTGTGGAAATAGATGTGTTCCAAAGAAATAATCTAGTTTCCATCGTTATGATTGCAATTTTATTTCCACAAAAGTGCGAGTTTATAACTTATAGTGTAACCGACTTAACGGTTTCGTCACGTAAATTGTTTATTCATTTCCAAGAGTTCACATCTTTGCTTTGCCTTGAAAATCACTTCACTGCTCTGTTTCAAGGCTTAGTAGTTGTGGACATTGTCATTGCTTTTGACACCTTGACCCAAGTGTATCGATATGGAGTTCTGTTCTTGAGGAAAGCTTCACGAAACTACCCGGAAGACCTTGTCATTTACTAAGTTTAATTCCATGCTTATAGCCCACGTTCTGGACGTTTTACTACGCACTTATAGGCCGCTCAACAGGTGTGTGGATTAGCGATTTGGGGCCATCACACAGCGTGTCACAGTTAACAATGAAAAAAGAGAAACATATAAAACAAGTATGTGAATAGAAGATACATTTTTTATCACTTAGCCAGAGTTGGAAACCTGTAACAAGGTATATGATCATCTTCTAAATTTGCAGATTTTCCCTTAATAATGTACAGAATGTAATCTCTCAAACTTTCGGGCATCTAAGTTGATTTTCGGAAACAAAAATTCCCTCAAACAGTGATAACCTCCACTGCGTCTAAGTTGAAAGATATTTTTTTCGGTTTCAAAATCTAATGAAAGTTCTTTGATTAATCTCAATCTACATTGTTTCAGAAGACCCATTTTGATCATAAAGTCGACCGGGCTTTTCAACTTCTTCTTCGAGGATAGCATGACAACTACCATATTCCGAGGTTCCACTAATCGATGAAATAGTTCGACCATGGTGTATCTCTCGGAAATTATCGATATCAAGTCCCTCATATTCAAATCTTTCTCTGTAACTTTCTAGTTCTTCCTCTAAATCTTTCATTTCTTCCTCTTTCTTAGTAAGAGTGTCTTTCAAATCTTGAAGAGCTTGTTGATCATATTCTGCTTGTTCTTCCATCATTCTCTGATATTGTAAAGCTTCCATTTCTATTGCTGCTTTCTCTTCTTGTAACCTAGTGATCATTGCCATTGCTTGGTTCGCCGATACTGCAGAAGCATTCCTTTCCTCATCTAATTCCATATACAAAGCTATTAGAGATTTTCGGTCTAAACGAACTTGTCTCTTCAAGTGATTTAGTACACTATCACCTTCAAGACTTTCCTTTAAGGCCTTCGGTGTGCTCTCAAATGGTTCCGACCCAAAGTCCGTTTTTTCGGGCAATAGTCTTCTTGGTAGCCTAGCAAGCCATCTAGGGCTATTTGCAGCAGAACCGGTTGGTGTAGTCGAAAAAAACCTGTTTGTTTTAATAAAGTTTGGTGTCTTAGAAGCTTCGTTGTTTACATCCTCACATTCTGTCAGCAATGGCACAGTTGCAGCTTTCATGTCCTCAGCTGTTGCAGAAAAAACATTCATTGTTAGATGAATATGATCAAAACCCCACATAATAATGTGACACATAAATATATATTGCTTATCGAATAGTTCGAGATTTTACAGAAAGTGGTAGTTGACATTGTATCAGATAGGAAGATCCACACAAGGCCATGGTTTTAAGTCTAAACTGTGGTAGTCCTGCATCGCTTGGGAGAGCATTCGGAGTCTGGGCTACAGCCTACAGGTGTGTGCCTAAAGCTTAGTAATTATCGAGGCTTTTTGGGTAGGTTTGTGGAGCCTCTGGTAAGAACAAAACCCCATATCCGTGGGCCCCGACCAAGCGTCGAAAGCAGGGACAATAACGATAACTGAAAAGGCTTGGGACGTTACATGAGTACTAAATTTAAGCTTGTGATTAAAAAAACTACAATCTACCTTGTGAAAGATGAACAAAATCAACAAAAAGGTAGAAATTTGTTTTTGAACTCACATCGACAGTTCTGAATTGATGAAGTTGGGTGTTCTTCATCCTCAGGCATTTCCGATTCGTTGCCTGAGACAAACTTCAGCTTTGCATATTTGATATGAGGCATAAGATCAAGTCCTTGTGATTCCTCCTTTTTCGTCATGACTATTCTTCGAGGAGAAGGAGTTGGAGCTAGAGGAACATTCTCTCTTTTCAGTGTCAAAGTTCGAACCAACGCTTGTTGAAATGTGGATCGGACTCTTAAAGGTTCCCCACAACAAGAACACCGATGAATGCTGCTTTTCTCGACATGTAAAAGATCTTCTTCCTCCACAAGCTCGAGTTTATGATTATCGTCGACAGAACCTTCAAGATCAGCCCCTAAAATCCCTACCAACGACTTATATGGATCACCGGAAGGCTTATTTTCGGTAGCAAATGAAAGAAGACAACCTTCACACATTTGTTGAATATCTGCTAACTTCTTATGAACATGACAATAAGCTTTAGAAGATACATCTTTTCTATGTGACTCACAAATTGAGTCATTGTAGAAGAAATCAGGATTTCGGCGAACAAGAACATGATCTATTCTTGTGCAAAGTAAACATGGAATTTGAAGTTCGAAGAACTTGGCGAATTCATTTGCTGCAAAAGCTATTAAACCATCTATAAACAAGATAGCTATTAATACCCATTCAAGAACAATGTATATAAGAAAAGATAGAATCTTTCCAAATCTTTGATCTATGTATTGCTTTAATGGTTTCTTCTCCATAGTTTTGATTCCTATTAAGAAACAATTAGGAAAAGTTAAATTGAATCTTGAAATGGATAGAATTTGAAGAAACTTTGAACTTTATGGAATGAAAAGATTAGATGATCATGATCTGCAAGTTGAAGAAACAACCCAGACCATGATCTGCTAGAGAGAGAGAGAGAGAGAGAATGAGATGGGTATTGTGTGTTCTTCCAAAGGGTGGTTGGTTTTCTTGTGGTTGATATAAATAGAAATGGAAAAAATTATTGGACCATTCTTGTCCAGGCCATTAACTGAAATAACTGCTTTTTTGTCCTTAAAATTAGACTGCCCTCAAACCTAACAATAACAAAAAATATCATTGGTATGGTGTTTGGAAGAAGAGCCACTCCCAACCCTACATGTACTAGTGTGAGTCACAAAAGGCCTGCTCTCACAAGGTGAGGCGGCGCATCAAGACATTAGTCTCGCTGCCTAAAAAAAGCGCAAACTACTTTCTTTTTGTAAAGACAATGACTTAAGTGTTTAATAGACAAAGAAAAACTAGTACTACTTTATGTTGTTCAACAACTCAAATACTTCAGATGCACACATTTTACTTTCGTCTTAGGTCTCAAGGGACCAGGTGACCCGCCTAGTCTTAAGGCATACGCGGATACGCCTACGAAAGTTTTTGAAACATTGCGAGCAAGTTTCATTGCAGGAACCAAGAAAAGAATTCATCTGTGTAACAAGAACATTTGAACTCATCCAAATTAACTTCTCTACTCATTTCTTTGTTTAACAGTTCTATAAATTCAAGAAAACCTAGGTGAAGTTGCTAGCCATGAACTTCCAAGTACAACTTCCAGACGAAAACGAAAAAAGGAACACAAAAAATAAAGTACTACTAGAGAGACAAAATCCAATTTTACATCACTATTATAGTCACCAATCTATCAGAGGAAGCCTTATATGAAGAATCTTCATGAGTAGCCAGTCGAGGCTCCCATTGGTCTAACTTCTGAGCTGAGGATCCAAGCCACAACACTAGAGGGTTCTACCGGGATGATTGTATCAAGAGGCAAAATAAATTAGTTTATCTGGTTCTTAAATTTAGAAGAGATGAATGAGATGTTTTTTTTTTGTTGAACTGAGATGTTGATGATTGCCCGAACTATCCGACTTTGATGCGAGTTGTTGGAACTGACTCTGTAACCACATGACCAAATAGAAGCTTAACATATGGAATACTCAACAATTGAGTACATTCCCGGACACATAAGGTGACATGTATCCTTGTATCTGCAGAGAATTTAATAGTTAGAAAACTGGTTGATTGCATACCAAGATAAATTGTTATACAATAACATCTATAAAAAAGAAAAAATATATGATAACTGATAACCATTAAGTAAACAAAATTACACAATTTCTTCGTTTATGATATTCGGAATTCAACTTACATTTACAGAAAAGTTGGAGCACGATAAAGAAAACCAAATTTGTCTATTGAGAAGGAATATTACCTGTAACAAACGGGTAGGGATTCGCAGGAATCCCTGGAGAAAAAGGTCTACTCTTTCGAGATTTCTCGGTGAAACAGGCGTTAGAACATAGTAGATACCTTTCGAAATGTCTATGCCTCTCACGATACCTGTTTCATAGTAAGTGAAGAACACAAAATTCAATTTTCAAGAGAAAAAGAAGTTTGAACTATAAAAAAAATCGTTTACTACATATATGTAAGAGATTAGAAAGCGGATTTGCATTAAAATGTAAAAAGGAAGAGACTATGAATCAGAAGAGGTTTGGGTACAGTTGCAGATCACTAACATGGTTGTTGAGTTAAGCCTAGAATTACCTGTACTCTTAGGTGTCATATTACATAAATAATATATCGAGACGACCCAAGTACTGAACCATAAGCGAGAATGATGTGTCATCAAACTTGACCTCCAAATAAGACTTCATGGGTCGAAAGGTCAGGTGATCATTATTAAGCTACCATGACGCAATAAGCAGAATATCATAATAGATGGAATCATGAGTGTTTACTCTAAAGATTCTCTAAGATTATACACCTCCAGCGGTATTCTGGGATAGTGTTTCTCCATATCTCCCATACATAATAAGTGAAGTATTACAATCGGCGATACTCTGGGACTGTAAAATTATAAAGTATCATGGTTCAATAGACGTATACAAATGAAATTTCATATATCTTGCTTCTAAGTTCAACGGTTAGCTATTGCTCTGTGATAGGTGTCCAGAAAACATTAAAATATTGTACATTCTTAGTATCTGGAATAAAATAAACATGTATATGTATAAAAATCAAAATTGGGTTGCAAATTTAGAAGAGTTAGAGGAAAAATAAAATAACTAACGAACAAAAAAACGAGGACAAAAGAAACAAGTTCTTTGGAAACAGAACTTACCAAGACCGATACACCAAGGCACGCCATCTTCAGAGTCAGTAGACTTCGAGGAACTAACGGCCAGACCAACAATTGTTGCATTCAAACTATGGAAAAGTTCACTGCTTGGAACCTGACAAAGAATTTGACACCATTTCTTTTATAAAAAAACATGACTTTGTTTTCGACTTTCGAGTACTTAGATATAGAAAGAAATATACTAGATACAAAAAGAACATAATGAAACCACACTCTTTTTCGAGTAAAAATGTTCAAATTCACAGTAAAACAATAAAAGGTTTTCTTTTGTTTCTTTTATGTTTTAGGAAATCAACCTGGCAATGGAGATGTTTGACTTTGATTTTTGATATAGGGACTACATATGGAGTTTGAGAAGCCAATGCTTGACCAAGTTCCTTGAATGAGTCAATATTGAAGTCCCTAGGAAAGCATTGCCTAAAATAAGCGAAGACCCGGAGGTCCCTTACATGCGACGCATCTTTTCGTTTTAATATTCTGCAAGATATACCCAAGAAGCTACTTTCAATCACACAAATCAACGACAATATAAGCAAGTAACCAACATCTTAAAACGTAATTATCCAAAATGAAGAAACGTATGGTGCAACTAACGATTTATTATTCTTGTCCCTCCGTGCTGAATCAAGTTCAATCAGATTAACAGACACTTCCTGATTGTCATCTAACCAGAAAACTCCCGTTGGTAGATTTTTCGCCTCAGCAGATATTCGTATTTGAACCACATGAGTAGGAGCCATATATCTCAGCATCTTTACCAATGCATCATAACCATTACCTTGTATACAAGAATATAGGAGAAAATTGTCATAAGACCGATTAAAAGGAAAATACTATGTTAACAAGGTCGTACGATTTTCTAGTTCAAGCCAAGGATTATATAGAATTGAAGATTAGCTGTTCAAATTACTGATAATTGTAAATTAGGGAAAGGTAACTCCGAGATCAAAACCGAATTTACCTTTTACCCATCCAGGAGTATTAATGATAAGAGGTAACTGAGCTTTCCCTTTAGTGTCACTCTCGTTGCACTGATAGTACTCCTTACGAAAGTAATCATATAGCGTGAAGATATTATCTATATAAGTTGTCGGATCCCTTTTCGAAGAAACATCGCCAAAGAAAATGGACCTGAGAATAAAACGACAAATCAACACTTTCAAGCGATCGTGCTCAACCATTAATATACTGAATGAGCATGTTACACATGACAACCCCTTCCCCTAGACGAACAAGTGAAATTTTATTACTAATCAGAAACTTCTTCATATACTACTTCAACAACAAGATCAAGTGGGTTTAGATTATTCGGACAATGTTTTTTCGAACAGTTTCGGATAAAGTGGGGTCTAAACTGGTTTTCAAAGTAACGCATGCACGAGCAAACATGAGTTTGAATAAGAACAAGATTTACTTGATTAATCATGGTCGTGGGTCGTCCTATTTAACAGGTATTCTTCTTTCTCTGCTAATATATTTGTTCTTCCAAAACCCAATATATGTAACTAAGGCAACAATTTGAAACTCATCACAGTATATAAACAAAACCCATAATCATAACTTCATAAGAACAAATTCATACCTCACTGGAGTTTTCAAACATGCTATTGTCAAATCTGGAAACAAATTCTTTTTATCAGAACCAGAGCAACTAGGAAATTGGGAGAAACTCATAAACCTAACTTGAATATCAAACCAATAAAGGAATTAACTTTTCAATATAAACAGACTAACAAGTACCTGGGGTTTGTTTATTTATGACATTAAGTGAGAGACAAGCTGGTGCAGTGAACTCTGGTTGCCCTAGATCAGTATCCAAATAAGCTACCCTTTTGTATCTGATAACAAAAAGAAAAAAAACTTTGGGTGAATCAAACTAATACCCATATTCAAAATTTCTATTTATCAATCAAATCAAAAGAAATTAATCATTAATCAGACCCAGAAAAGAGAAAACCATTAAAAATGATTAAAGGGTATATATTAACCACCATTGATAACTAAAAGGAGTATTTTGAACTACTACTACTAGAAATTAAAAGGGTAAGTAGAGAGAGAGAGAGAGAGAGAGAGATGGTGGTGGTGGTGAATGGGAATCAAACCTGTGTAAGAAAGTATTGAGGAGGATTCGAGAGAAAATGGTTTTGCCACAATTTTTAGGGCCACAAATAAAAGCAATGGGAGGAGGAGAAGTAACTGAATCATAAGCAATGGAGTCAATAGCTTGAGACCATGAATCTGGAATTATTATACTTTCTGATGGGTTTTCACTATCCATCTCTCTCTCTCTCTCTACTTCTAGTTCTTCTCTTATCTCTCTCTACTTCTTCTTCTTCTCTTAACCCAGCAAAGTGTTTGCCCTGTTTATATAGATTCCTCTCAGTTTTTCTATTAGACAACTATGCCATCAAGAATATCGTATTTTACGGTCTAAAATAACTCTTAAAATCCTTGAGTTAAGGGTATTTAAGTTATTGTACATTGAATTTTAAGTTTCACGAGGGTTTTATTGTGCTTGGGGGAGAAACTTAAGAGGTGTGAGTATGTGTGACATTTTCTCAACAAAAAAAATAGAGTATGTGTGACATTTTAGTTGAAAATTGAACTCATGTGGATTGTGTTCGTAAACACACAAAAAAGAAATGATAAACAAGTCGTGGAAATTTCGAAGTAAGGATACATTATCTCAACAACATGGAGGTTGATATACCATGACCCTATTGATATATTGTGTTTTGATACTATTGTCCTAGCTCGTGAAGTAATTTCAGGCCGTTATTCTTTTGTAGAAGATATTGTAATGAAGTTGTTCATAAGATCGCTAATTTTTCTTTGCTATAAACTATATAATAAAGACTTAGCTAGAAGCCGTACCTTGTTCTTGTATTGAGGTAACAATCAAGTTGAACTAGGCAAATGAATTCTAAATAAACACTTAGCCCGTCTAGCTCAGTTGGTAGAGCGCAAGGCTCTTAACCTTGTGGTCGTGGGTTTGAGCCCCACGGTGGGCGTCTTGTGTTTTTTTTATTTTGAAAATTGACCACGATGATAGTCATTACAATGACGCAACCAAGTGTTGAGTTGGGCGTCTTGTTGGTTTTTGCCTTCTTGGAGTATATGTCAACGCTTTAACCACTCGGGTAACCAAGTGTTGAGGTGGGCGTCTCGTTGGTTTTTGCCTTCTTTGAGCATTTTTTTTGACCTTTCAACATAAAAAAATGCAACCACCTAATTTTTCCTTTGAGGAACACCAAAACAAGTATGCACAAGTGCTATTTATGCTTCTCAAGCATGCACCAGCGCTATTTATGCTTCTCGCATAGATTCGGTGATAGTGGGAACAACTTCTCCTCAATAATCAAACTATTTTTTTATTTTGAAAATTGACCACGATGATAGTCATTACAATGACGCAACCAAGTGTTGAGTTGGGTGTCTTGATGGTTTTTGCCTTCTTGGAGTATATGTCAACGCTTTAACCACTCGGGTAACCAAGTGTTGAGGTGGGCGTCTCGTTGGTTTTTGCCTTCTTTGAGCATTTTTTTTTACCTTTCAACATAAAAAAATGCAACCACCTAATTTTTCCTTTGAGGAACACCAAAACAAGTATGCACAAGTGCTATTTATGCTTCTCAAGCATGCACCAGCGCTATTTATGCTTCTCGCATAGATTCGGTGATAGTGGGAACAACTTCTCCTCAATAATGAAACTATTTTTCGAAAATGATACGCTTAAAACCCTGATTGATGCAATGGAGAAATGCCTATTGCCTAGTCTGGAGAACTATAATGACCAGAAATGCAGATCATCTAATTCAAAATATATGTGATCCTACAAACAAGTTTTTAAGGAAGAGGTCAAATGTAATTTTACCTCCCAATTAAGAAATAGAAACTTTTGTATCGGGCCGAGAATGAGAAAAACAGAGGGAGAAGAACAATGTCACAGGGTCCATTAAAACTTTGACATCCAAAATTGTCATAGAAAATTTTACATGTTCCTACCATATATACTCATAAATACAAAGCAAAGATTAGAGAGGCAGATAAAAACAACAAATCCAGGGACATATACACCAACAAGAGAATACATTTGGATGATACAAGCTCTCATCCATCAGGTTACAACACATGTTGAATAGGAAAAAGTAAAGCTTTGTACGGCAACCCCTTTCTTCCTCCGGGAGTGCTACATGTACAAAGTCCTTGACAAAATTCTTGACTTAATGACTTATTTTTACTAAAAGACAAAAGTTGATCAAAGTTTTTCAGAGTTTGACTTTGATCGGGACCGTTCACTTAGCATTTTGTCAAGAATCTTGTCGAAGATTCTTTGTACATTTAGCATTTCCCTTCTTCCTCAACCACCACCACCACCACCTCCATCTTCAAACACAACCACCACCATCTTATCTCCTCTCATCTTCATATTATTTCTCTCTCGATCTCTCTTTTTATTGTTCCGGCGAAGCAAAAGGTTCCATTCGTTGGAATCCTTCGCCTGAGAAGAAAAGTGGTTCCCTTTTTCAGACGAAGGAGAAATCTTTCCTATGAGAAAAGGAGTTGGTTCGATAAAGACAAGAGGAGAGAAACATACTATGGTTTGCATAAAGGTTAACCAAATAAAACACCTTCATGCATATTCAACTCGACATCTTCCTATGCTGGATTCCGACCCTATGAAGGGATAAAAGAAGAATGATTTGGGATATAACATGTAATCTTGGGATTGGTATTTATAGTGGAACCTGGATAAAGTGGTAGTGCCATATTTTGGTGAAAAAAGATATGTGGCCCGTCTAGCTCAGTTGGTAGAGCGCAAGGCTCTTAACCTTGTGGTCGTGGGTTCGAGCCCCACGGTGGGCGCCTAGTTTCTTAGTTTTTTCAGTATGCTTTTGTTCCATATTGAACATCAGGCCACCAGAATATTTATCAACATATACCAAAACAAGGACAGACTTTCATATAGAATAGGACTCCCAAAAACATACCAGAGTTACTTATCACTCTGGCCTGCTGTAAATAACATATATGGGGTAGAAATAGAGCTTGAGGTTCACAATTATTATTTTTTTTGGCATGGACTACAGTCATTACTTTCAATATGACTTTGATATATCATGAATAGATACATGAATTTCAATAAGCTCTGTAACTACCATGAAAGTCAATGTCTAGTTTTACTTAATATCCTAGGGGGGCATGAAAGTCAATGTCTAGTTTTACTTTATTTATACCCTTGACATAATTCAATAAAAGGTAGATTTCACCTCTATTAGGCCTAGTTTTACTTCATCGTGAAACAAACCAGTGGCCTCCGGGTTTTCGTAGTAGATGAACAACGGACTTGCTGAATAGTTGTTGACAGGTTCACATTTATTAGGCTTCAGATAGTACGATGAAAAATCTCAGACTGTCCTATAAACGACTTAGACATTAAGAATCCCTTCACCTCAAAGGCAAGTTAAACAAGTGTAGAGGGAATTCACTGAAACTAGTGAGGTAATTCATAAAACAAGTATACAAAGTCGATTCTTTTAATAATTTTATGAATGATACTAAAGCACAATATGTTTTACAAGAGAACCCGTTCCATAATACAAGCTCATTTGCATGAAGTATACACAAGAACCTCGCAACATGTTTCCTGCAACTTCTCAACATGGACTACTAAAGCTACTCGCCATGAGCATGTTACAGACATAAAAGGAGCACGAAAAGCTCCTTTTCATATGAACAGGGAAGTGAAGCTCAGAGGAATGAGAACTACTAAAGTTCAAGTAGTTTTTACGCCGGTTCTATACATATCTATATATAGGAAATAATACAGAAGGGGTTTACAAAAGTAAAAATGAAAAACCATACCACTCCATACAAGTTTGACATACCTAGTGTGACCCATAGAGATGTTCCATCAAAGAAGACCTTTGAAGTGCAAATATTTACCGATTGTCCTGTCTTTGGTCCATGACTATTCTTGTTTGCCATATAGCAGTGGGAACTCGTCAACCTGTTCTGAGTAACCATGTGCTGCCCCAATGATCCTCAACGACTGGTAAGTCTTGTATATCGAAGACCTTTCCTTTGGCCTAGTTATAACACAAGCTTTTGCTATTGCCAGAATCTGAAGAATTTCTTCATCATAGCCCTTCCCGCGAAGAGACTTATCAATCACATCCTTGATTCGACGCAAGTCGGAAAGTTGATTGACCCAATCAACTAAGTTACCCTTAAATTCTTCTTCACCATTACTGATTTCAAGAGGCTTCTGTCCAGTTACCAATTCCAGAAGCACAACGCCAAACCCATAAACGTCGCCTTTCAATGTTGCAACCATGGTGCTAGAAATCTCAGGAGCAACATAACCAAATTCCCCTAGAGACCCACTGATGAAAGAGCTCTCGTGAGTGACATCCGTATTAATGAGCTTCCCTAGACCAAAATCAGTTATTCGAGGTTCAAAATCATCATCAAGAAGAATCGTATTAGAACTGACATTTTGGTGCAACATTGGAGGTTGGCAGCCATGGTGAAGCCAAGCCAGTCCCCTAGCAACACCAACACAGATCCTTAGCCTCGTCGACCAATCCAACAAACCATTTTCGATACTCACTTCACCTTCTTCTCTATGCAACAGAGAAAACAAAGTCCCATTAGACATATACATATACACCAAAAGCTTCTCATCTCGCACGACACAAAATCCCAAAAGAGGAACCAAATTGGGATGTCTGATTTGCCCTAATCTTGTCATCTCGGATCGAAATTCCTCCTCAGTAAGGTTACAACTGTGGAGTCTTTTGATGGCAAGAGCTGATCCATCAGAAAGAACTGCCTTATAATAAGTACCAGTTCTCGTCGATATTATTATGCTTTCTTCACTAAAATTCTTAGTTGCACCCATCAAATCTCCCAATTTGAGATTCACAATAGGTTTCTTGAACAAAGTAACCTGAATTTGTCTATAAGATTTCAATCTCTCTGCCCACTTACTATCATCAAATTTGCCGATTCCACCTCTTCCCGTACCTCGACGACGGCTAGCCCATCGCCATAGTGCAAACGCAAACAACAACGATATAGCCGCACTTGCAGTACCGGCAATAATTATGACAAGTGTGTTTTTTTTCTTCTTACCACCACACTTAGACTCAAGAGGACTACCACAAAGTCCTCTGTTACCATCAAAATCAGTAGTATTGATATTCGACATAAATGAAGGGATCTCACCGGATAAATCATTATTAGCAACAGAGAATGTACTAAGACGCTTAAGACTAACTAACTGGTAAGGAATTGGACCAGATAATTGATTGTTAGAAAGAATAATTTTATTCAAGAACGTACAATTAAATAGTTCAAATGGGATAGGACCAGTAAGATCATTTCCGGAGAGATCTAGGGTTACAAGGTAAGGCAACCAATTACAAATTTGAGAAGGAATATTACCAGAGATCTTATTATCAGAGAGATCCAGAGTTTGAATGCTTGGACAATACTGTAAAGAATCAGGAATTTTACCAGAAAGTTCCAAACTTTTAAGTTGAAGACTGATCAAACGATTCTCCTGATCATTCCAACAAGTAACACCAAGGAATTTACAGATGAAACCCACAGTAGAATTGCCAAAAACCCATGAATTAAGTCTACCCTGAGGATCTTTGAGTGAGGTTTTCACTCCTTGAAGACAGCTAATATCTTTTTCTTTAGGGTCAGCAGCATCAGAGAAGATGGGGAAAAGAACAAGCAATAAGAAAATCAGATGAAGAAGAAGAAGTAAATTGGGTTTCTTCAGTAACCCTTTCATGATTGGAGAAGAAGAATACAAATTTCGTTGTGAGAAGACTATAGAAATGAAATTTAGGGTTAGGGTTTTTAGTAACTAGAGTTTAGCGTGTTGAAGGCGGCGAATTGACTTGAAGAACAGAAAGATGGGGTAGACCATTGACCTTACGAGAGAGAGAGAGTAGTTGTTGAATCTTCAGTTGTTGTTTTTATTAGGGTTTTAATGGAGTTGATTCGTTGAATTCAAAGGAAGAAAGTGAGTCCATTGATAATTACCAAAGTACAATCTGGTTTGGATCAATTTTTCTAAATTAAAATGAATCTCTTTTTGGAGTCTCTCTTGACTTCCTTCCACTGATTTTTCCAAGTCTTCCTTTCTTTCTCTCTCTCTGCAGAACATTTTATCTCTACATCCCCACTAGTGTAGTCTCCAATCTTAGGGGTGAACATCGGTTGGATAACGGACTTTTTGGGCCAATCCAAAGTCCAAACCGAAGGGTTCGGTTTTTCCAAATCTAAAACCGAACCAATCCATTCATGGTTTGGTTCGGTTACCGATCCGAACTATGCATGGACGGTTTGGATCGGTTGGATAACCGAACCACCTGTGACATTTTATTATATATAAAATATCGCATTTTTGACTTAAAAACGTGGAACTAGCTTAACTATTGAATTAAGGTACAATTCTCCACGTCATTTACTTTCTGTTACACATGCATTAAGCTATAATACCAGCAAACATGGAACTAACTTAACTATTAAATCTCAGCCGTTCATCATTCCCATCATATATATTTATATATAATATATAAATACAACAATAAATGGTTTGGTTCGGTTTCGTCGGTTATCCGTCAACCAAATCCATAAACCGATCCAAAACACTCGGTTTTGCCATTTTAACATCCGAACCAATCCGAAATACTATTGGATCGGTATCCAAACCGTCCAAATCCGTTTGGATCGGATTGGATTGGTCGGTTCGGATACTAAATGAACACCCCCTAGTCTCCATCCCCACTAGTGTAGTATGAACGCATAAAAATCCGGGAGACTTCGAATTAAATCTTACTTCTTACTGGGGAGAACATTTATAGACAAAATCTCTAGTAGGGCATTCAAAAAATATTTTAGAGTCCGTTTGTTACGTCAGAAAATAAGTTGAGAAAATCGATTTTCCAATGTTTGATTGGTCTCAAAGTAGTGTGAAACTTAATTTTTGATGGAAAACGGAAGTGGGAAAATGTCTCAATTTTTTCCCCACGAAACAGATGTGAAAAGGGTTTTCTTACCCTTGACTTCACTTTTTACGACCCTCTTCCCATCTCTCTACCCGTCTCCTCTCTTTCTCTCTCTCTCTCTTCCCGTTTAACCCTCTCTGTGAAGATTTGATTTCCAATCTATAGTGCTCCATCTGATTTTAACACTACCACCAAGAGAAAAAGATTAAATAGAGAAGCTGAAGAGAGAGTGAAAAAGCGTAAATGGTAGAGCGAAGCTTTAGTGTTTCAAGGAGCCAGTAATTAGACGAATTATGAAAACCTGGTCTATAAATTCCATTTAAACCGTAAAAAAATTAAATGGAGGAACAAAAACATCTTCTACTTCAACTAATAAATCCATAATAACAACAAATCTCTTCTTTCTCTCTTTAAACCTTTATCCAGATTGATTTATTGGATTGAAATACATTATTATATAAGAAATTAGGGTTAGGTTTTCTTCTGCTAATTGCACTCATATTTTATTCTTCTTCTTAAGATACTCATAAATCCAATTCGTATTTATATAAAAAGTGCATAACTGTAATGGAAGACTTCTTTGTTTCTTCAATCAGTGCCTTCACAAATTCTATAGAAACGAAGAGAGGGAGAGAGAGAGAGAGAGATAAAAATGGAGGACTTCTTAATGTTTTCAAAGATAAAAATTGATGAAAGATATAGAAATGGATGAGAGAGATAAAAATCGAGGAGAGAGTTAAAAACGGAGAAATAGGAGAATTAGGAATTTGAGTTTTCAGCAAACCATATTGGGTTAAATTGACCCAAAGTTTCTAAAGTCACCAGACTTTTCCAACAACCATTCGAACACTAAGAAACTTGAGTTTTAAATAAGAAAGAAAGTCACTTTCTTTCCCATCAGAAAAAATTCAGTTTCACATCAAATCTTTTCTCACGTATCAAACGGACCCTTAAGAACTTTCAGGATATTTATTCATAGGCAGAATGTCTTTATAGACATTTCTAGACAGTAATTTTGTAGACGAAATGTTTTAGAGACATTTGGTTCATAGGCAAAATGTCGTATAGACATTTTAAGACATTTGCTCCATAGATAAAATTTCCTGGAGACATTTCAAGATATTGAATTAGACAAAATGTGTATATTATTAATGTTACTATTATATAATCATTGAAGGAAAATTGGTGGACATTTATTAATCATTATTGTCTAATCATATGAAATAATATATTGTACTAATAATAAAAAAATATATTTTTCGACTTTGTAGACATCTGTAGAAATTTGTGGAATTGATGGACAATTGGTAGACATTTATTATTTTAATATTATCAGTATTTTCTAATCATATGAAATGATATATTTATACTAATATTTCAAAAAAAAAATTATTTTTGTAGACATCCGTGGATATCTATGGACAATTGGTGGACATTTATTATTTTAATTTATCAATATTGTCTAATCATATAGAATATTTGTACTAATATTTCAAATATATATTTTTCAATGTTTATAGACATCTGTGGATATCTGTGAACATTAATGGACAATTGGTCGATATTTATTATTTTAATATTATAATTATTGCTTAATCATATGAAGTAATATAATAATTAATATTGTTATATTATTATATATTATTAATCTAATTTGATAATAATAATTATTTTTATTATTCTTCCTTACTGAAAAGTCCCCAAGTGTCCTTAAGTGTCTTCCATATTTTCAGAAACATTATCTCTCCAAAATCCTTCAAAATTTAACTAAAATGTCCTTAAATGTCTACGAAACTAATTTGTCTTAAAATGTCTATTTCATGTCTCAAATGAATAACAGAGACATTGAGAGACATTTGAAATGTCTTAAACGAATAACACAGACATTAGAAATGTCTCAAACGAATAACAGAAACATTTTAGGACATTTGGAATGTCTCAAACGAATAACAGAGACATTTTGGGACATTTGAAATGTCCCAACCGAATAACACAGACATTTGGGGACATTTAAAATGTCCACAACCAATAAAACAGACATTAAGGGGGTGGTAGTAGTTCAGGACACTGGAGGACACTCAGAGACAAAATGTTCCAGAGACATTTCGGGATATTTGTCTGTAGACAAAATGTCTTTATGGACATTTCAAGACATTTGATTCATAGACAAAATGTCCCAGAGACATTTCAAGACATTTGGTTCATGGACAAAATGTCCTGGGGACATTTCAACATATTGAATTCATGGACAAAATGTGTAGTAGATATTATTATTATTATTATTATTATTATTATTATTATTATTATTATTATTATTATTATTATTATTATTATTATTATTATTATTATTATTATTATCTCATCATTGAAGGATAATTGGTAGACATTTATTATTTTAATATTATCATTATTGTCCAACCATATGAAATAATATATTTGTACTCATATTTCAATAATATATTTGTACTCATATTTCAATAATATATTTTTCGACTTTTGTGGACATTTGTGGATATCTGAGGACATTGATGGCAATTGGTAGACATGTATTATTTTAATGTTATCATTATTGTCTAATCATATGAAATAATATATTTGCACTACTACTTTGAAAATAAATTTTTCGACATTCGTAGACATCCGTGAATATCTGTGGACATTGATGACAATTGGTAGACATTTATTATTTTAATGTTATCATTATTGTCTAATCATATGAAATAATATATTTGCACTACTACTTTGAAAATATATTTTTCGACTTTCGTAAACATCCGTGAATATCTGTGGACATTGATAGATATTTATTATTTATATATTATTACTGTCTTACCATATGAAATAAAAAATTAATTAATCTTTTCAAATATATATTTTTCGACTTTCGTAGACATCCGTAGATATCTGTGGACATTGATGGACAATTGGTAAATATTTATTATTTAATATAGTTAATATAATATTAATATAATAATATAATAATAATATAGTATAGTAATATAATATAATATAATATAATATAATATAATATAATATAATATAATATAATATAATATAATATAATATAATATAATATAATATAATATAATATAATATAATATAATATAATAATAATACAATAATATAGTAATATAATAAGAAGATAATATTATAATAATATGATTTGATAATAATAAATATTTTTATTAACTTCCTTACTCAAATATATAATAATAATAATAATAATAATAATAATAATAATAATAATAATAATACAATAATATAGTAATATAATAATAAGATAATATTATTATGATATGATTTGATAATAATAATTATTTTTATTATCTTCTTTACTCAAATGTCCCCATGTGTCCACAAGTGTTTTCCATATTTTGAGAGACATTTTCTCTCCAAAAGCTCTCCAAATTTACACTAAAATGTCTGCAAATGTCCCCAAAATCAATTTGTCTTGAAATGTCTCTTATTTCGTGTCCCAAACGAATAACACAGACGTTTGGGGACATTTGAAATGTCCCCAACCAATAACACGGACATTTGGGGACATTTGAAATGTCTCCAACCAATAACACGGACATTTGGGGACATTTCAAATGTCCCCAACCAATAACACGAACATTGGGAGACATGAAAATATCCCCCAATGTCCCAACCACTACCCCGCCTAAGGGACAAGAAATGTCCACCAGTGTCCTCAACCACTACTGCCCTCTTATAATTCGTGATTTAGTAAGGCAGAAGTACCGAAAGCACGAATCACGGTAACTTACAGAATTCACTTAGGTGTTAAGAGACATACAAGACCAAGTCATATGGAAGTTGAAATTCAAATATTTTCACCCAGATAATTTGGAAGTTTGAATTAGTTGACAAATTCAAACTCAACTGAATATCTTATTGTTGTTATTCACTTGTTTTGTAAATCTGAATAGTATCAAAATCTCTTGTATCTTGAATTTTAAATCAATGAAAAACAATTATTTACACTAGGTATCCTGTTTCTTAAAATTTCATTAGAGACTTCCTCTGAACAATAACTCGATGTGTCTTCTGGTAATTAGAACTTTCAGTCATTGTAACTCCAATCATGGGAGGGAATCTACGTTGGATTTATGTCCAACTCAGTCAGAAATTTATGCCCCCTATGTGTGAGATACAATATAAAAAGTTTGGAATCATCGTCAACTGATATGTCTTCAGAAGACAAGTGTTGGGGGCATAATCAATTTACAATTGATAGAGGCGGCTACATTTTCACAATAACATCGAAGATAATGCACAAAGAGAGGGCGAACGAGAGGTCTCGTTCAAAACAAGGTTTGAGTTTATCGATATCTTAGAGAAGCCGAAGTTTGAGGTCTTGTTTTTTAAGAAACAAGGTTACCTCCTTCTGATAAAACGAAATTTTTCTGAAAAAGACAATTTTTCAGCTTAAAGCCAGTAACGAGAAACCGGGAAGAAAGGAAAAAAAAAATGAGAGAACAGCGAAATTTTAGTTAGAAATTTGGAAGAAGAAGAGATCAAAAAGGAAAAGAAAATTGACCTTGATGATGACTATGATATTGGATGAGGAAGTAAAAATAAAGGTAAAAGAGTAATCGTGGCTTTTGACGAAGACAATAAAATCACGTAAAATAATCATAAGGTCATCTCTTTGTGATACCATGTGAAATTAATAAACTTGCAATCAATAACAACGAAGAACAATAGAGAGACTGATTTTGATAAGAAAAAAGTAGTCTTTGTTGATCTCTTTAATGAGTATATATTATAGCTTACATTGAAGTTCGTATATGAAAGAATGGTCGCTGATATTTACAGAACTAGTAAGAGTTATTTACAGAGCTGGCTATTTGTAGATACACTTTTTAGTATTTACAAATACTTTGATTTTATCACAACTTATTAGGTATTTAGAATTGAACCCTATTTTAGAAATAGGTTCTTCCCTCCATGTAAAATCCTTCATCCATATTCTTCCCTCCAGAAATTCTAAAACCATTCCAACTTTTCATATTTCTCTCAGAAAAAAAAATTTGTACCCTCAAATACTAGTTAACTTCTAGAACCAAATGATGAGATATCAGAGGCAAAGGTAAGATTGTTTTTCTTTTTACTCTCCTTGCTTGTTTGCTTAAGTTTTCAGAGAAATCTTGTTATAGATTTAGAAATTTACTTATCATAAGTTTCTCTCTAATGTTATAGATTTGTCTTGATGTATTAGGGTTTCATGGCTTCTTCTAGTTAGTCTGATTATATTATGATTTTTATCTTCTTTCTCTCGAAATCTTGAATCATATATACCAATGAAAGTAGATTTCTCTTTAGGTATGATTTTACTAGTTTTAACTAGAGTTTCATGGCTTCTTTTACTAAGTATTAGAGTTCCCTAGTCGGATTTTGTGAATGATTAAATTTTTTGGTTGAAATTCATGGAAGAAGATGAGATTTTTTTGCCATAATTTTTGTTAGTTTTTGCCAAAAAAAAATCGGTTTAAATTTGGGTGGTTCCTGCCGAAAATCTATCTTCTTTTTATTGCCATATTTTGCTTATAGTTTTTGTTGTTTTTCACCAAAAATTTAAATATCTTTATGGTTAAAATTTATTTGTTGTTCATAGTTTATATTCAATCCTATGTTATAGATCGAATTTTTTACTTATTATTTTATACAGAGGAACGAAACTCGAAACCCCTCTTACTAATTAGACAAAAACAAATAAAAAAGTACTAGTTGAAAGAGAGAGACCAACACAGTCTAATTTGAGGAAGAAAGGTAAAAAACAACAATGACTTTAACAGGAAGCCACATTACAAACATTAGAGTAAACCCGACCACCAGCTTTAGAGGAAGTTGTACCACCAACTCGAGAGGAATAAGTCATAACACCAACTTTAGAGAAGGAAGTCATAACACAAACTTTAGAGGAGGAAGCGGCACCTTTGCCATCTTCTGCCCACACTTCCTCGGCAATTGATGAAGATAATGAAGACAATGAACGTGAAGATATATTAGTAAGCAAAATGGTTGCAGATGGTAGAATTTTTGTAAAATCATAGACATGAAGAAAGGCGAAACAAGTCTTTCTATATTTTAGTAATTTTGTAAGACTTTTGGTCGTTCTAAACTTTTGGGGTTATAAGACAAAAGTGGGCTTTCCTATTTTTTTTTGTTATCAAATCTAAATATGTTTGTGATTGTATTCTACTCTAACTAAATCACCATTACTTAGAATAATAACCTATTGATCTAACAATCCTAGTGTAAATAATCATGTCAAAATTTTGCCATAAAACGGGGAAAACAACCATAAATTTGCATAAAGAATGACTTAACTAAATGTAAATGTTGAAAAAATAATTGTGGAACTGACCGAAAATGTTGAAAAAGTACACATAAAACTGACCGAAGTTTTCTGAGAAATTTTTTGGTACCGAATTTGTTTGATAAAAACATTACCGAAAATGTTCATCGTTCTAAGCATTATTTGACCGAAATTTTGGTCGTTCATAAAAGTGAGGAAAAAATTTTGACCTAAAATCTGAGTTCTTTTTTAATATAATCACCACAAATTAGTTTATCTTACATCTAAAGTTATGTCTTCACTTAGAATGTTGTTATATGAGTCCAATGAAGAGTTGTAGTTGAGTTCTTCAATATCAAACTCTTTCACTGATGAAACTTCTTGACCACCAAGCTTCTTCATTAATGCACCTTCTTCATTGTTAGTTTGTTCTATTACTAGTGTTTCTGGTAGGTGATTGTGAGTTGCTTGTTCATAGTTGTGGTGTTGATTGTTGGGTTGTTGGAAGGTGCTGGTGATGGGGTTTAGGAATGAAGGAGATAAAATATTTTTTACTCTATAATCAATATATAATCTTTTTTTCAATTTGATCCTTATCAAAATTTGATTTTAGTCCCTCTATGCTCTGTAAATAACAAAGCCTTATTTACAGAGAAAGTGAAAAAATTCTAATTTTTGGGCTCTATAAAGAGCCAAAGTAGCTCTGTAAATACCAGCGGCTTGAAAGAATTTAAAAAGAGTTCACAAATACGAAAACACTAGATGTAGGGATTAAAGCTAAAATCTTCTTCCCTGTCCTTTCATCCTCACGGTTGGCCAGCTAGGAAGCTGCCTATAACCCAGACACAATAACTTCAACACCGACGGATAGTAAAGCTTCCTAGGGATTTGTTTGTAATGATATTATTGTCTTCTCTATCGTATGAACGAGTCTAAATTTGGCAGAGTCTCCTCTGTAAATTACTGGAGCATGCTGGTGTCTATTTATGAGGCACGGGGTGTCACGTGATTCGTCTAAGTATGATTTATAATGATAGATTACGCCCATTCAAGGAAAAACTCATATCACCTGTTCAAAATGCATTTGTGTAAGGACGCCAAATATCAGATAATATCATCGTGACACAAAAAGTATTTCATTTTATTGCTCACACCTTGTAAAAGATGGATCATTCGCCTTGAAAGTGGATATGGTGAAAGCTTATGACCGAGTGAATTGGAAATTTTTAACCGATTTTCTAGAAGGTATGAAATTATTGCTCATACCCACCTATTAATCATGAATTGTGTGTCGACTGCGTCTTTCTTTATTTTGTTGAATGGTAGACCTAAGGGTTGTTCTCGAAGTGAGAAGGAACTTACACAAGGATGCTTACTTAGTCCTTATCTGTTCATTCTATGCTCTGAAATGCTCACGAAGTTGGTTGTACAAGCTGAAAATATAGTTTATATAGCTTAAGGTTAACCGGTTGACGTCGATTATTATCGAGCTTATGTTCGCAGATGGTCTCTTCTTTGTGAAAACAATAGAGGCTAATATTTGTCAACTAAAACACTATTCTTGATGTATATGCTAATTTCTTAGGGCAGTTAATTAATTATCATAAGTCTTCGGTTCAGCTTAGTGCTAATTGTGATGAAAACAGAAAACATATGGTGTTAAATATCTTGGTGGTTAAGGAGATGAAGAAGGGCGACACGTATTTGAGAAATTTTTTCTTGAAACCCAAACACAAATTTTCATCGTATGTTTTTCCTATGTAGAAGATTAAAAAGAAGTTGTCGGAATGAAAGAGAAATATTCTTTCCCATGTGAAAAGAACGATTTTATTGAAGAGTGAACTGACATTTATACCGATTTATCTTATGTACACTAATTTGGCTCCAAAAAGGGTTGTTGATAAAATAGAAAAACAACAAAGAAAATTCTAGTGGGGGCATAATACAGACAACCCTAAAATGCATTATTTAAATTGGAAGAAATTGAAAGCAAGTGAAAAAGAAGGCGTTTCCATATAGAGCTAGAGGCGCAATGGTTGGAACTTTTACTAGGGAAATATCTAAAAAATATGAACTTTTGGATATATGCACCTAAGTCGCCCATGCCTTTTACTTGGAGAAGTATGTTAGAAATGAGACATGTTATGAATGAAGGCATGTGCTTCTCGGTTGGTGACGAGACAAGTACTCGAATTAGGGACTACCCATGGTTGCCAAACCTTATGGGGTTCAAACCTGCTCTAAAACATGAAGAACAGGAGGCTTCGGATTTGAAGACGGTGAATGAGCTTATCGATGAGGATTATAGGTGGAAGAAGAATTTGATTGAAACTACCTTTGATGAAATTTCAGTTCGGGCCGCAGATTCCATTGAATGGATTAAATATTGAAGATAAATTGTTGTGGATACATACGAAAAATGGATCCTTCTCATTAAAATCTATTGAGAAAGACTTGCTCTCATCATCACAGACTTCGGTATTTCCTTATGGTCTAACTTGGCATAGATTCTGGAAGAAACTGAAGGTGGCTCCACGGGTAAAATTCTTCCTTTGGCGATTGTTACATAATGTTTTTCCCACGAAACTAAGGGCCCTTCGATTTAATGAAGAAACTTCAAAAGTATGCTCTACGTGAAGAAGTAGAAGATATTGAACATGATGGGCCTAGAAGGTTACCCTAAATAGGTCACCACCCGCAAGTATACGGGCGTCAAGTGATAGTTCCGGTAAGACCGGTTCGTTCCTCAGAGACTAAGTCAATCTATTCTAAATCCTATAGCTAATAAGGTTTTCTTTTGAAATTGATTTTTGTGATGAGACGATAAAATTAACAAACTTGATTAAAACAATGAAAATATAATTTAAGAAGAAATTTATGAAGAGACAGCCTAGGGTTTCGGAATCCGCCTTAATATGTATAAGTTATGACCTAATAACTCAAATCTTTCTTTATAACTCAAGAATCGGTAACTACTCGTGCCAATCTCGGAAGATCGTTTTTATGATAACAAAATAATCGATTTGTAGCTTAATTCTAACGTATCGAAAACAAAGAAACTAATCCAACTATTAGATATCAAACCCTAAGCATGAGACATTAAAGACAATAAGTCTAAATATGAAACATCAAAATGTAAGAATAACTAATGAAGGAGATTTCATGAATCGAACGCTAAGAATTTAAACTTTTTAACATTTAAACTCATCAAAGATATCGTGTTAAAATGGCCATTTACTCATACCTAACTAAAGCTTCATCCTAACCCTAGATTAATAGATTAGTTACTCATGATGGATGAAAGCATAATAACGATTAAAGAGAGGAAATATAATAACATTAAAGAAAGAAAAAGAATTGGAGAAGAAATCACTTTTTTTCACGCAATTTTCCCTCTGCGCAGCCAAACAAACCCTTATGGAAAATAATTTTCTCGTCTTCCCGGAAATGATTTTCTGGTGAGAAAATTATTTTCCTTCTCTGGTTTTTCTCTCTCTCTCTCTACTGTTTTCTCTTTCTTTCTCACTCTATCCTTTCTCTTCCTCTCTATATAGCAATAATAAACTCTCTCTTTATCTCTCTAACCGAACAGTAAAGAAAGGGGAAGAAGAAGACAATTTCAATGGATTTTATAATAAATTCAATCTTTTTCTTTCTCTACAAAACAATATCTCTCTTTCTCTTCAAACTCTTTCAATCTAAACCTCTCTCTCTCACTAAGAGAAGGAGAAAGAAGAAGAAGAAACAGAAACAAAATCTCTAAACTTTCCCTCTCTCTAGCTCTCGGTTATACAGTAGCCTCTCTCTCCCTTTTCAATTCGACTCCAAACCGAGATGATCCTTTCTAAGAGGGTGTTTGATTTTTGCACTTATTAAGTGATTTTCACTTAATAAGTGCGGGCCGGCAGTTTTAGGTCGTTTGTTTTTTCACTTAATAAGTGAATATCACTTGGAAGTGGGGTCAAAGTAAGTGCAAAAAAGTAAGCTCTAATTTGAAGCTTATTTTTTTGCACTTACTTTCCAAGTGCTAAAAAAGACATTTTTGTCCTTCTCCGAATATAATAATTACCAATATATTATAACTAAAAAGAAAATCTCAAACAATTGATAAGTAAAAAAATCTTTCTATGACTTTAGCGATGACTCTTTTCCTTCTCCACTCATCCTTCACCTAAGCTTTTCTTCTAATTTTTTACACATATTTTCCTTCATTAATCACGGAACCACCCAAACTCCATGACGCAACGTAAGTTCTTTCTTCTTCATAATTTTCAATTATTTGAGGTTAATATTTTCAATACAAAGTATTCATAAACCGTAATTCTCTTGTATCCGAACTCCCGAACATAATGAATTAGTATGAAGTACTAATATATAAATACTTTAAGGTCAAAATAGACAATTTCTCATTTTTATGATATTTAGAATTAATATAAAAATAAAAATCAAACACTTAGAAATGATGAAAAACAAACGCCATAACACTTACAAGTGATATCACTTACTAAGTGATTATCACTTAGTATGTGGTAACACTTGTAAGTGCAAAAAAATCAAACGCCCTCTAAGCCGAGCTCCTCTGTTATAAAGAACAAAGCTGTTCTCTTCTTTCCTTCTTTGTTTAAAAAAAAAGAATAATATCTTCAGTGAAATCTCTTTTGGATCGATCACCACCAATTCCTTGATCCTCTGTACCTTGTTTCTCTATTTAGCCGAGAAAACCAGTTTCTCTCTCTATCCGAATATATGCAACTTCCAGCCGAGCTCTCTCTCTCTCTCTCTCTATCCGAATATATTTCCATCATCGAAAAATCTCCATTCTCCTCAGTATCTCTTTCATCTTCTTTATTTCCTTCCCTCTCTGTTTTCTTTCATTAAGAAGAAACTTTCTCTAAAGAGATGAGAGGACGGTTGAGAGAATGAGAGAGAGAGAGAAAAAGAAAGATTCCCAATATTTTGGGCAATTCTGTTGAGATGTTGCTGGCTGGAAACAGGGGCAGCTATGGTGTTGCACGGATCAGCGAAGAAAAGCTACAACGACCCTCACTGGTAACCACGTGTGCATGGAGACAAAATTAGCCGTTGGATAGACCTGATGTAGATGTGTTGCATACCTGTTCGTTGGATCTTTTATGAAGCATCGTGGTAACGTTAGCACAGTACACGGAATCGACTCCTGCGAAGGATCCCGAAATCATCCCATGTGTACCCACCAGTGTACCGAAAATAAGCCCACTCACGTCCAGATTTGCGCCACGTGTATCTGAATGTTCCATGATGCACTTTGGTCAAGTGACTTTGACCAAAATTTTGACTTGTCACAACTTTCTCATCCAGACTCTGATTTGACTTCCGTTTTCGCCCACGAGTTCGTCTTGAACTCTAATTTCATCCGACTATCAAAATAGACCAAACTACCAGTGCCCCATTAACACCAAATTACCGAAATGCCCCTAATGTGTCAATCTCCTGATTTTAACCGTTTTCGCGCTCAATTCCATAGAAGGCACCTGAGAAAGAAAATCAAATAAATTATCAGAGTAACCGCTCGAACTGGACTAACTAACCCGAATTAAGAGATTCAGATGGGACATTTTCATGTCTCATCAGAACACCTCTTTAGAAATTATAAATTTGCTAAGGAGGTTTGGAGTTGTCCTCAATTATCACTTAACATGGTGGGACATATGGGTTTCATTGATATAGTTAATGGGCGGTTCACAAGAGAGGGCACTCACTGCTCGATTAAGACAAGGATATATACCTTGTGGTCTCTGTGGAAAGTTAGGAATAAGATGGTATTTGAAGGGATCAATCTATGTAAATCAATGGTTGTCCGGGGAGCTATAAACATGATGAATGACTTTTCCATGAATGAGACTGAACAAGATGATGTGGTGGACAGGGAAACAAATGAGAGAGATGAAGTATTGACTGCTCCCATGGTTGAAGTGACGAAAGTTTGATGCCGCTTTTAAAGATGGTAAAGGGGCAGTAGTGTCAGTTAGAAGAACCGTGATGGGTCATTCACAACAACTTCATCTAGAGTGGTGATGACGATGAATGTATTAGAGGTGGAAGCAATGCCGACAAGGTTAGCCTTACATCCAGCTAATCAAAGGTGTTATCGGAAGTGTATTATTGGAGGTGATGCCAACGTTATGGTTGATGCTTGGTCAAATAAAAGTGAAACCTCTCCTTGGAAGATAAAGAACATTTTTTCACATGTCAAAAGCGCAAGTACCTCCTCCGACACTTTATAGGTTTCCTTCTCTCCGAAAAAGATGAACCAAGTAGCTCATATACTAGCAAAATTTGCGTCAATTTAAATTTAAATGAGATTTGAGAATTACCTAATATTCCTAATTGCATTGTAAGTTAGTTGGCGACGTACAAAGCTAACATTATGGGGAATTCTAATTCTTAATAAGTATTAAGCAAATGGCCTCCTTCATAAAAAAAAATGTGTTGTTATATCTGTTGACAACATATGTTATAATATGCTGACAACGTATATAATTGTCTTGACTTGTTATAAAATATTGACTAACATATATAATTATGTTGTTGACTAACATATATAATTACGTTGTTGTCAACATATATAACTACGTTGTTGTCGATGCATTAACCAAAATATAATTTGTTCGTTAATGGATTTGTTAAATACAGAGGATAATATGCATAACATTTTAATGTTGCGAAAGACATATTAAAAGATGCATTAGTCTAAATGTTTATGTTGAAAGCAAAATAAAAATTGAAAAAACGATATCTTCTTCACAAGACAAATAGAAATATGTTTTAGCCAAAATGTTAATGCCAGTCTATGTTTGTCAAATGCAAAAGACAAAATGCAAAACATTTTTGCAAAACAATTTTTGAGCAAAAACAAATTTGTTTAGAAATTTATAAAATTGTTGAACTAAGATTTGTTCACAAATTTTCAAAATGTTATACATTGGTTTCCAGGGTAAAGTTGTGCTTTTACAAAATGACTTTTTTTTTCCAAATATTTTTTCAAATTGAGTATAGTTTCTTGATATCCCTCAAATTTTGGGTTTATAAATTATCCTCCCAAAACTGCCATGCTAAAACCAATCAAAAGGTGGAAATCTTATATGTGTAATTGTAATCCGATCTAGTAATTCAATACCGAAAGTAAGAACAATGGTAACTTACATAGGATTTCTGCCCAAAATTTACTTATTCTTTTTCGTTGCTTAACAAATTTCATTAGACACGTATTATAGCCAGAAATTTGATGTGACTTGCTATGATTAGAATTTTTTTTCTCCAAATTTTTTTTGTTCCATACATGTGAATTATAATAATATAAAAAGTGTGGAATCGTCAGTTGGAAAAAACGGGTCGAGTCGACGCAGCGGAAATATAAATTTTCCTCCTTTGTGTTAGTTACGAGGATAATATAGACGAATAGTAGGACCAATAAACAAAGAACTGAAAGTAAATAAGACAACAATTTTTAACGTGGAAAACCTCCTCAATATGAGAAGCAAAAACCACGGGACTCGTAGTCCAACCAAATCAACTATAATAAGCAAAGTAGTTACAGACTACGCCCACCCGAGACTCAGACTCCAAAAAACAAATCAATCTCAAACACGAAGAAACACGGAGAAACCCTCACAAACAAGAACAAAACAACCCAGAAATTTGCAGTCCAAAACGACCCTAAATTCACTAAGATTCCGACCACCAAATAACGATTCCACCGTACAAATACTAGATGAACAAGTCTGGAATACCTCTGCAAAATTTCAGCTTAATCAGAAAAGATCTAACCGTCGAATTTTCCGAACAACGAAGACTGTGCGTGCTGAAAAAAGTTCTGCCCCGCTCTTCTCGGCAACATCCTTCTCTCCCCTCTTCTCTTGTGCGTTTCTAATTGTGCTCTGAACTTCTAATTAAGATTAAGGAAGTATTTATAGACTTCCCCTTAACCCTAATTCTACTGTCATAAGTAACGGATCCAAAGAAACTCGACTTGGGTCCGGATTTGGTTTCCTCATCCAAATCGAACTAGGTTTCCCCACTAGAAGGAAAACCCAACATCGTCGTCAACCGATATCTGTTCACGTGTTGGAGGCACAATCAATTTTGCAACAGGCAGATGCGGTTATATTTTTACAATAATATGGATGATAATGGCCAAAGAGAGAGGGAACGAGAGGCCGTATTCAAAACAAAGTTTGAGTTTACCGGTTTCTCTAAGAAACCGAGATGTCTCGAAGTCGAGGTCTCAGTTTCTCAAGAAACAAAGTTACCTCCTATAGAAAGCTTTGTTTCTATATAGAAACCAAGATCGTTCCCGGAAAGACAACTGCCGACTTGAAGTAAGTGAACAGAAACAGAGAATATGGGAGAAAAAAGAGAAAATGGTGATTTTGTAGTAAAAAGAATTTGAAAAGAGAAAATTGACCTTGATGATGAGTATGATACTGATTAAGAAGATAAAGATAATAGTAAACGAATAATCGAAGCTCAATAATTGAACTATTTTACGAAAATGATATGCTTAGAAGTTAGAACCTTGATATCTGCAACAGAGAAATGTCTAGTATGGAGAACTATAATGACCAGAATGCAGATCATCTAATTGTAATTTTACCTCCCAGTTTAAGAAATAGGAACTTTCCTATGGAGCTGAGAAAAAAAGAGGGAGAAGAACAATGTCATAAAGGTCCATTAAAACTTTGACATCCAATATTGTCACACAAATTTTATATGATTCTACCATATACTCATAAATACTAAGCAAAGATTAGAGAGGCAGGTAAAAACAACAAATCCAGGTACATTTACACCCAAAGAGAATACATTTGGATGATACAAGCCCTTATCCATCATGTTACAACACATATTGAATCGGAAAAAGTAAAGCTTTGTCGGGCAACCCCTTTTCTCTCCACCAGCACCGCCTCCGTCTTCAAACACAACCACCGCCATCTTATCTCCTCTCATCTTCATATCATCTCTCTCTCTCTCTTTTTATTGTTCCGGCGAAGGAAAGGATTCCATTTGTCGGAATCCCTTCGTCTGAGAAGAAAAGTGGCTCCCTTTCTCAGACGAAGGAGAAAAAATTTTCCTATGAGAAAAGGAGTTGGTTCGATAAAGATAAGAGGAGACAAATATACTAGAGTTTCCATAAAGGTTAATCAGATAACACATCTTCATGCATATTCAACTCGGCTTCTTCTTATGCTGAAAATAGGAGGAAATGGGATTTTGACCCTATGAAGGGATAAAAGCAGAATGATTTGGTGTCTATAAAGTTGAATGTTGTAGTACCGTATGTTTGTGAAACAATAGATCCGGCCCGTCTAGCTCAGTTGGGTAGAGAGCAAAGCTCTTAACCTTGTATTGTAAATAACATACGTGCGGTACAAATAGAGGTTAAGGTTCACTACTATTATTTTTTTCGACATGGACTCCAACAATCGTTACTTTCAATATGAGATTGATATATCATGAATACATAAATGAATTTGAATAAGCTCTATAACTACCATCACCACTTTCAATATGACATTGATATGTCATGAATACATACATGAGTTTTGAGTCCTAAAGATCATAGAAATACATTTAAGACTATCCTAGGGGCATGAAAGTCAATTCCTGGTTTTACTTTATTTGCACGCCTTGACACAATTCAATAAAAGATAGATTTCACCTCCAGTGTGAAACGAAACAGTGACCTCTGGGTTTTCGGAGTAAATGAACAACCAACTGGCCAAATAATTGTTGACAGGTTCACAATTATTAGGTTGCACATAATACGATATAATATCTCTATTGTCCTATACACAAGTTAGACATTAGGAAGTGATACACCATACCTTCACCTCAAAGCCGAGTTAAACAAATGGAGAGGGAATTCACTGAAAGTAGTGAGGTCATTCATAGAACAAGTGTACAAAGTTGTTTCTTCTAATAATTTTATGGGAAGTTTTATAAGGCCTCCCCAATTTTGTTAAAAGGCCTCCCCATGGACCATTTTACTTGCTAAATTATCACTGAGGGGAGGCCTTCTAACAAAAATGAGGGGGCCCTGTAAAATCTCCCTAATTTTATGAATGGTACAAAAGCTGAATATGTTTTACAAGAGAAACTGTTCTGATAATACAAGCTCATTTGCATGAAGTATGCACAAGAACTTAGCAATATGATTCCTGCAACTTTTCAACATGGACTACTAAAGCTACTTGCCATGAGCATGTTACAGACATAAAAGGAGCATGAAAAGCACCTTTTCATCTGAACATGGAACTGAAGTTCCGAGGAATGAGAACTACTAAAGTTCAAGTAGCTTTTACATCAGTTCTATACAAATCTATATATAGGAAAAAATACAAATGAGGTTTACAAAAGTAAAAACGAAAAACCATACCACTGCATACAAGTTTGACATACCTAGTGTGACCCATCAAAGAAGAACTTTGAAGTGCAAATATTTACCGATTGTCCTGTCTTTGACCCATGACTATTCTTGTTTGCCATATACCAGTGGGAACTCGTCAACCTCTTCTGAGAAACCATGTGCTGCCCCAATGATCCTCAACGACTGGTAAGTCTTGTATATTGAAGACCTTTCCTTTGGCCTAGTTATAACACAAGCTTTTGCTATTGCAAGAACCTGAAGAATTTCTTCATCATGGCCCTTCCCGCAAAGAGACTTATCAATCACATCCTTGATTTGACCCAACTCAGAAAGTTGATAGACCCAAAGAACTAAGTTGAATTCTTCTTCACCATTACTGATTTCAAGAGGTTTTCGTCCAGTTACCAATTCCAGAAGCACAACGCCAAACCCATAAACTTGACCTTTCAATGTTGCAACCGTGGTGCTAGAAATCTCAGGAGCAACATAACCAAATTTCCTTCGAGACCCACTGATGAAAAAGCTCTCGTGAGTGACATCGGCATTAATGAGCTTCCCTAGACCAAAATCAGTTATTCGAGGTTCAAAATCATCATCAAGAAGAATAGTATTAGAACTGACATTTTGGGGCCACATTGGAGGTTGGCAGCCATGGTGAAGCCAAGCCAGCCCCCTAGCAACACCAACACAGATCTTTAGCCTCGTCGACCAATCCAACAAACCATTTTCAATACTCACATCACCTTCTTCTCCATGCAACAGAGAGAACAAAGTCCCATTAGACATGTACATATACACCAAAAGCTTCTCATCTCTCACGACACAAAATCCCAAAAGGCGAACTAAATTGGGATGTTTGACTTGCCCTAATCTTAGCATCTCAGATCGGAATTCCACCTCATTAAGGTTACAACTATGGAGCCTTTTGATGGCAAGAGTTGATCCATCAGGAAGAACTGCCTTATAATAAGTACCAGTTCTCGTCGATATTATAATGCTTTCTTCACTAAAATTCTTAGTTGCACCCATCAAATCTCCCAATTTGAGATTCACAATAGGTTTCTTAAACAAAGTAACCTGAATTTGTCTATAAGGTTTCAATCTCTCTGCCCACTTACTATCATCAAATATGCCAATTCCGTCTCTTCCCGTACCTCGACGACGGCTAGCCCATCGCCATAGTGGAAATGCAAACAACAACGATATCGCCGCACCTGCAACTTCGGCAACAATTATGACAAGTGGGTTTTTCTTCTTACCATCACACTTAGACTCAAGAGGACTACCACAAAGTCCTCTGTTACCATCAAAATCACTAGCACTGCTGAATTTCGACAGAAATGAAGGGATCTCACCGGATAACTCATTATTAGCAACAGAGAATGTTTTAAGACGATGAAGACTAACTAAGTGGTAAGGAATTTTACCTGATAATTGATTATTAGAAAGAATAATTTTATTTAAGTACTTACAATTAAATAGTTTAATTGGGATAGGACCAGTAAGATCATTTCCAGAGAGATCTAGGGTAACAAGGAAAGGCAACCAATTACAAATTTGAGTAGGAATATTACCAGAGATCTTATTATCAGAGAGATCCAGAGTTTGAATGCTTGGACAATACTGTAAAGAATCAGGAATTTTACCAGAAAGTTCCAAATTTTTAAGTTGAAGACTGATCAAACGATTCTCCTGATCATTCCAACAAGTAACACCAAGGAATTTACAGATGAAACCCACAGTAGAATTGCCAAAAACCCATGAATTAAGTCTACCCTCAGGGTCTTTGAGTGAGGTTTTCACTCCTTGAAGACAGCTAATATCTTTTTCTTTAGGGTCAGCAGCATCAGAGAAGATGGGGAAAAGAACAAGCAATAAGAAAATCAGATGAAGAAGATGAAGTAAATTGGGTTTCTTCAGTAACCCTTTCATGATTGGAGAAGAAGAATACAAATTTCGTGGTGAGAAGACTATAGAAATGAAATTTAGGGTTAGGGTTTTTAGTAACTAGAGTTTAGCGTGTTGAAGGTGGCGAATTGACTTGAAGAACAGAAAGATGGGGGTAGACCATTGACCTTTTTTTTTTTTTTGAAATAAGATTACTTTCATTAAAGGATACAAATGTCTCAGAAGAACAAAGACAAGTCCACGAAATTCAAAGACAAAATGTAAACAAGTTAACTGAAAGGACTGAAACCACAACGAGTCAGTCATTATGGACTAAAGCTTGATGCGCTAGAATGTGCGCCTCCCGATTGCAATTACGCGGACAATACTTCACTTCCGCGTGTAAAGATAGGATGCTTCCACGTAAATTGTTGATGATATTTTGTAAACGCCATGGAACCGTTTGATCTGGGCATGTGAGAAATCCGACGGCGTTTAAAGAGTCTCCCTCTAATATAAACCCATCTAACCCTAGGGTTTGTGCAAGTTCCACGCCGAAAGAGAAACCCATTACTTCACTGTGCAGGGGAGATATTGGAGTAAATCTTTTGCTGATAGTTCCTATAGTATCGCCTATATGATTACGAGCAACAGCAGCAGCCGAAGCTTCAAATGGGTTAAAGGTACCATCTACATTGATTTTGGTTAAGTATTGAGGGGGAGGCAGCCATTGTTGATCCTGCAATGAGACATTAGTGCTGGGAATGATAATGGGGGAACATAATTTTACCTCGTTTTTGGTCATCCACCAGCATCTTTGAAGATCAGGAGCTTTGGAGTTGAACACCATATCGTTTCTAGTCTTCCACCAATTCCAAAGAAGATGAGTATATAAAACCCATGTTTCATTATTTTGAATACCTAGATTCAGAAGATCAATAATATTCTTGATAGGATCTGAGTCTAAATTTAGGATAATATTGCTGTGTGTGATTGTGATGAGTTCTTTAAATTTCGGACACATGCCAAATAAATGAGCTATAGATTCGACTTCTCCATGGCATAATTTACAAGTCTGTTGAATAGATAGATTGTATTTACCAATATTGTTTAGAGTAGGTAACCCATTGTGTAAAATTTTCCAAATGAATAATTGGATTTTAGGAGGGATACCTGACTCCTTCCACAGCTTCTTCCAAGGGACATTTAGAAGCTCCTGATTAAGAATAGGAGAATTTCTTATAGTCAAATAATAAGATTTTGTAGTGAACTTACCTGACTCCGTAGGTGTCCAGATTAGTGAGTCTGTTGTATGAGATGTTGTGATTGTAATAGAATTGATGGCTGCAATAGTTTGTTGTGTAAAGTATTGTTGAAGGATACTTTGATCCCATCCAGACTTATCAGTTAACATAAGGTTTGAGACCCATTGAATATGTGATGGTAATTCTAATATGAATTGTGGTTTCTTCTGAACCATATCAATTAGCCAGGGATCATCTTTGATATGAATGTTAGTGCCATCTCCAACTTGCCATATTATGTTTCTAGCCATTGTTGATCTTGTATCTAAAATTGCCTTCCAAAAGGGTGTAGCTGAAGTGGGTGTGTTGATAGTCCAAAAGTTTCCAGATTTTATATATTTAGAATTTAATAACTGAACCCATATTGCATTTGGATTAGTCAGGTACCTCCATGTCATTTTCGCCAGCATTGATTCATTGACACACGATAAAGACCGTATACCCAAGCCTCCATATTTTTTTGCTGATGTGATAATGTCCCAATTGATGAAATGTATACTTTTGTCTTCTCTTGAATGTCCCCACCAGAAGCACCTTTCGATTTGTTCAAGTTGATTAATAACTCCAACTGGAATTTTCTGAAAACTAAAGGAGTATGTGGCGTATGAACCCAAAACCGACTTAATAAGAACTGTTTTCCCAGCTTGAGTAGTTAAATGATTCTTCCAGCATGCTAGAGATTTTATAAATTTGTCCACTAACCAGCCGTAACTCTCTATGCGATTCCCAGGTTTAAGCAAAAAAGCTCCAAGATATTTTGCTTGGTCGTGCATAATGTGAGCTTGAAGATTGTTGGTGTATTGATCTCTAATATCCTGAGGAACACACTTGCCAAAATAGATAGAGGATTTATCAAAGTTTACGAGTTGGCCTGAAAATTTAGTATAAGCATCTATAATTTTAATGATGGACTCCAAATTCTGAGAAGTTGCTCGACCAAAGAGGATGAGGTCGTCGGCAAAAAGCAAATGGGAAATACTAGGGCTAGAAGAATTTATTTTGTAACCCGTGTATAAACTATTCTGATGATAATGTTCAATAAGAAGGGAGAGAGATTGAGAGGTGAGGAGAAAAAGGTAGGGTGACAAAGGACACCCTTGCCTAAGACCCCTGGAAGCAGAAAAGTTACCATGAAGAGACCCATTTACCTGGATGTTAAAATGAGTACTGGTAACACAAGACATAATTAGGTCTAAAATATGGCCCGTAATACCAGTGGCCTGAAGGACTCGCTTGAGGAAGTCCCAATTTACCCTATCGTAGGCCTTGGCCATGTCTAGTTTCAGAGAGAAACCTCCTTTAGTGGCCACTGAATTATGCATAGAGTGTATTAGTTCTTGTGTTATGACTATATTGTCCATAATTTGACGAGAGGGGACAAAAGCATTTTGAGTCCACATGATACACTGTTCTAGATAGGGTCTCAATCTATTGGCCAAAATCTTGGTGATGAATTTATAAATCGTATTGCAAAGAGATATAGGCCTAAAGTCCGAGGCAATACTCGGATGTCTGACTTTGGGGATTAAAGCGATAGTAGTATTATTTATGGAAGGATCAACAAAACCTGAGGTAAATGTGTCTTGAATGTACTTGATTAAGTCCGGCCCCACCACTTCCCAGTTGTGTTGATAGAAGAAACAGGGTAAACCGTCCGGACCAGGACTCTTGGTTGAACCCATATCCATTACTACCTCTTTTATTTCCTCGGCAGTCGGCATCCTTGAGATGTAGCCCAGATCATTGGCAGATACCGCTTGATAAGCATTCATTATTTCGATTGGGGCGTTGGTAACCGGTTCCGCCTGAAATAAGTTCTGAAAGAAAAGGACCAAATCATTAGCAATATCATTTTCATTGTTAGATACCAAGCCAGATTGAAGAGTCAATTGATGAATTTTATTTTTTTGTCGTCTTTGAGACATGGCCAAATGAAAGGCTTTAGAATTTCTATCCCCATTATGAGTCCACTTGAGTTTAGAGCGTTGTTCCATTTTGGTTCTGTTTACCTCTTCCAAATGAAGAATTTGTTCCTGTAAGTTACTTTCAATATCTAAAGTGGTTTCAGTCGGAGCTCTAAGTTGAATATCGTGAAGACGTTGTCTCAAAATTTTAAGTCTATTATTGATCAAACCGAATGCCTGTTTGCTCCAAGCGTGGACAGTGTTCTTAACTTGTTGAACTCTATCATGAAAAGATCCAGAGCAATCATCCCAACCCTTTTTGAAAGTCTCATTATAATGTTCATGTTTAGACCAATAAACTTCAAATCGGTCAATGGTTTTCAAGGTCTGCCCAGCTACGTGAAGTTTTAGTAAAATCGGGCAGTGATCGCTATTGTATCTAGGTAAATGAAAAAGTCCAGCCTCAGGATAATCTAACAACCAAGCATAGTTACAAAGAGCCCTATCTAGTCTTTCTTTGGTAAGGTGATGGATAGAACGACAGTTGGTCCAAGTAAATGCCGGACCATTGTATCCGAGATCAATAAGACCGGCGTTGGAAATAAAGGCATTGAACTGGGAAACAAAAGGCGTGTAAGATGAACCACCCCATTTCTCCGATGAAGAAGTGATATTATTCAGGTCACCAACACAACACAGAGGGTTGGAAATGTTATTAATTCTATGTAAGAGATTAGTCCAAAAATGAGCCCTATCCTGAATTCTAGGAGGACCATAAATGCACATTAAATCCCAATCAGGCATATCATTAAGACCAATCACAGTAGCATGTATTACATTAGAAGAGGAATAGTTAATATTAATAGTAAAATTAGAAGACCACAACAATACAAGACCTCCACTTCGTCCTATAGATGGAACCTGGTGGATCTTATCAAGGCCGAATTTATTAAAATTTGGGAGATTAAACATATTCTGAAGACGGGTTTCCGAAAGGAAAACCATGTTAGGTCTAGTAGACCCAAGGAACTGTGTTAATGTTTCTTTTGTCGGGGCGTTCCCGAGACCCCGACAATTCCATGCTAGACAAGTCATTTCTCCGCCGGCTTTACGGGAGCCGCTGCCCTTTCAGTAGAAGAATCAGAGATACTAAGACGAGATGTCTTCTTATAGGTTCTCTTAGCCCTGACAAGGTTAGAATCAAGGTGATTCGAATCTGTTTCCATCTCCATCTGTGTAGAATCAAATTGGGTCGGTATAGCCGAGGTTTGTCCATCCACTAGTATCACTTTAGATTTCTTGGCCTGTGTTAGATTATTAAGGAGATCTCCAAATGATGAGTTGATAGAAGGAACAGTTGGACTGGTTTCCTTGTGTATAGAAGATGATCCTGTAACATCAAAAGAATCCAAATTGTGAGAATCAGTGGAAGAAAAGGAAGTTAATTCCCTACCCAAGCCTCTTAATGAAGAAGGAATTTTAAAAGACTCCTTATATTTTGGCTCCATTTCTTTCAGTACTAGCATCCGGTTTTCCTCCGACGGGTTGCATTGGAGAAGGTCATTATATAGAAGTATTTTAGGGCAAAACTTGATCGTGTGTCCTGTCATACCACAATAAAAACAGAACCTAGGTAATCTTTCGAATCGAAGTTCGATTAAAATCAATTTTGTTTGAGATAACTTAAGATACACTCTTGGAGGGAGGGGTTTGAGAAGAGAGAATTCAATTTTCACTTTTCCAAAGACACTCCAATGAGACGCATCCTCTGGAGTAGTAGGAACGAAAGACCCTAGAGAGCCAGCCAGTCGATTAACAGTAGAACAATTGAGATGACCAGTCGGTATCCCGTGCATTTGCACCCAGAAACTAGCAGAATCAAAGGAATAATCTTCTGGAGCCAAGGTGGCGTTACATTCTTTCAGAAGAACCAATTCCTCCATGATAACCCATGGAGATCCTTCAAGTGCGAGCCTCAATTCGCTAACAGTGGCAAATCGAATTAAAAATTTGTTGTCGGCCACTTCCGTTAGCGAGAATTTGTTAGGTCCATGTATCACACGAGATAAGCGAATCATAGCCTGTCCGATTTCGATCTTTTTAATACTAAAAAACTTAATCACTCCACTTTTGGCACTTTCAGTAAGAGTACCAGCAAGATCGAATCCCTCAACCGTGACGATGGGTATATCATCAGTGGATAGGGCAGCAAACTTTTGAATGAATTGGGAGGTTGGTGAATCCATAATGAACAAGAGAAGAAGAAGAATGGGAAAGAAACTAATAATGAAAAGAGACTATATCTCACGGATGAAAACCTCCTTAAGAGGACAGAAAGAGAAAAAAATTGAAAACGAAATCTGTAACCGCCGGGAGAAACCGTCGGTAACTGAAAGATAAGGATAAAAGTCACCAGTAACCGCTGAAAATAGGAGGAGAACTGTAAAGTAGTGGTGGCGCCACTAAGAAGGGAAAATACTCCGCCCGGGACCCAATTAGGGTTTTAGGTAGACCATTGACCTTAGGAGAGAGAGAGTAGTTGTTGAATCTTCAGTTGTTGTTTTTATTAGGGTTTAATTGAGTTGATTCGTTGAATTCAAAGGAAGAAAGTGAGTCCATTGATAATTACAGAAGTACAATCTGGTTTGGATCAATTTTTCAAAATTAAAATGAATCTCTTTTTGGAGTCTCTCTTGACTTCCTTCCACTGATTTTTCCAAGTCTTCTTTTCTTTCTCTCTCCTGAAAATATCTTCTCTCCATCCCCACCACCAGTCTGAACCCATGAAAACGAGGCTGACTTGGAATACTAAATCGTATGTGGCTTACGCTAATTCGTGATCCACTAAATGACAAGTACCCAAAACCCTAATCACACTAACATACGTATATTTTTTGCTCAGAATTTACAATTAACAGAGGCGGTTATGTTTTCACAATAACATGGAAGATAATGCCCAAAGAGAGGCCGAATGAGAGCGATTTATCGAGCATTGTACCTGTTCAAGTACAAGTGGGAGACTGAAAGAAATGTCTTTCGACCAAAGATGCAATGCGAGCAATTTGTCAGATAAGATAATTGAGGAAGAAGATCATCAAGTCTAGGCGATTTAGGAATCGTAGTGTTTAGCTAGAAACCAACTACGATCGTCGAATCACGAAGCAATTCGAGGCTAACTTCGACCGGATCCTACATCGGGCTACACCAAAGAGTGTCAATTTGATCAGAAGATATGACTAGAAGGATGAGACATGTAAATATGGGTTAGACCCATAAACATGTCCGAAAGACCTTAAGAAAGATATGGTAAAGATAGTACGAAGGCCAAAACGAAGGAGTTTTGGACCGGAGCCCAAAAAGGGAGCTTGGGCCCATGAGTGGGTCGGCCACACCATAAAGGGGCCGCCCAGATCTGCCCATTAGGGCATGCCTTGGCCGGCCATAAAGAAGGAATATAGAAATTGAAACTAATTTATATTTTCGATTATTTCCTAAATCTTATTCAAAAGGGACTTTTAGACAACTAGATTAGGGTTTTACTCTAACTTAGGATTCTATATGAGACCCTCATTAGAATTGAATCAGGTGTGAAACTTCTCAAGAAGTTTTCTAGCTCTACAACATCATGTAGAAAGAAAGAGTGATAATTCCCAACTATCTATCTAGTCAAAGAAGAAGTGTTCTTCAATCTAACCACCATCGGAGTTTTAGCTAACAACAAGGTGGTAGATCAAGTTGATTGCTCGGGTATCTTAAGTAGAGGAGCTACAATTGGAGCTCTTGGTCTTCTTAAAGCAATTGGAAAAGTTCGAGAGAAAACTAGCGATTTAAGGTAATCTCTAACTTCTTAGTACATTATTAGTTTATGCATGAAATCCAGGGATACTAGTGTTAGACATATTAGATGTCTCAGATTCCGCTAACAACACTAGGAGACACCATAATCCGACAGTAGATTCATTATCTACGGTGGACTCGAGAAAAAAATATTGCATTATTCGGCTTAAGCCCACCGAAAATTGGTCCAGTAGCTACTGGTGCTACTAGCCCAATTTTCGATGCGTTGGGGCCGAACTATTCAATATTTACGGCCCGAGCCCACCAAAAATTTGCCACTAGTAGCTTTTCGGTCTGGTGCAATTGGAAAGCTCACTTGTGGGTTTTGTTCCTATCTTGATTTTCACCCACTTCCAGACAAAATGCTTCCAAATAAGGTCCGCAAATCTTCTTCTTTGTGTTGTTAACCAGTAGATTCAAGTATTCAAACAATATAGTTTCAAAAAATCGAAAAAACTAAGTCTAGGGTTACGAAAAAGATGAAAAAGATAGATGGAGATGAAAAGAAAGAGATAGAGAGAGGGATAGAGAACGAGAGAGAAACCGAGAGAGAATGAGGGGCAGATGAAGATGAAAATGGCGGTAGTGACAGAGGTGGTAGATTTTATAGAGAGAGAGAGAGAGGGAGAGGGAGAATGAGGGAGAGATGAAGATGAGGAAGAGGAAGAGGAAAGAGGGGTGAGACTTTTGATCGGTCAAGGGAGCTTTTGTTGGTTTAAATAATTTTGACCTAACGGCGTTAACTTTGCCGTAGATCAAACTAGAGAAGGGGAGTGTCTGTTTCTAGAGGGACCCTTCTAACCAAAATAGGGGATTTGAGGGGCACTTTTAAATGAAGAGCCCTTTTAACAATAATGGGAAGACCCTGTAAAATCTCCAAGATAGATTTCACCTCCAGTGTGAAACGAACCAGTGACCTCCGGGTTTTCGGAGTAGATGCACAACCAACTGGCCAAATAATTGTGGACAGGTTCACAATTAGTAGGTTGCAGATAATACGATGAAAAATCACGATTGTCCTATAAACGACTTAGACATTAGGAATACCTTCACCTCAAAGCCAAGTTAAACTAATGCAGAGGGAATTCCCTGAAACTAGTGAGGTAATTCATAAAACAAGTGTACAAAATTGATTCTTCTAATAATTTTATGAGATACTAAAGCAGAATATGTTTTACAAAGAGAAACCATTTCGGTAATACAAGCTCATTTGCATGAAGTATGCACAAGAACTTAGCAATATGACTCCTGCAACTTTTCAGCATGGATAACTATAGGTACATATCCATATATAGGAAAAAATACAAATGAGGTTTACAAAAGTAAAAACGAAAAACCATACCACTCCATACAAGTTTGACATACCTAGTTTGACCTATAGAGATGTTCAATCAAAGAAGAACTTTGAAGTGCAAATATTTACCGATTGTCCTGTCTTTGACACATGACTGTTCTTGTTTGCCGTATACCAGTGGGAACTCGTAAACCTGTTCTGAGAGACCATGTGCTGCCCCAATGGTCCTCAACGACTGGTAAGTCTTGTATATCGAAGACCTTTCCTTTGGCCTACAATCTGAAGAATTTCTTCATCATAGCCCTTCCCGCGCAGAGAATTATCAATCGACCCAAGTAGGAAGGTTGATTGACCCAATCAACTACGTTACACTTGAATTCTTCTTCACCATTACTGATTTCAAGAGGTTTTTGTCCAGTTACCAATTCCAGAAGCACAACGCCAAACCCATAAACTCCACCGTTCAATGTTGCAACCATGGTGCTAAGAATATGAGGAGCAACATAACCAAATTCCCCTAGAGACCCACTGATGAAAGAGCTCTCGTGAGTGACATCGGTATTAATGAGCTGCCCCAGACCAAAATCAGTTATTCGAGGTTCAAAATCATCATCAAGAAGAATCGTATTAGAACTAACATTTTTTTGCAACATTGGAGGTTGGCATCCGTGGTGAAGCCAAGCCAGTCCCCTAGCAACACCAACACGGATCTTTAGCCTCGTCGATCAATCCAATAAACTATTTTCAATACTCACTTCACCTTCTTCTCTATGCAACAGATAAATCCCATTAGACATGTACATATACACCAAAAGCTTCTCCTCTCTCACGACACAAAATCCCAAAAGAGGAACCGAATTGGGATGTCTGACTTGCCCTAATCTTATCATCTCGGATCGAAATTCCTCCTCAGTAAGGTTACAACTGTGGAGTCTTTTGATGGCATGAGCTGATCCATCAGAAAGGACTGCCTTATAATAAGTACCAGTTCTTGTCGTCATTATAATGCTTTCTTCACTGAAATTCTTAGTTGCGTCCATCAAATCTCCCAATTTGAGATTCACAATAGGTTTCTTAAACAAAGTAACCTGAATTTGTCTATAAGGTTTCAATCTCTCTGCCCACTTACTATCGTCAAATTTGCCGATTCCATCTCTTCCCCTACCTCGACGGTCGCTAGCCCATCGCCATAGTGCAAACGCAAACAACAATGATATAGCCACACTTGCAATACCGGCAACAATTATGACAAGTGGTATTTTTTTCTTCTTCCTACCATCACACTTAGACTCAAGAGGACTACCACAAAGTCCTTTGTTACCATCGAAATCACTAGTACTGAAATTCGACAGAAATGAAGGAATCTCGCCGGATAAATCATTATTAGCAACAGAGAATGTACTAAGACGATTAAGACTACCTAACTGGTAAGGAATTGGACCAGATAATTGATTATTAGAGAGAATAATTTTACTTAAGTACGTACAGTTAAATAGTTCAATTGGGATAGGACCAGTAAGATCATTTCCAGAGAGATCGAGGGTTACAAGGAAAGGCAACCAATTACAAATTTGAGAAGGAATATTACCAGAGATCTTATTATCAGAGAGATCCAGAGTTTGAAGGCTTGGGCAATACTGTAAAGAATCAGGGATTTCACCAGAAAGTTCCAAACTTTTAAGTTGAAGATTGATCAAACGATTCTCCTGATCATGCCAACAAGTAACACCAAAGAATTTACAGATGAAACCCACAGTAGAATTGCCAAAAACCCATGAATCAAGTCTACCCTGAGGATCTTTGAGTGAGGTTTTCACTCCTTGAAGACAGCTAATATCTTCTTCTTTAGGGTCAGCAGCATCAGAGAAGATGGGGAAAAGAACAAGCAATAAGAAAATCAGATGAAGAAGAAGTACATTGGGTTTCTTCACTAACCCTTTCATGAGTGGAGAAGAAGAATACAAATTTCGTGGCGAGAAGACTATAGAAATGAAATTTAGGGTTAGGGTTTTTATTAACTAGAGTTTAGCGTGTTGAAGTTGGCGAATTGACTTGAAGAAGAGTAAGATGGGGTAGACCATTGACATTAAGAGAGAGAGATAGTTGTTGAATCTTCAGTTGTTGTTTTTATTAGGGTTTAATGGAGTTGATTCGTTGAATTCAAAGGAAGATAGTGACTCCATTAATAATTACCGAAGTACAATCTGGTTTGGATGAACTTTTCTTCTACCTTCTAAATTTTTCTGAATCAATATGAATCTCTTTTTGGTTTGAAAACCAGACGAGTTCCGGCGAAGGGGAGGAGCCCCTTCGCCGAAGAGAGAGAGAGAAAGAAAGAGAGGGGAAAAAAGAGGGAAGATAAAGAAGAATAAGGGCAAAGCCAGTGTCTGTGTGGGGCTCGGGCTCCCAATTTTGGGAGCCCTTGAATTTTGGGAGCTCCGGGGCTTTGTCTCAATTCCAATGTGGGGGCTCCCAAAGTCAAATGATGTGCGTGCGCGAAATACGTGTGCGAAATTTTGATTTTAGATTTCGATTATAAATTATTAGATTTCGACTATAAATTAAAATGTGATATTGTTCGAGATAGATAATTTCAAAAAGATAAACACACAAAAGAAAAAAAAATAAAAAAAAAATAAAAAAAAAAATAAAAAAAAAAAGATTCAAAACTAGCTCAAAACATTTAAGAAGATTAAAAAAAAACAATTGAAAAAAAATTTAAAAATTTAAAAAAAAAAAATTTAAGTGGGGTGGATCCCCTTTTTAGGGGATCCACCCCATTTGTTACCGTTGGGAAACCCCAACAATAACAATGGGAGCCCGGAAGCCTGGGGCTCCCAGGCCCACCGGGAACCCAGCCCCGGGGCTCCCGGGTTGGGCAGCCAACGGGCTGGGCTGGGCCTCCCAAAATTCAAATTGGGAGCCCCAGCCCCCCCACGTTGGCTTTGCCCTAAGTGTATTCGGAGATGGTGGAGGTTTTGCCGGAATTTGTGGTGGAAGTTGGAACTGATGGTGGGTGGGAAAGGAAGAAGAGGGAAGAAGCTGAAAAGAATAAGGTTGTGTTTGATTACAAATAGGGGAAAGGAAAATAAAAAGGAGAAAATGTTTCTCTCGAAAGCATTTTCATTTAGAAAATGATTTTTTTTTAAACATTCTTCAAGTATTATACTATTTGGTTCACCACGGAGAAATAAAGTTGTTTATCGTCATCTCATTCCTCTTATAATCAGGTTATTATCCGCTTTCAATGCAGTCCTAAAACCAAATTGCAATAACCTAGACTTTGAACTAACCCCATTTTTAGTAGATAAATAAGATGCATAAGATGATTCGTTTCGAGTTAATCACGAATTTTAATTTGGATAAAAAACGTATTCAGTCACTACATCTTCATCTTAACAAATCTCAAAACATCCAAACCACAACAAAATAACAAGCGCGTAAAAGTAACCAAATGCCTATTGCTTTTTTGTATTCATATATCTCAAAGCTGAAAACTTAGATTTCGTGAACAACTAACATGAAATTGATGAAACCAAAATCATAAAACTAAGAATGTTATTAAAAAAACAAAATGGATAACTAAGAATAACCCATATAAAGAATTTGCTCTTCAGAAAGTGTTAATTGGATCTAGCTATGAACAAAAGGCAAGAATTAAGAGATACCCAGAAATAAAGTGATAAGAAAAATAAATCCATGAAATAAAATGAGCCAAACTAATGGTGATCAAGATTAACAATGAGAATACTGAATATGAGCGAAACTAATGGTGATCAAGATGAATAATGAGAATACAGAATAAGTTATAAAATAGGGATAAAGGCTACTTCACTTGTGGACATTTCATCGAACGGTTTGTCAACAATATTCAAACTGTTACATCATTCGTATCTAGCTAAAGATTTTTAATAGTAAAACATATTTTATGACTCCAGAGAAAACCACCAAATCAATGAAATACAAAAATGTGAATAAACTAAATCAATTAAATAAAATTTTATGACTTTGATATTTCTCTCATAAGTAAATATAGTCACTGGAATCATATCACTGAAATTGGTTTTTATTTAACAAGGATAGTTACAAGAGATTGTGAGAGAGATAGATGTTCACCTTTTTTTTTTATCACAAAGTGAGAATTAATCTAGAGTCTCGACCTAGATAAAACTTTCTAAAGATATCTGTTAAATTAACGATTATATAATAACCGGAGATATAAACTGAACATAAAGTAAAGACACGATAATTTAACGTAGTTCGGTCGAATACTCAAGACCTACATCCACAGAGAATAACTTCTTGATCAATAATCACTACATACAGTTATATGTGGGCTTGATCGGTTATATTGGTATCAGACATAACTCGACGAGTTTGATTCCTAGAACCCTCTCCTATTTATAGATGACTTCGGGTTTACGGTTTCCTAATTTCTGATTACTAAACGAGGAAATAATATAAAATCTATCTAATATTACCATTAGATAGTTAGAAGAGATATTCTGAATATATTATACTAAATATAACATATCTTCACATATCTTCAAATATTTTCACATATCTTCAAATATATTATGAATTCTTCGTGATCGTCGGATCTTGTCTTCTCGACCAGTCACGTACATACACGTGTTATACACGTATATTATTTCTAGAACTCATCTTGACCGCCAGATCTCTTATTTACGATCCGTCCTATATCATGTATCCTATTACCCCCGCCCCGCAAATTGGAGCACGTAATTTTTGAAGTGCCCGACTTGGAGAGAAAAAAAAATACTTGTCGATTCTTTGTATTCGTCTCCTTGTGCAACTCTTAGATTGTGGATGCGTTGGAAGATGATTGAAGGATTAAGTCTCCTTGTGCAACTCTTAGATTGTGGATGCGTTGTGATGATCAATATCTTGCCGTATAAAAGCGTCAAGTATGAACTTAAGGAGTGACAACAAAATAATATTGTTTTGTTTAAAATCGACAAGAAATCATTGTCGGAATACCAAAAATGATTGGATAAGTAACAACGAAAACGATGGTCGACATGAAATTTATTGCCAAAAAAGGCAAGATCGCAGATATAATTCCGGAATTAAAAATTGAGATATTCTATTCGCTAAAGAGATATTAATCTATTCGGTGAAGAAATATTCTAAAATGTAATTTGGTAGGAAAGACAAGTCATCATAGACAAAGTATGAGTTGGAAAATGTCACGGGAGAATCCGATCAAAATAGATATATTCTATTCGTGGTAGGAAAAGTCCAAAATATAATTGGAAGAATAAAAATAATCATAAGAAAAATATGATTTTGAAAATTTCGCAGGTTGAATTCCGGAATTAAAAGCCAAAATAGG
>BEHA01045214.1:197296-214550 GCA_002897215.1 Eschscholzia californica subsp. californica | reverse complement strand
AGAAAAGTTGGAAATTTACGAAATCGTAAATCAGGATCAATTAACCTGCTCATGATACCATGTTAAATTCACGATTATATAATAATCAAAGATATGAACATAAAGTAAAGACACGATAATTTAACGTGGTCGGTCGGATACTCAAGACCTACGTCCACAGAGAATAACTTCTTTATTAATAGTCACCACATACAATTTGTATGTGGGCTTGATCGGTTACATTGGTCAAACATGACTCGATGGGTTTGATTCCTAGAACCCTCTCCTATTTATAGATGAATTAGATCTTCGTCTAAAATTTTTAAAACTCAGAAAAAACTTTTAGATCTCCATCGTAAGGCTTGTAGAACCGAAACTAACTAGATTAAATTAAAATACTCAATTTTATTTCCGAAACTAACTAGATTAAACTAACTTGATTCCTTAAACACTTACTAGACCCCCTTTATATAGCATTAGGGTTTCCTAAACCTAATCAAATTCAAAAGAACAACTTATAAAAACAAAATACTAGAATCCTAAAATTATAAAACTGCTAAAAATATTAATTCTTTACTAATAAAAATACGAAATTACTAAAATAACTAGATTATTAGATATCTAAGATTCTCGAGTTGTTTTCCAAAAATCTCCTTCGATCAGTCTCTTCCACTTCAAAGAAACTCGTCTCGAGTTTACTAATCGATTTAGTTGTCATGGTGATTGGTATTCTCTTATTGCAACTTTTCCGAGAGTTATGTATAGGAATAACCAAATATTCAGATTTGAACGAAGATTGAGTTATCATATAATCAAGATACTTGTGATTTAGTTGAATCTTCTTCTTCACCCCAAAAATAAATATGCGAGGATCATGAATAAAGTGATTGAGAATCACAAGCTTATGTGAAGACTGTTCAATAAAATTACTAACAAATCCATTAGAAACTATTTTAGAATCACATAATACTAGAAAAAGATCTTCATATGAAGAAAAATTAGTTAGCTCGATATCATACCCATAAAGTTTCTCATCTTCATTTGAGTCAACTTCCTTAACTTCTTCAAGAAATTCAAATTCCTCATCTTGTGGACTGATGATATTAATGTTTTCCATATTCACAATTATTTCAGTTTTTGTTTCTTGAATAATTGGAATAACATCATATTCCGTACGAATATCCATGTTTGAAATAGTATTATTATTTTCATCCACACCTAAAGACGCATCAAAATTAGATATTACCTCAGAATATGTTGTTGTAGTACTTGTGCTTTTTTGTATTTAGTAACAGGTTGGTTGTGGGCAAATCCCTCAACATGTTCCCTATTACAATATCCGCTAAGAGCTTGGTTGAGGGTGAATCCCTTAATACGTTCTCTGTTAACGTATCCATTAATAAGTTGGTTGTGGGCGAATCCCTCAACACGCTCCATGTTAATGGTTGACTACCTAAGGTTTGCATTGACATTCACATAGGTGTTAAGCCTCTCGACGAGTTGGTTTGATGTTGTATTCTGTTTAATGCTAACCATGCAACCTTGATGCTCCGATCACTGTCGAAGGTTGTGTTTCTAGCCTTGCCTTCTGCCATTAAGTAAGGAGAAACATCGCTCTTGATGCCAACTGACGCAGTGGAAAATTCTGAAAAGAATTAGATCTTCGTCTAAAATTTTTAAAACTCAGAAAAAGCTTTTAGATCTCCGTCGTAAGACTTGTAGAACCAAAACTAACTAGATTAAACTAAAATACTCAATTTTATTGATCAAACTTGCTTACTTAAAGAATTACTAGACCCCCTTTATATAGCATTAGGATTTCCTAAACCTAATCAAATTCAAAGGAACAACTTATAAAAACAAAATACTAGAATCCTAAAATTATAAAACTGCTAAAAATATTAATTTTCTACTAATAAAAATACGAAATTAGTAAAATAACTAGATTATTAGATATCTAAGATTCTCGAGTTATTTTCCAAAAATCTCCCTGCTCACAATGTGACATCAAGTGAGAAAGTAGAGAGGAAGAGAACAACACAAAAAAGATCGAGAGAAAGCAATAGGTCAAGAGAGGAATCTTTATCTTGAATCAATTCTGTTGTCATTCAGATAGATAGGTAACTAAGATTTAGTAATCATCTTCTTAATGTATTTAGTCACGAACTGTATCGTAATTAGTGATAATTAACAATGTCTTTAAGAACAAACAAAGTTTAATTGGTGTTCCCTTAGTGAATGTTTAGATGATATTTGCCAAAGTCATATATATGAATTTAAAGTTTGAGTCTAACTTGTTCTTAATTCACACTCATATATCTGATTCAAATGATGTAAAATCAACCTGAATCAGTCATTCACACAAATCGCACGCAGGACTCTGATAAAAGAACAAATTCTCTTAAATCTAAACCGAATCAATAATAATTTGAAGTCGGATATTAGATCTGAAATTGAGAAATAGACAAACACCACAAGGCCTTTTCTAAAGAAGTTGTTTTTACAAAAGAGAATAGCATCAAGTGGAAAATGAAAGTGAAACCAACACTTTTAGATTTGGCTTTTAGTTGTTGTGATGAACTTTCTTAACTAAAATGTCTGTGACTTAGCAAGTTCAAATTCTCATGTACCCTCTATATGAAAAGCTATTTTAAATATGTGGAGGGGAAAATAATTGGAGTTTTTTCACAACATTTTGAAACTGTCGGCATTGTCGTCATTATTTAGATTATGGATATAGGAAATTTAGCATTACCTCCTCATAACAAATTGCTAAGTAGAAATACCTCTGTTTTAACTGGAAATAGGGATACTCTTTGTCCTCGCATTGTTTCATCGTCAGGGCACCAAAGAAAGTGTGTTCGGACATGATTTAGAGAAATGAAGTGTTTTACTTTCTCTCCCTGAATCCTGACGGGACATGTATCTCGGCTGGAATTCGGCCAAATGAAGTACCCGGCTCATCATAACCGTTGGTATCTAATCACCAAACTATGTGGTCACAGTTCAATTTGAACATTAGGGTTCTCTATAGCACCATTTTTCTACTGGGCACAGATAGGGGATTAAGGCATAGTATCTTCATATTTCTTTTCTCCTATAGTCATGAAGCATGTGCTTCTTTAGGAAAAAGAAAGCAAATAAGACCCACCAAAGGAAAGACAACAAAAGATGCTTCTTTAGCTCAATCAAGAATCACTCATCAAAACCCTAACCATTTCATATCTTCTAACTGTCCTCTTCATTTCTTCAAAACCCAAACCATATATAACTTGTTCTAGGTACCATGAACTTCATCTAATTTAGTGAATGGCCAACAAGGTAGTTAAGGCAACTTCAAAGAAAAACAAGGTGGTAAAGAGCAATGAGAACAAGAACTTATCATCTGTTTGTGAGAAGTCCATGGAAATCTTTATAAACATTATTAAGGTATCATCTCTTTCCCTTGCAACTATGAGTCTTAGGACATCATCGACACCGATGACTCGGGTTTGGGCTAACCATGAGCCAACTGTGATTAACTTGAGTATGAGCCAGGGGTCCGTGGATGCTGCATCCGTACTAGCCCAAGATCCGGGTCGGTTCATGTCGAAAGAGCCTGAGAGAAAATTGAAACTCCCTTCATACTTGGTGGAGGATCGAAGTCGGTTAATAACGAAAAAGCCCCAAAGCAAAATGTCTATACCTCCTAGCTTAGTGGACGAAAACATTGATAACGCAGCTTTGAATTTTATTAGACGATTTCATGAAAAGAATCGAAAGCTTTCAAAAGTCTCTTCAAGGGATATAAATTTACCTTCCTAATTACTGCGTAAAGTGCGTAACTATATTTAACTGGTAATCTTCACAGTCAATCTCGATATATTTGGTTATATGTCTTATGTTATTGGTATTTGGAATGGTGTGGCATATTATCAATATTTACATACATGTAAAATAAATGGAGTAATATTTTATGCAATTTCTAGCTTTTAGAGAATACAATTGCTTGATTATTTATATTATTTTGAGTTGGGAGATTAATGTCTTTGAACTCTTACTAGTTTGCTTGAATATGTTGATAAAGATTACAAGCATTGAGGTACTCTCTGTTTTTAATTCCCTTCTGTAATTGCATCTAATATTACTTTTAGGTACCTAAACCAATAAAACCTAAGAGGATGTTTGATTTTTTAGCACTTATAACTGATAGCATTTCTTAAGAGGGTTTTGATTTTTTAGCACTTGCAAGCTACTACCACTTACTAAGTCATTATCATAAGTGATATCATCATATCAATTTTAAGTGTTGTGGTGTTCGTTTTCCGCCGCTTCTATATGTTTGATTTTTGTTTTTATATTAATTTTAAAATGTTATAAAATTCAGAAATTGTCTATTTTAACCTTAAAGTATTTACATATTAGCATTTCATATTAATTCATTAGGCTCACGAGTTTAGGTTCAAGAGAACAACGATTTATGAATACCGTGTCAAAAATATTAATCGCAAATGATTAAGAATTATGAAGGAGAAAGAGCTTATGTTTTATCATGGAGTTTGGGTGTTCCATGATTAGTGAAGGAAGAGATGAGAAAAAAATTTAGAAGAAAAACTTAAGTGAAGGATGGGTGAAGATGGGGAAGAGTCATTGCTAAAGTCGTAAAAGGATTGAGTATTTATTAATTGTTTAAGATTTTTTTTTAGTTATAATTATATTGGTAATTATTAGTATATTAAAAGAATTATAAAAATGCCCTTTTTAGCACTTATAACTTGGAGCTTATTTTTTTACATTTACTTTGTCACCACTTAAACGTGATTTCACTTATTAAGAGAAAAAAGAAACGACATAAACTTGTCGGTCCGCACTTAATAAGTGCAAAAATCAAACACCCTCTAAGTTTTTTTTTTTTTTTGATGAAAGTAGGCATATGCCTGGAATTTATTTATTAAATCAAAATATTGGCTTTATCCGTCGCCAATGGACTTACAATACAATTAGGGGTATTAGGAACCTCCCAAATCTGAGTTACATTCTCATTAAGAGCGAACTTAGCTAATAAGTGAGAAACTTCATTAATCTTGCGCGGACAATATTGAAATTGAACGTTTTCAAAAATTGCAATTTCGGATTGTATTTCCGATACTACATTCCTGATCCTCCACGGAGGGTCTTCACTTTAGTAAGTTCTATCACTTAATAAATGTAATGTCGTTTCATTTCTATCACTTATAAGTGTAATGTTGTTTGTTTTTCATCACTTATAAACGTTATAAAAATGTGAATTGTCTAGATTATCCTTGCATATAACTAATTATATAGATTATCATTTTAAAAGCAACACTCATTACTTACGCACACCCCAAGTTCCTGTTGAAGTTCTTTTTTGAGTTGTAATAAAAAGAGGCCATTCTGGTTTTAAGGGCACATTATAAGTCGGCCAAATTATTTTTAGCATGTCAATGTTCGCCTGTTCGGCTCTCTCATTAAATATAATGAATTTAATGTATCTTACTTAAAAGATAAAAAAAAATTATATCTTGTCATGTATCCTAACGCCATATGACAGAAAAGTACATGAAAAATCTAACTACAATACGAAACTTTCTTGAATATATTGGATGTCCATTGAGTGAGTTGAGTAAGCCTTGCCATTACATAGTCTTCTAGGTTGTTTTATTTAAACAATCTATATACGAACATGGAACTCTTGTCTATCGAAATCGACCAAGTGATATACGTACCCTCAAATTCTAGATTTTTTTACGACATTAAGCTTCACTCAAAGTTCCACGACAGATCGATCTTACATTACTCAAACCACATTGTATCAATTATCTTAAATTCTCATAAATTTCAAATCAAATATACAAAGTCCACTATTTATATATAAAACTAGAGGGAACCTTGTCTACCATAAAAGAGCAAAGTGGGGGCAGATTCCTTATTCAAGATATAACATAAAGAAAAAGTAGTTCCCACTACTCAGCAAGTCACATTATAAGGAAGGTAGATGGTGATAGGTGAACATAATTGGAGTTATGATTACCACTCTTCCACACTATCTTCTATCACTCAAACATTGTGTGTCAAACTCTAATTGATTATAACATTCTTCTCAAACAAAATTCCAATTATTAATTGAGTTACTAATAGACAATAGTCTTTAAAAAGTTCAATCACATGCTACTAATTCAAAAGAACCTACTTTTTTTTTTGACCTTTTTATGAAGTTAATGGCATTCTTCTCTAACTCCATTAAAGACTTCTCTTATACGCACTTACCATTATTTTAACAAGGATTTTTGAGTGAAAGGCCCGAAAAATGGAGGGTAAATAAGCATTACCCCCAACCCAAAAGAAAAATGAGAACCCAGTCCAAATTGGCAGGACAACTCACACTTTTCTGGGTTTTATATTATTTATCCCTCTTTTACCCCTCCACGGGAAATTTCCGTGTTTTCTGACAATCTGACGGATGACAACGAAGCAATTAATTTCCCGTACATGACGTAATGTCAGAGAAACATTCAGATTTTTTGAGAATTCAAAAATGGCGCCATTTTTTGACGAAATTTCAGCCAATTTTTTTGGATCCCGCCCATTATATTTTCTTTCAACTCCTTTCTTCTTATTTATACATCCAAAAATCTTCTTCATCATTCTTATTTTATTTCACATTTTATCTTCTTCATCTCTTTCAATCTCTAAAAACATAAATTTTCTGTTCTTTCTCTCTCTAAAAGTTTTATGTTCTTATTTTTGGATGTTCATCATTCTTATTTTGTTTCACATTTTATCTTCTTCATCTCTTTCAATCTTTAAAAACATCAAAGTTTTCTGTCTTTCTCTCTCTCTAAAAGTTTTATGTTCTTATTTTTCTTCTTCATCATTCTTATTTGTTTCACATTTTATCTTCTTCATGTCTAAAAACATCAAAGTACATAACCAAATGGCTAGTGCTAGAAAATTCCTAGTTCAAAAGTGTCCAGTACTTAACCAAATGGCCAGTACACAGAACAATTCTCGGTGCACAAGAAAATTCTCAGCACAAAAATGTCTAGTACATAATCAAATGACGAGTGCACAGAACAATTCCCGGTACACAAGAAAATTCCCACTACAAAAATGTCTAGTACATAACCAATGGCTTGTACACAGAACGATTCCCTATACACAAGAAAATTACCAGAACAAAAAAGTCTAGTACATAACCAAATGGCCAGCACACAGAATAATTTTCGGTACACAAGAAAATTTTCTTGTACAAATCAATGAAAAACTACCAAAATTGAAGAAATTTGTTGAGATTGGAAAGAGATAAGAAATAAATCTGAAAAAAATAAACGAAATTTTGAGATTGGAGAGAGAAATTTAAAAAGATTGGAGAGAGAAATATGTGTGGGAGAAAATAAAAAGAAATAAGAAATAAATCTGGAAAAAAGAACGAAAATGGCAAGTTGGTAAATTTTGTAATGGCAATTCTGTAAATTCGTGGAAAGTACAAGGTTTGATGTCAGGTGCGTCAGACTATTTTTCAAAAAATTTCGCATTTCCCGGGAATTTTTCGGTGGTAATTTTATAAATTTATGGAAAGTACACTGTCTGATGGGAGGCGTGTCAGGTTATTTTCCAGAAATTTTCGAGTTTCCCGGGAATTTTTCGATGACCGTTTCGTAAATTTTGAAAAGAAGAAGGGTGTTTCGGAAATTCCACCCCGACCTCCTGACCATTGGACCTTCCCCTTATTCTTTTCCTGCAGCGGACCTGCTTCTTGTTTTGGGTCAAGGATTGGGCCTTTTGCCTAACCCCTCTTTTAACAACTCTCATTTTTTCCTCTCCCTCTTCTTGCCGTCTTGCCCTCTTGCCGGAAGTCTCTCTCCGACGAATATATTATCTTGATCTCTCTCTCCCTCTCTAACCGATGGCAGCTCTCACCGAATCTCTCTCCCTCTAACCGATGAAAAGATCTCGCCGACTCTTTCTCTCACGATGGAGAGAACTCTCACCGGATCTGTCTCTTTCTTTTCTCCCTCTTTCTCTCTCTACGCAAAGATCGGAAAAGCTAAACCCTTGCAGATCCGGCGAGGGTTTCAAAGAAAATGGTTTATATAGTGACCCTCGCCAGATCTGACGAGGGTTCGAACAAGACGAACCTCTTTAGATCCGGCGAGGGTTCACCGATTTTCTTGGTGTGATGGTTCTATTTGTTGGCGGTGCTCGTTGTGTGTTATGTTCGTGTTGCTCCCAATGTGTGGTGGTTGTCTGTTGATGGTGGTGGTGGGTTGTCTGTTGGTGGTGGTGGTGGGTTGTCTGTTGGTGGTGGTGGTGGGTTGTCTTTTGGTGGTGGTGATGGTTTTTCTGTTGGTGGTGGTCTCCCAAACAGCATATTGTGTTTTTGGTGGCGGTGGTGGCTTGGTGGTGGCGGCGGTGGTGGTACTGGTTGTAGTAAAATGTTGGAAGATTTTTTATTTATGGGGGCAGAAGAGTCTTTTGAAAAATTTCAGCTATTGACCCTATATTTCAGACTTGTTTTGAAGTCTGAATTTGTGGGCTCTTTTTCAGCCAATTCAGACCTTGACCATTTTCAGCCAGATTTTCCGATTTTCTTAAACTCAAAAAACAAACATCTGAAATCTGAATTGGGTTCCAATTCAGATTTCAGATCTGAAAATATAAAAAACAAACAACACCTAAGTCCATCATGAGTTTGATTTCTCACCCTCTTTTTGCACATGAAAAGAACTTTCTCTCGTGATTTTTACAATGAAGGGTTGAGATAAAAGAATTTCTTCGATGATCTGTACAATGAACCGTAGAGATAGAAGCCCCTAAATTACATCAAAATGACCATGTGAACTATTGGAATCGATAACTAATTCAAAAGGAATTGGACCGGTTTTTCCTTAATTTGAGGTACCTATATTCATCAGAATGTCGAGCAAGACGTCTCGTTGGATTTGGCTCATCGAGCTCTTGAATTTAGACCTAAATTTTGTCTAAATTCGATTCCGTATGAATGAGTTATTACCAAATTACTTTGGTATGGGTACCATTAACTCTAAACCGAGATTTTGAGTTTAGTACCACATTTATGATGTTGAAAAAACTGTATTTCCTTATATAGACTCTTCCATATATTTATGGTATGTTCGTTAAAATAGAAAGGTGCTTTGCGTGGTTTGCCGGCGTGGGTGCTTTAGAGGCGCACGCACTTCGCGAGGATTGATTGGAGCCTTTGATTTTACGATAATAGATTTAATCCGACGGTCAGGATGATTGGCGCCCTTAAGATAGATCCATTGATGATCTAACGGCGAGCGTTCAAGGCGCGAGATCTTGATAGATCCGTTGGGATCTGACGGTCAAGATGGCACTCGAAAACTAACAGTAAAATATGACTGTTGGGAAGCATCTATTCGTCTATAGGCAAGTGTCACCAACACTTCTATAAATACCAAACAGAATCCAGCAAACAAAAAACGAAAATTTTAGGATTCAAAGTTACATGAGCATTTAGAGTTTAATCACCAACACTTCTATAAATAAATCCAGCAAACAAAAAACGAAAGTTTTAGGATTCAAAGTTACATAAGCATTTAGAGTTTAAGAAGTCAATTCATCTGTCGTTCTTACTGTTTGTTCTAAGTTCGCACGCTTTCAGAAAAACGAAGTACTCTTGGTCGTCATACTGAAAGGTACAGCCGTTGTATCCCGGGAGACAGATATCTTACTGGTTTTAGTACTAATATCAGGGTGTTCACTGTCTTAAGGAAAGAGACAACCTGACTCAACTTTCTCTCTCTAACTTTCTAATTTATCACTGTTTTCAATTATATTAGTTTTTCTGTTTAATCTGTTTCGAATATTACAATATTTTTTTAGACATAAAATTATCTCTGAATTTATTTCAGAAAGACACTCTAAAGGGTATCCCTGTTTTTATTAAAATAGGAAGACTATATTCTTGTTTTTCCATAATACTAGTGAAACAGCATGAACTTCTTTGAGAGCAGAAATTTAGACAAATTATTATGAATGTTGGTCATTTTTGTTAAGAGAACACCATGGTATAAATAGAACATATGTGTTATTTTGTCAACCTTTAGGTCAACAAAATCCCAACCAATTTAGATGGACGGGCGGGATTGAAAGAGAAGTGAGCTCATTTTCTTTGTCCAAATCTTGTATGTTTGTCTAATCTGGTCGGAACTTTGATGTCCTGGAAGCGTAACAAGTCATCCACAAAATTAAATGATAAAATAATAGCAAAATAAAAGAGTAATCGAAGAAGAGGCTACAAGTCAAAACTTATTCTGACTAACACGAAATCAACAATCTCTATCTGTTTATGATTTTTTTTCATATTGACAATTGACTCATATTTATGGTTGTATAGGTCTACTTTTGTAGCCTCCATCATATTTTTTTAAATAAAAAATAAAAACACAAGTTGAAGAGATCTCCATCACAACATTTTTTTTTTAAAATGAAACATACTATTCTAATAACACTAACCTCAAACCCTACTTTCTTAATATCTTTTACAACCTCTCTCTCTCTCTCTCTCTCTCTCTCTCTCTCTCTCTCTCTCTCTCTCTCTCTCTGACATTGTACATAGAAGGAATTAATAACCTAATCTATCTCCTCCCCAATTCACCCACTTCCATTCTTAATATTTACAACATGTAATATACTAATAACAATAATAATTAAAATTTGTTCTTCTCCAGAATTCAAGCAACACTAATAATACTTCCACCATTAGAATCAATTTCTCCAGAACTCAAGTTTGATGAAATAGTTTGAAAAGCAGAGTTTCTTGGTGAAGAAGATGTTCTTGATGATTCAGGTGATGAAGGTGAAGAAATTGAGAGTTTTAGAGATAAATGAGATGGACCCATTATTGATTTCTGTGTTATATTCAAGTTAGCCAATCTTGATGAAGGTGGAATTGGAAGAACAGGATTTGGACGAATTAGCTTTGGAGGCTTTGATGTTAATGTTTCTCCTCCTGAATTTATGATCTCTTCTGAATTCTTAACATGATCTCCCATTTGAAAACCTAATTTGCAGTTTACTTGAGATGGTGATTGAGGTGTGAGATCTTGATGAACATTACTTTCTTCTTCAATTGGTAATCCCTTAAACTGTTTCAACAAAATCAAATTAAATATCAAACTTCATTAACAACTAAAGATAAGGGTTGGATAAAAAAAAAAAAAAAAACTAAAGATAAGGGTTATTTTGCAATAGGGTCACTAATAAGGATCTGTCAGCAAAAACATATAAAGTTTGTTCTTGAACCCCAATTAGTTGGAATTTATCAGTGTCAATGTGTCTATACTCTAGCAAAATAACCCTAAATTTAAAACTTCATAATCTAATTTTTGTAGGCTTTTTTAAAAAAATTTAGAGTTCATTTGTGATAGAATAACATATAAGTATCTTAATTCAAAAAAAAAAAAAAACATATAAGTATCTTAATAATTCAGAGACAAAACGCAAAAAGTTCTGCCCTAGACTGAAATTTATATGCGATGACCCTATGACAAAATAACCATTCCTATAATGATGAATTAAGGGTTAATGATCTTATATCCGACCACTATCTCTGCACAATCTCAACTAGGGCATATCGGTGAAATCTCAACCAAAGTATGTGCTCGATTTTTTTCTCTAAATCTTATCAGACCACATACTCCGTAAAGACATAGCGTTAGGGTTGATTTCGTAATAGAATCACATATAAGTATTTTATCAATTTAGGGACAAAAATGTAAAAAGTTTTGCCCCTAAATTGAAGGAAACTTATTTGCGATTCAATTGCAAAATATTTTTTTTCGTGCATTTTAAATGATGAGTTGAAGAATTACAGTATCGGTAGTGATATCGAATAGACTAGATCTTCGTCTTCTTCGATTAAGATTACTTCGACGAAGAAAATACTTTTGAGCGTGACTTGCTACTTGAGTTGGAGTTCTTGTTTTGACAAAATTTCTTGAAATTCCTCTCCAATCTCCTTTACCTACTTTTTGTAACCCTAATAAAAACAATTTGTGTTCTTCTTCTGTCCATGGAACACCTAAATCATCACGCAAACCACAAGAACAAAACCAGTCAAAATTCAAAAATCTTTAAAAAATTTGATTATGAAATTGAAAATTTATAAGATGAAATTGAAAGATCTGAAGATTTTACCTCTTTTGCGTTCACGATTTTGAGCTGAGTTATGAACAATATCATCAGATGCATAACCAGTAGCTATATCTGTGTTTGATTCATGAGATTGTTCATATTGAGAGAGATTGTTCATACTAACACTCTTTCTAAATGATCCTTCTGTTACTCTAACACCGAATAGCATAAATCCACCGGAGATCGATCCATCAGAACCACCGTTGCCACCACAACCGCCGCCGCCACAACCGCCGGTAACACCACCATTTTCACCACAGGTGCGTGAGTTATGACCATTGTTTCCACACTGTGAACAATTACGCGACATCTTCTTCCTCAGTTACCTGAAGAAGTCAAGCTTTCTCTCTCTAGAAATCTCCCCCTCTCTCTTTCTCTCTCTAAAAGTTATAGCTGAGACACTGAAAAACTTGTATAGAAGGTGGAAGTGTTTCGTTGGTTGATATACCAGAGTTTTGCGCCCTTTTCATGGTTATTATTCAGTACGTTAAGGAGCATTGTAAGTTATGGTACAACATCTATAGAAGATTAATGGCCGTTAGATTAATAATCGAAAAACTAAAGTAGTTTTGTGTGGCTAAAGAAATGAACATATAAGCGAGACCCAGATGGAATGTGGACGGTTCAGGTAGACTGATTGGATTTAGAGACGAAAATGAATCTCACTTATCTCTATCATTCATGTCTACCTAACTGAATCAGAATTAAGTAGCGAGTAAGTCCTACAGACTATCATTTTTTGTCAACAAATTTAGTATGAAAATGAATTAGGTTTAGAATAGGGTAATGAAAGGGAAATTGGACGGTCTAAATATATCCAATCATTCGTTGCGAATCTAATACAAATTGTAGTTTTGACGGTTTAGAATGAGTTGGTGGGTCTCACCCATTTAGGAAGAGATGTTGTAGGACCTATACATTGTAATGTTTATTTACATTTTGTGGTTCTTTTTACCAGAGGACTGTCATGTGCACCGACCGTTCACACAAGATCTTCATTGTTAGCATTTTATACTAGAAAAATGTCGAATTCTATGGTCTACTGGTTATACACAAAGACACCACCTCCGTGTGCTATGAGGTCTTGATTACATACATAAAACTATGATATGAAAATTTGTTGGCTCATTTGATTGTTAGTAGTCACGGGGGAGATTTTTGGCAGCAGAGTAATTACTTTAGTCATTCAGTTCGACAGGTCATGTGTCTTAGTATATTATACACTATAGTTTAAAATGTTACTTTTTTATGAGAAATATATGAAACACATGGAGAGAAATATTCAAAGAAAAAAATTGAAAGATGAGCAAAAGATCTTAACACTTGAAAGGCTAGGGGCAAAGGATTTTTTTTTATGAGAAGGGGCAAAGGATATGATATAATATTATTATGAGTGATTGGGTGGAGGAAGTTTAATTGATGGAAAGTGATGGAAAGAAAGAAAAGGGGTGGTGGAGGAGAAGAGTTCTTTAACCACCGTTCTCTTAGCATATTCTCTTCTTATTTGAGAAAGATTTCTCTGTCTCTCTATTTTTACAACTCTTTCTCTCTCTACTTTTCCCTTTCTTTCTCTCTCTCTACTTTCATTTGATAGTGTAGCCTGTGTGGGTGGATAGGTAAGAAAGGATAAGGTAGTGTGGGTTCCCACTCCTTAACTTCACTGCAGAACCTTTTTCCATATGTGGATCTCATGTTATGGAGGATTGATGGTCCTGTGTTTGTGTTTTTGTGGTTATATTTAGACCTATTTTTTTCTCTATTATGGAGACATTTAAAATGGTTGGTTATTGATGTTGTTTATTTATTTATTGAAAAATGTTACTCAATCTACCCACACATTTTCTCTAGTATATGAGGGATATACACACATTTTCTTTGTTGAAAAATGTTACTCTCTCGTACAATACAAACACAGTTAAATTATACATATATGACCCAGAATAAGATAAAGTATCACATCTGTCTAACCCAGTCGGCGAATTCTACTCACTTGAATTGTCAGGTAAAGTATGACTTCGGTTATTTTTTTCTTGAGATTTCTGTAATAATTTATTTTGAGAACTAACAAAAATAACAAATTCAAATACTTAGCTACTAAAACTTAAACCGTTTTATACTGATTTGAAAATTATTGTTCATAAAATAGGTATAATATATATTTTTTTAACTAACAACTACGGAAACTTCTGATTTTTTTAAATCTAACTTTTATAGCCCTAATATTTTTGTTTGGTGATGGGGCCATAACAGACCAAATAGCTCCATCAAAATACAACTCCTAACACCCAACATTTATTTTATTTATGGATCTCTTACCTATTCTTATAAGAACCAAATAGATTTTGGGAGGTAAGGGTGTTTTAGCCTTCCATTGTGAGTACCCAAGCTCTAATAATTAGAGGTGTGTGTCCCCTCCATTTATACAAGCTCAATGAGTACCAAAATTTGTTTTTCTTGGGAAGGAGTACCGATTGATTTAAACGTCTGGATACTTATTAAGTTTGAGATTGCAGATATATTCCAGAACCTAGACGTTCTTCCAAGTAATATGGATCATCACACTAAAGAGTGCATCAAAACTAATTATTACTTATAACACACAATGAAACACCTTAAAATCTACCTAATAAGAACAGACAAATCTCAATCTTTTTACATAGAAATGTGATTTGCTGATTGTTGTGTGATAATTAGGTGGAATTGTTCTATAATAAGATGTGAGTATGCCTTTCACTTAAGTTTAGGTTTCCCTTTAGTATCCTAACTAACAATAATAAAGAAACTTTAATAGTAGAACATGTGATTCATGACTTATTACTTATCTTAATGAAATAGGTCCACAATTAAACATAAGCTTATTGAGATTTCACCCAAATAGGGTCAATAAAATTGGCAATATATTGCTTTGGTCCCTACAAAGTTTAACTTTATATCCTTGACTCAAGTGTGTAGACAACCTTGTTTGTGTGGTTGTGAATCATTCATATGTCCAAATTACTTCATTAATGGATTAGTTGATTCTATTATTGAACACTTCTTCTCTAAGAAATTAATAGAAAGAAATCTTTATATTATCTCAACTTGGATTAATTATAATCTCCACTAGATTATAGAAAAGTTTATATTACCTAACACTTTAGAGAGTGAAATGTCACCACTTACGACGGTGTTTCTTTTTATTTCAACACGTCATCAAAGTAAAATCCATACAGTATTCGTGAGAGGGTTGTCTGCAAGTCGAACCCATGGACAACAACCCATCACGACAATCCTCTCATGTGAGACCGTAAGAGGATTGTATGTACAGACAAATCATTGGTACTAAAAGAAAGCCAAAATGAGAACACTTTTAAAATTGCTTCAAAATATACTGTACAAACTACAAATACATCTTCAAAACAAAATTGCTCATCCAATACCCAGCAAGAGTAACCAAAAACCCTACCCCTTTCTACTCTTTCCTACATTTTGTCATCTGACATGGCTCATGAATCTGGATCAAAGAACACCTACCTACTTCAATTGTTTACTACTAACCAAATACACCCTCATTTTTGAAAATACACAAAATTAAACTTTAATCGGCATCAGCTCCATGAACCTGTATCAAAACTTGCTTCTTATCTTTCTTCGCTTACCCATGAAAGTTGATGCGAGATGAGAGATTTTTCGAGCTACAAATTGGTTCATCTATACTGTGGTTGTCATAAACTTTGATCTTTCAAGGCTAGTTGCTGATTCTGGATTAACATATTGGTCGTTGTTGAAATCGGCTTTGGATGATAGAGTTCTAGGATCTGGTAATGAAGAATTAATAAAATTACCAAATGTTACAGATTCGGACGAGGTCTGGGCAGAGCCTGATAGAATCCGTTTTAGCTGAGGTCGATGACAGATTATACGGCCTTTGTTCCACCCAGGAAAACAGAAGGAGGTTGACACATTATCGTTCAGAAACGAGTATACGGCTTTTGCTATAGGGAAGTCTCGTGTTATTGTGCTCTTCTCCATCTCCCCTCTTCTGAATACAAGAAAGAAAGGACTACCATCCATTAGTTACATCATTCGAAGAATGTTCATCACAATAATAGCACGAGAGAGAGACAGAGAGAGACTACATAAGTTTAGACTTTAGAAAACTTATTTGCTGCTCATGTATCATATATGACTACAGTTTCTTATATGGAGGTCATTCTTAACTCTAATGAGAGCACTAAAAGATTATAAACAAGAATAGAAATAAGAAAAGAGGAAGGGAAAGGAAGTGCTATCGACCGGAGTGGACTAGCTCGAGTCCCGTGAGTTACTTGCCAGGCCCCTGACCCAGGAGTTGGATCATGGATCAGCTTGGGCTCTCCCCAAGCCCGAGCTGATCCCCGAGTAACTCGACCGATCTAGGCGAGTGCAACTGCATAGGTCATATCTAAGTATATATACTTCGAATGTCATGAACATAGAAAATCGAAAAGCAGTAAAAATTAGGAAAAACATACACTACTATAACAGATGCTAGATGAGGGAGATCCTCTTTGGATGTGAACATGTCGTGCACGTCTTTGAGCCAAACAGATGTGGCAGTAAGAGCACCACCTACTGACATCCTGCCAAACAAGCCGAGTCAAATGGTAAGAAGAGTTTTAGTACGTTTTTTGGTGGCCAAAGCGTACTCGGGAAAAAAGATTTAAGAATAAGAAGTATCGTACCTATGAACATCTACAGACCAGACTAGCTTGCTTTTACGAAATAACTCGGGGAATAGACCTCGTTTTGTTGCTTCATGGAGCACTCTTGCAGCTCGTGACTTCTGACCTAACCACCAAAGTGCCTCTAGAAGTGAATTATAGAATCTCAGTCCTAATCCACAACCTTCGGAGGTGAATTTATCGAATACGTACTCGACCATCTGCCAGTTCGACTCATCATCATAGTCCCCCTTTATCATACGCCCTATCACCTGATGAGCATTAGATACCCTGTTTGTAATCATCTCTTCTAGTAACTCGTAAGTGTCAGCCCATCTGAAATTGTATAAACGCAGTGATGAGAACCAATTTAACAAGAAAATGAGCACATATAATCGCAGAGAAGCCAAGTT
>BEHA01045214.1:161908-197236 GCA_002897215.1 Eschscholzia californica subsp. californica | reverse complement strand
ATATTGTTTATATGCAAAACTGCCAGGTTTGGTGCGCATTTTGGGTCTCTGATTTCACACGCCACGAGCAGAACCCCCACCGTCATGGTTCTGACATAGCCCTGGAATTCAGATTTTCCGAGGGGTTCTCTCCCATAGTTAATTCAATTCCACTAAAACATAGTACCCTCAACTTCAGCTCTTTAAGTGTGAAGCGGGAGGTATTTCAAGGTACAAAAAATGACTACTCTGGGCAATGTCTCTTAACGAATGCTCTACATAGGGTTTCAGTGATTTGAAAGTGTCAAAGAAACTTGCGTGATACATTAAAGTCCATGTGAAAACAAAGAAAGTTCGCAAGTTGGTAAAGGAATTCCATAGATGTTTTAATATAGAATGCAATCGTTTTAGTTGAGTATATCCTATTTGTTTTCTTTCTCATCCGCACAGTCTACAGGCTGAAAATTTTAAGATATATGTTTCTCAAGTCCATGAACATAACTTAAGCGTTCTGGTTTGACAACTCTTTAGGGAGCACTAAAATAAGATAACAGAAATAGTACTAAACACAATGATGTCAAATTAGGTTTTCTTCTTTTAACTCTAAATTTTAATAAATGGGCTTATAAAGAATCAAGCATATAAATGATTTCGAATGAACTTGGAACTTCATATTAAAAGAGAGTGTCAATCATTTTCATCTAAAATTTTATTTCTTGAAGTAAGGAACGACATACATGATTACCAAGGGATAGATAAATGGACAAGCAAGCGTGGGTTAGGAAAATAATAAAGTTAGTACTTCACACAAAATCATATAATCTCCTGCTAATTATTAGGATTTTCAAAGAATTAATTGAGAACAAGAGAATAAAGAGAAGTTAGAAAGCAGACCTGTCACTTTTCGCATAGACAGATAGTAACAAACAGTAGCACATGACACTCGGCATGATTCCCGAAGCTTTAATTTCCTGAAATTGCTCCTTGCTCTCCTCGACAAGACCTGCCGAGCAATAAACACTTAAAACTGCTTCAAGAGTCCACTCATTCGGATCACATCTTGCCTTCTCCATCTCAACATAAGCCTTTAATGCTTCTTCAAACTGACCTCCTTGTCTAAAAGCTTCAATCACTCCATTAAACGTATAAGTATTTCGTGCGACACCCGATTCACCCATTCTCCACAATACCGCTTCACATTCTTTATAAAGCCCGCCCCTCCCAAATGTATGTATTAACGAATTATACGTTTCAACAGTAGCGCGACTCCCAACTTCGTGCATCGTATTAAATGCAACAAGGGCCTCTTCATATAAAGTAGCCTGCCCAAAAGCTTCTATAACTCCTGTATAAGCTTTAGAACTAGGCACAACTCCTTTCTCACTCATGTGCAATAATATCCGTTTCGTGTCTTCATGAAGCCCACCTTTCCCACAAGCAAATATCAATCCCTCATAAGTTTCCATATTCGGTTCGACGTTTTCCTCGACCATATCATGAAACAAAGTAACCACTTCTTTGAAATAACCCCCTTTACCGAAAACTTGTATTAGTATGTTATAAGTCGTGGAATCTGGCTCAGTATTACTTACTTTCATCTCAAGAAAAAGCTCTCGAACTTCATCGTACCTCCCATTTTGACCGTACAAATTCAACAAAATACTATAAGTTATGGCATTAGGCGTACAACCCGCCGCTTGCATCTGCCTAAAAACACCCATAGCTTCGTTAATCAAACCAGAATCAGCATAAGCTTCTAATAATACATTATAAGATGTAATATCGGGCAAATTACCTTCCGCTTCCATTTCTTTTAAAAGCTCGGAAACTTTCTCGAGTTTCCCTAATTTACCAAAAGTTTCAACAAGATAAGCATGGGTAGTAATATCAGGAACAATTCCAGCTTCATTCATTCCCCTAAAAACCATTTCGGCCTCATCACCTAAAGCTCTACTAGCACAAGCACCAAGTAATGTATTATAAGTAACCAGATCAGGTTGAATTCCATCATGTCTCATTTGTGCAAATAACCCTAATAATCCTTCCCAATCTAACCCACCTCTAACACAAGAATTAATAACAGTATTGTAAGTTAAAATACTAGGCGAAATTCGTTCTTCTTTCATTCTATCAAGAAGTTCAAGAGAAACCTTATACTGACCGTTTCGACCATAAGCATTAATCAAAGCAGTGAAAGAAAAAACACTTCTTGATACACCATGAACAGGCATTTCATCGAACACTTCCGAGCATTTATCGAGTAACCCTTCTCTACCCAAAAGACCAATCATGATTGTGTATATATGTTCATTAGGTTTACACCAAATCTGTCTCTGCATATATTTGAACAACCTAAGTGATCTTTGCCAATCTCCCCTTTGAGCAAATTCTTTAAAAACAAAAACAAAATCATTAAGAGAAAGTTTGTTTTTGAAAACATCAAGACAACGAGCTATACTTCCTCTAGGTGGTAAACTACTAAGTTTGTTAATTAGGGTTTCTACATCATAACTATATTTGCCTTTTTCAACTGTAACTGATGGGTTTCCTAGGATTAATTCTTTGGGTTTTGCTCTTGGTTTGATTGAGTTGAAGAGAAGTCGACGATTAGTGGAGGAAGGAAAAGAGGGTTTTTTATTGGGGAAAGGGAAGATGTGAGAAAACTGTTTTCTTCTGGTAGTTAGTTCTCCGCCATGGGAGGTAGTTGATATGAGAGAAATAGAAGCTATGGTTGTTGGGTTAGAGATAGATAGAGAAAATGTTGGGGTCATTTGGTGGTGGTTTGAATTCGCATGAGATTTTGAATTCTTATTGTTTCTCTCTCTAACTAACTAGTATGGAGTTTCTCTGACTAGCTAGAATGGAGTTTCTCTCTCTAGGTTGGAAGGTGAAGATGGATTGGGAAAGATGAAGAAAGGAAGAGGGGTTTGAAGATGGGGTGGGAGTAGGACACGTGGGTTTGAAGGTTGTGGATAACAAAATTGAAAAGAGTGAACTTTTGGTCGGAGAGAAGAATGAAAGAAGACTTGCTACTCCAAAGAGGAAATCTAGGCTTGGTTCCAGGTTGAGATTTTGAGATTTTATATGCCCGATGTTTTCTTTTAGGGTCTGTTTGATATGTGAGAAAAGTGGGTGAGAAAAGTGATTTTCGTTTGTTTGATTAGTCCTTAAGAATGAGAAAACTGAATTCTTATGGAAAAAGAAGTGGCAAAAAAGGTTGTTTTGTTTTCCCACAAATAAGGTGGGAAAACCGAACTCCCACCCTCTCCAAAGACGCGTTCTCTCTCCTCTTCTGTCTTTCTATCTCAAACTCTCATATCTCTCACTTATTCAAAGATCATTCTGAATCAAATTTTCTCTCTCTTTTTCTACTATTTCTTAGAGAGAGAGATGAAGTACATATGAGGCATGTATCATCCACAAAACTCTCAATTTTATCCCCTTTCTTACTATCATTGTGGTTTTTGAAGAGATGGTTGAGTTGTTAGGGAATAACATAAAGAAAAGAAAACCCTTGCCTCTTTGAGAAGTTGAAGATCTTAAGCACATGATTAAATTAAGAGTTAATTCCTATTTGACCCCTACTTTGTGACCAGCTTCCTTTATGGCCTCCTATTTTTCGTAAATTCAAATATGACCTCCCTTTTTAATGTAAATGTCATAACTACCCTTCTTATAAATATTTTTCAAAATAAAATTAAATAGAAAACATGGATTCCACTTCACCTTTCTCTCCACCTCACCTCTCTTTCTCTCCATTTCACCTCTCTCTCTAACTCACCTCTCTCTTTCCAAGTCACCTCTCTCTTCTGCGACGAAGGTCGTCGGCAGAAAAATTTTCAGCCTGCGGCCTTAAAAAAAACTTCTACCTCTCTTTAAACAAACAGACCGAGGCATGTTCACAAACAGACCTTCAAGATCTGTTCACAAACAGATCTGTCTGTTCGTGAACAGATCTTCGTCGGAGAGATGAGTGATATGTGAGAAAAGTGGTTAGAAAATTGATTTTCGTCTGTTTGATTGGTCCTTAAGAATGAGAAAACTGAATTCTTATGGAAAAAGAAGTGGCAAAAAGGGTGTTTGATATGGCCTATGCTACTCCAAAGAGGAAATCTAGGCTTGGTTCCAGGTTGAGATTTTAAGGTTTTATATGGCCTATGCTTTCTTTTAGGGTCTGTTTGATATGTGAGAAAAGTGGTTAGAAAATTGATTTTCGTCTGTTTGATTGGTCCTTAAGAATGAGAAAACTGAATTCTTATGGAAAAAGAAGTGGCAAAAAAGGGTGTTTTATTTTCCCAAAAATAAGGTGGGAAAACCGAACTCCCACCCTCTCCAAAGACGCACTCTCTCTCCTCTTCTGTCTTTCTATCTTAAACTCTCATATCTATCCCTTATTCAAAGATCATTCTGAATCAAATTCTCTCTCTTTTTTCTACTATTTCTTAGAGAGAGAGAGAGAGAGATGAAGTACATATGTGGTATGTATCATCCACAAAACTCTCCATTTCATCCCCTTTCTTACTATCTTTGTGGTTTTTGAAGAGATGGTTGAATTGTTGGAGAATAACATAAAGAAAAGAAAACCCTTGTCCCTTTGAGAAGTTGAACATCTTAAGCACATGATTAAATTAAGAGTTAATTCCTATTTGGCCTCCTATTTTGTGACCAGCTTCCTTTATGAAGAGAAAAAGAGGTGAGGTGGAGAGAGATGTGAGGTGGAGAGAGAGGTGAGGTGGAATTCATATTTTTAATTTAATTTAATTTAATTTTGAAAAAAATATTTATAGGAAGCCTAGTTATGATATTTACATTAAAAAAAAGGGGATTATATTTGAATTTACAAAAAATTGGGTGCCATAAAGGAAGCTGGTCACAAAATAGGGGGCCAAATAGGAATTAACTCTTAAATTGACTATCGTTGAATTGATCTTTAAACTCCTAAAACCTCAAATTCCAGATCTTCTATGGTGAATCAATAACATAACCATCAAAGATGATACAATCATCAAATATTTAAAGCTTGGTGAAATCACATTGTTGAAGTTTGGTGAAATCAAACTTTCTTGTCTTTTATTATTTTGAATCTCAACCCTGTTGTTTTCTTCTTCCGTCGTCGTCATCAACAACAACTTGATTAAAATCCTAAATAAGATAAGGAATTGATACAGTCGATAGTGATTAGAAAGGGAAATTCTATAAGCGCCCACATAAGTGTTATCGCAATGCAAATTCTTAACTGATTTGGAGCGCCTATAGTAGAAAGATAGGGCATCTATAGTAGAAAGATAGGGCGCCTGTAGAACTCATCTGATTAGTGAGCCTTGATGACTGAATGGCCCAAAATCCAAAACTACAGCCACCCTAATATCCAATTTCTGATATTTTTAAAGACACTTGCCAATTTTCTTATCATGCTTACCAAACAGATAAATCTTTAATTTCACATAAGAAAGAATTGACTTTCTTTCCGATTAGAGAGAAGTGACTTTCTTTCCCACCATTTTTTACGTAACAAACAAACCCTTAAGATCCGTTTGATACATGGAAAAGTGTTTGGATGTGAAAATTAAGTATTTTTTGTGGGAAAGAAAATCATCATTTTCGAATGTGGAATCAAATTTTAATGTTTGTTAAGAATGTAAGAAAACTAAGTAAGTTCTTTCAGAAAACGATGTATTAATTGGACTCATGGGGTGCCTTTAGATTTTGCTATTTTGTTTCTCTTCTCCAATTCTCATCTTTCCCAATTTCGGAAAACTTTAAGAATCTACTTTCTTCCCCAAATCAAAACCTTAGGTTTTGGGGGAAGAAAACCCTAGGATCTCCCCCTAATCGAACGAGATGATAAAACCCTAGCAGAATCAAGCAACCTATTAACTTCCTCTTTCTCTTCTCCTTGGAATCTAACAACCCTAACATATTCCTAAATTGAGCATAATACTTGTGAAGTTACATATGAATTTTGGAGATATAAGAACCGATATACCTTTGGATTTCTAGCTCAAATTTGAACAACTGTAATAACCCATTTTGGTATTGTAATTTCATAAATTTGTTCTTAGTTCTCTGATTTCTAAGGGAACATAACCAGGGGGAGCAGAGAGAAAGAGTCAGAGTCGAATGAGTAAGAGAGTGAGGGGAGGAGAGAGTGCAAAGTGTGATTGTGGGAGAATAACTTTCCCATGTGTTAAGATGCTAAAATCTTTCGCTAGATTTTCTTACCGTTTTTCTTACAAGAATTAGGATTTCACACTCTTTTGCTTGTACCAAACAACAAAAATCGATTTCTTACAAAAATCTATTTCCCAACCTGATTTTTGGAGGTATGACACAGACCCTAAGAAAAATTATTAGAACAATTTAGACATCAATACATCATGAGAATATAACTTGAATTAGATGAGTGCCTATGTTGTCATGGATGCTTGAGTTTTTAAAGATCACTGGCAAAAAGATAGGTAGAGATACTAGGAGTAGTAAGAGAATGTTTATAACTTTGTATTAGGACAATTATATGTGTATGATTACCATTTCTTTAAAAAATTCTACGTAAATGATGAGAAAATACAGGGATTTGAGATCATTTTTCCTTAGCCCTTTGGTAAGAGAATATTTTGTTCCTGCTAATCCATTTAAAAACAAATGATTGTTGAGGTACACAGATGTATGAGTTTACAAAAGGTGTGAGAGGAATATTTAATGATAAGATAAAGAAAATTGTCAAAGGCTTTTGACATGTGGTCTTCCATATAAGCTATCCAGGATGCCGAGCCCGGACTAGGCACCCGAGCCCGCCAAGTTTCCAACCCTAGTTGGGAACCCACATAAAAAAATATGTTGACATTTACAATAAAAAGTCCAAATAAAATTATCCAAAAGAACTTTCAGGTTAATCAACAATTTTTATATGATTTTGTAAGTTAGTAATACATAAGCTGATTGGCTTGAAAGTTCGAAGGAGCATTTGGATATCTTGTCTTTGGAATGAAAGTGATATTGGTGTGAATGTGTGATTTAATCATGGTTAATTGGAGAACATATCCTTTGAATTTTTTTGCACCATTTATCACATATGACTGGTATCATTTGAGATCATAGAAGTAAAGACATCAAAGATTCATTGTAAGGGAAATTTCTACGACTAATTGTTAGAAAGGTTGTGACTACTTGTGAGTCTTAGATACTCAATTACAACTAAAGCCGAATATCAAACAACACGAAGATGGGTAACTTTGAAGATATTTTACACTTAAGAGATGAATTAATTACAACTTATTCTCTCTAAATAAGGAGAGAATAATTATAAACAACCTCTCTCTTATATTAGGAGAAATAATATCAACTCCCTCTTACAAAAGGAAATACAAGTATTCTGAAGAAACTATATTTTCTCTTTAATACTAACACATTTTCTCTTGTAGGTTTATGAAGATGGAAGAAGATGGAATGGGATGGTTTGAACATCACCATTTCTCTCCTTTTATAGTGTAAAGAACGAAGATTATGTTGACACCTCACCATTGAGGTGTCATTGTACATTTAGGGTGTCTCTTTATGGAGTTGGCATTTGTCATATGAGAGTCTCATTTGAGGACATCTCAAATGAAATGGACACCTCAACATAATGAGGTGTCTCATTTAAATGAAGACTCACATGAGAGGAAGCCACCTCAAACTTATTGTTCCCATATGTTGCCACCTACACCTATATGGATGTCATCACACCCATATGATGCCACCTTATCCCCTAATGTTGTCACCTCATGTTTGAGCAACAAAAGTATCTTTACACCTCTTGTACATTCATGTTCAACATTCTCCCACTGAAAGTTACTTTTGCTTGTAAGTTCTCCACCCTATCTACTTTGCTCTTATGATGCTTACGTTTTCTGCTAGGTCGATGGAGGATCGACACCATATAAACTTGTTATGGTGTACTGGTTTTGTCAACATAACTGATAGGTTCTCTTCTGTATGGATTTTCTCCATACTAATATTTCCTTCTTCTACCTTCTCACGAACGAAGTGATATTGAACTCGTATGTGTTTCATCCTCGAGTGAAATGCTGGATTCTTTGCTAAGTGCAAAGCGCTCTGACTATCACAAAACAAAGTTACCTTCTCTTGTTTGTGTCCAAGCTCTTCTAGTAACATTTGCAACCAGATTGTCCCTTTGCTAGATTGTGTAGCTGCCACGTATTCTGCTTCCGTCGTAGAAGTAGCCACGATAGACTACAGTTTCGAAACCCAACTTACTGCTCCTCTAGCAAGAGTAAACACATACCCTGTGGTGGATTTGCTTTTATCAAGATCACCTGCATAATCCGAATCAACATTGCCTTTAACAAGAAAGTCTGGTCCTCCATAACATAATGCATCATTTGAGGTACCCTTGAGATATATCAGGATCCTCTTCACCGCATTCCAATGCTCTCTACCAGAATTTTCCATGTACTGACTAACTGCTCCCACTGCTTGTGCAATGTCTGGTCTTGTACATACCATAGAAACATTAGGCTACCTACTGCTAATGCACATGGTACTCGAGACTTCTTCATCTTCTCTGCTTCACTGCTAGGACATAAATTTGAAGATAACTTGAAACTAATAAGAAGGAGGGTAGAAATTGACTTACTATCTTGTATATTAAAGCGTCGCAAGATTTTCTTCAATTAGTTTTCTTGAGAAAGCCAAATATTCCTATTATTTCTATCTCGGTGAATTTGCATCTCTAGAAACTTGTTTGCTGGCCCCAAGCCTTCATTTCAAATTCCCTAGCCACTTGAGTCATCAAATTTTCAAGAAGAAATCTAAATGCTCCAACTAGAAGGTTTTGAAGAAAAAAAGAACTCGGTTTGCAAGTTGAACAAATCTCTATATGGTCTCAAACATGCGCCGAGATGTTGGTATAAGATATTTGATTCCTTCATCACGATCCTAGGATACAACAGAAATGAAGTTTTCACATCTAACTGCTCTAAGTACAAGTCATATGTAGCACACATCTTCAGGACTACCAGAACTGTTGTAAGTCGTACAACAGTTGAGAATATCTCGTTGAAGTCGATACCTTCTTTTTTAGAGAAATATTTCACTACTAATCTAGGACGATACTACTCCACTTGGTCATTGTCATCTCGTTTGATCTTTAAGATCCATTTGTTTCCGATGGCTTTCTTTCTATGTGGTAGATGAACAAGATCCCACATATTATTTTGATGGAGAATTTCTATTTCTTCTTGCATTGTCGTCATCCATTGAGAAGCTTTTTGACCTTTTATAGCCCATGATAAGTTGAATGTTCTCCATCTTCCGTTAGTAGACAGTATGCAATATTCCCAAGTTGGTTATCTCCGCTCCCGAGTTGACTGTCGAATTAGTGGAGTTTCAATCTCAACTTCTTCTTGTTCTCCGTGCTCTAGTTCCGCTTCAGAAGAATTTTGATCTTCTTGTTCATTTCTAACATGAACTATATTACTCTCTTATTTTTCCTTTAAAGTATTATCATTTGTATGTACTTTGTCTTGTGTAAATATCACGTCCCTGTTGATTATCACTTTGTGGGCAGTGGGATCCCACAGGCGGTACCCCTTCATACTATCAACATACCCTATGAAAATACATCTTCTAAATTTCGAATCTATCTTTGATTTTTCTTGGGTGTTGTACATCACGTACATCGGACTTCCAAACATATGTAAGCGAGAATAATCAACTGATTTACCTATCCACATTTCCATTGGCGTCTTTAGAGCAATTGTGGTTGATGAAGACCGATTGATCACATAGCACGCGGTCTTAACTACTTCCGCCCAAAAAGATTTGGCCGCAGTTCTCAACATTGTTCTTGTTCTTTCCAACAAGGTTTTGTTCATCCGTGCTGCCACTCCATTTTGATGTGGAGAGTACACCAATGTGAACTATCTTTTGATGCCTTCTCTTTGACAAAATCTATCAAACTCAATACCAGTATATTCTCCTCTATTGTCTAACCTTAGCCACTTGATCTTCTTCTCAGATTCAAGTTCTATTTGCGCTTTGAAATTTTTGAAAACTAAAAAAACATCTTTATTGGAAACACCCAACATCTCCTGGAATAATCATCAATAAAAGATACAAAGTATCTTGCACCTCCTAGAGACATAAACGGTGATTGGTATACATCAGAGTGAACAAGGTCGAAGATAGTCTTGCTTCTAGCATTTGAACTATTGAACTTCAATATGTGCTGCTTACTAGTAATACAATGCTCACAAAATGGTAAGGAAACCTTTTTGAGTCTAGGAAGAAGGTTTTGTTCGACGAGAATATTCATATTGTTCTGATATGTGCCGAGTTTTTGGTGTCATGGATTTATTGACTCTTCTATCAAACTGGTTGATGCAACTGAGCACTTCTCCCTCTTGTTGTGTTTCTCCTTGAAGCATGTACATATTAGCAGCTATCTTTTCTGCTTTCATGATCACAAACGCACCTTTGACCACCTTCACTTTCCCATCTTCAATATGGATTTGACACCTGAGACTATCTGATTGTCCTAAAGACAATAGATTTTTCTTTAGACCTTTAACATGGCGTACCTCCTAGATCGTGCGAACGATACCACCATACATTTTCAGTTTGATGCTACTAATACCAACAATCTCCACAACATGATCATCTATCATGTACATAGATCCTCCAAAAGGGGCTCGTATTGATGGAATCATTCTCTCTGAGGGGTCATATGTCATGTGGCTCCTGAATCCATAAGCCAAATTTCAACAAAAATTCTTCTTCTTTCATGAACTGACCTTTCCTCGCTGTATAAAATTTTGCCTTCTTCTGAGGTACCCGCTACACAACCCTGAGCGTTTGACAACTCAGGACTTTTTTCTTTTTTCTTCTTAAGATTCCAACACTCCCTTTTGTAATGCCCTTTCTTTCCATAATAGTAATACTTCACATTGTTCTTACTCCTTGATTTTGATCTACTTTGTTTTTTACTCCCACATGAGTCGCGTTCTATTGATCGTCCTCTCATCATTGTCAAAGCTTTAGCTTGTTGTGAGCTTTCTTGTCTATCTTCTTTTTTTTAAGGCCGATTTTCTTCTTCAAGAACTGCAGCAGCAATATCGTGAAAGGACAAAACTTCTGCATTGTTTCTTCTAAATACTTGTTTTTCCTTTTGTAAGAGAGAGATTATAGTATTTCTCCTAGCATAAGAGAGAGGTTGTTTATAATTGTTCTCTCCTTATTTAGAGAGAAGTTGTAATTAATTCATCTCTTAAGTGTAAATCGCTTGAAAGGTGTTCATCTTCGTGTTGTTTGATATTTGGCTTTAGTTGCAATTTGGTGTCTAAAACTCACAACCTTTCTAACACTAGTATGTAGCTAATGTGGAAGGTGGTTTAAAATCAAAACCTTTTAAATAGAATTGACATCCCAAAGAAAAAGAGAAGAATAAACATACTCTACAAAATCAGTTGGAGCTACTTTGGTAGTCTCAATGACTAATCAAATATAGTCCCAAGGACACATTCAATGTGATAAATTCTTTGCAAATTCAATATCTTTGTTGACGACATTTTTTAAGGGTCCTTCTAAAATTATGAAAAAAGATGTTGTCTTTATAACAATTAACCGTTCATCATTCCAGAGCGGCTAGAATCCAGTTCGAGTACAATCCAGTTTGGTCCGAGATAGGCTAAAAATAAACCCCACAACTTGGCCCTGAAGATGGTGGGAATCATGTCACTTGCCTCCTTATAGACACTCATTTGTGAGAGTGTTTCTTTGTACTTTAACTTCTTCATGTAATTCCTTTTGGCTTTGCCACATCAATGAAGTTAACAGTTTCCAAGAAAAAAAACAATTAACGTTCATATACCTTAATTGGTTGTACTTATTTAAATGTTTATTTTCGATTTACGACGTTTAGTATGAATTGGTAATATTCGATTGTTACATGATAGAACTACACCCACCAATGTTCTTTCACATGGGGCAAAAAATTATAACAACTCTAATTTGAAAGCGACAAACTTTATTTAAATCTAAGTAATGGAACTTATTAAATCATCTCTTTCAAAAACATTAAATTTTGATCAAACACCTAAGATTAGTTAGGTATTTTTGGTGGGTAGGCCAAGGGATTAAGACATCAAGAAGAAGCTTTCAAGGTCTCATCATGACAAGCTGGGTGTTTGAAGCCTATTATTTTGGGGAAAAAGATAATTTTCCCGAGTACAAAATTTTAGGTGGAAATATTTTACCAAAGTTTTTGTTCTCCAAAATTATAATCAAGTTTTTTTTGTTTCTCCCGTGGTTGAGAGAAAGAGAGAAAATGGTACAGGTGGTGGTTAGAGCTAGTATTCCGAGATAGAAAGAGATGAGGATTGATGGTTGATGTTTGGAGAAAACAAGAAAAACTTCACAGGCATAAAGTATTGCAGTGTAGAATTTTTTATCCAAAGACGTCTCTTTCACTCTCGTATGTTTGCCTCTTCTTTCTGATTCTCTCTCTGTCTCTCTCTATCTCATCCTCAACTGAAACCCCAAGGCTTTGGTTCTAGCAGATTGGTTCCTCGATCAATTGGTTATCTTCCTTCACCAAGTTTGAAGTGATATTACTTAACAAATGATTCTCAATTTCAAATGGTTAGCCACATTATTTCTCAATCAGTTAATAGACTAAGTTCTTGTGCAAGGACGTGTTTGAGGGGGTGCGACCGGTGCGATCGCACCGATCCCCCTCAAACCACATAATTTTCTCATGGAGATAGGGGCCCTACATGCCGAGTAAATATATGTTTTCGAACATAGGTATGGTAAACCTCGAACATAACTGAATTGGTAGGAGAAAGAATATCATTTTTTTCCTCTCATGGAGATAGGGGCCCCAAAATTGTAACATTGACTATGAGGTCTCAGATTCAATCCTCTCAACAATCAATTTTTTGTTTATTTCATCAACTCATTAGTATCTCAAATTGTTTCAAACAACAACTATTTTCTTCTCAAAAAACAACTATTAGTTATTATATTAAGTTATGGATAAACTATTAGTTCACTTTGTATGTTTAAGAAGTTTTTTTTTTTTTTGATGAAAAGGTATGTTTACGAAGTTGAATAGCTATTGTAATATTCTTTTCATGGAAAAAGTGTTGTCAAATGTGTATGGTGTTTGCTTATAAGTATTTGGGAGGAAAAAAATACACAACTTAGATTCATCTGAATTAAACTTTTTTTTCTTATCATACTTAGTTCAGTTAGGATAATTACTAAATGTATAATGTGCGAAAAAATTTGCTACGTTTTAGTATCATTAGAGAAAGGGCTATCTTCAACAAAAAAAAAATTAGAGAAAGGGCTACAAACATTTTTTTTTTCAGACCGGATTTCCAAATTCTCAGGCACGGCACTGTTCTTTGTGTTTGGTTGAGAGAGTGGGTTGGAAGTTCCTCTCAATTGTCAAACTTCTTCACTGCAAGTTTCACAGTCCAACTTGGAGTTAAGACCGTCAATCTTTCCAACACGAATACCGAGGCACCAACTACTTCTCTTTTTGAGATTTAAATTTTGAAAACTGTCAGAAAAAGATAAGCGCTAAATGGAAATCCACGTCACCTCAAAACTTGCCTGTACTAGAGCGCCTAAATCGATTATGCTAAGCGCCTTTAGAACTTCCCATCTTTTATTACTCTGAAAGACTAATCGAACTAACTTCACCGGTCATTAAAAGTGGCATTAACGTTAATATAATCATAATTAAAGGGTAATTAAGTAATTTAAGTTTAATTTTCAGTTCATAACAGACAGGTTTGGATGAAGAAAGGAAAGGGAAAAAAACAACCTCCTTTCTTACTCTAGAGAGAGAAAGAGAGAGATGGATGAAGACGAGGTAAAAACCTAACCACCAACCACCACCACCACCACCGCCGCCGCTTCCACCACCACCATCATCTCTATCTGTCTAGATTTGGGTTTTGATTGATTGATGTTTTTGATTTTGCAGAATTTAGTGGGTTTAAAGAAAGCATATGCAAGTATAATCCTAAATACAGGAAAAGAGGCGGCAACTAGGATTATGATTTCAGAACAAAAGGCGTTTCGTTTTCAACAAGAACTATCTTCTACTAAAGAAGAATCACTTAATATGCTTCTTCGTTTGAAACAGATGACTGATTTTAAGGTAAATTTTTTTCAAATTTGATGAGATAGGTTTTATTCAAACTGGGTCTTTGATTTTGTTCTATTCTGTTCTGTTTAGATGAATTTTGGGAATTTTGTGTTACTTTTACTAGTATTCTTATGTTTTTCTCAAATTTAGGTTTAGAGTGAGAGATGTTTTGGGTGATCATTTTGAAAAGATTATTAGCTAGGTTTATGGTTTTTGGAATTTCGTTTATTGTTGGTGTATTTGTTATTGACATAGGCTTTGGTATAATGTATGTTCAATTAGGTATTGTTCATGGGGAAGTGAGTTACAAATAAGTCACTATATCTCTCGCATTAGGTAGCAACTCGGTGTTGAACTTTATTGTTTACCGATGTAGCAGGATCCTCGGTTAAGCACTGAGATTTGGTTAAGTTTTTCCACTTGAAATTGAGTATTGAGAAAAACTGTCGTGTAATAATTTCCGAATGGAGAATCCCCATGTGAGCTATGTTATTTATTGTAGTATGTTGTATCGTTATGGAGTTCATGGAAGACTTGGCGAAAAATGCTTGAAGCTATCTTAGTCACAGTAACTAGCTAGAGGGAGTACACCTAGGAAGGATCTTTTCTTCCCATGTGTTTATCGGACGTTTATGCCTCTTTTGATGGCTTTAGTCGTTACTTTGTGTTTTTATCAGACGTTTTTTATTTGCATTTCTCCATATTGAAACTCTACAACTGTTAATTCCTCGTCGAATAAAAGTCCACTGGTGAAGAATGAGTTGGTTATCATGGCTGTTGCAAGCTTAGATGTGTCCTGTGAACACTTGTTTAAACTCTCAAAGCCATGGAGAGAACTCACTTGGTCCAGAATTTGCAGCAATATTGCATATATGTTACGACTTCCAACCGCCGTTGTCACATTGTACTTGTTATACTTGAGCTAACATCGGTCTATACTTCTAACTAAACAGATTGCTGAATTGGAAGTTACATGCTTCAGCCAAAGAAGAAGGATCGAAGAGCTTGAAGGGGAGCTCCACAAGACAAAGGGGACAGTTTTCTACCTCAGAGAACAGGTTAAAGGAGTCCAGAATGAGTTGGAGAAGAAGAAAACCAACGAAGTGCCTCGTTCTGATGAAGTAAAAGAGAGAGGTCTTCACCTGAACATTGTCACGCAGGTGAATGAACCAGCTACTCCTGATTCGGTTTTATCACTCCTTCCAGATTCAAGATCTGAATCAACTAAGGGTAAACCTCTTGATCAGAGAAATACAGAAGATAACTGTCATAAAGTGTCTAAAAGTGCAACTATGCAGCCTGAACCCTTAATCACTTTTCAGTCAGAAAATTGTTATGTTGGCAACCCTGATTTAGACTCAATAGTAATGGGAAGCAAAGAGCCCGAGCCATATAGAAATGGGTGTACCCAAAGAATTCGTGCAATTGAAAGGAATATGCTGAATAGTGTATCGCCTCTTCCTGCACAAGCAGATGATCAGTCCACAGTCATAAAGGATGAATCTATCAGTACAGAGGAAGAAATTGGTGAAGAAGTTGGTGCACAACCGTCTTCACAGGACGAGACAGTGAGGAAGAAAACAACTGGAGTGGAAGAAATATTGCAGCAGGATAGCAGTGGTGATAATTCTACAAGGTGCTTCCATAGAGTTTCTGCTTGGAAAAAGAAACCCAGATGCGGACCTGCCAAATCTAACTCATGCTCTAACCAAGTTGCCAAAGGTTGCAAACCACCCCTACTTTCTCGTTGCAAAACTTACCCATATCCTGAAACTAGTGAAGATGTATCAGCGACAACTGAAGATAATGTGCAGAAAACCTCAAAGTTGCCAGTATTGACGTTGAGTGAAACTGATGCGACTCCTCAGTTAGTTTGTGTGGATGGAACTGTATGTGATCATGAGACTATGTCTTCTAGCGCTCAAAATACTGTAAAGGAGGATAATGTCTTGATCGACAAATTAGATTTGAAAAGACATGAGAGGGAAGTGGCAGACAGTTCAGGGGTTCCAAAATGCAAGCTGAACCTTAAAACAGTGACGAAGCTGTCAATGAATGATGATTCAGTGGAGAAGAAAGAATGTGAAAAGCTGAATGATATACCTAGTCAAATAGTGAATGATAAGCCTCTGATGTATACATTTCGAAGAAAGCGTAAGAAGGGAACATTCAACTGCTCTGGTGGGAACGAGCCTATTGAGAAAAACACTGCAAAGAAAAGATCAGGGGAGAAACAAAGTGTTGCTCCAGAGCCACAAAAGTCTAGCTTGATAATCGAATCTTCTCGAGATAGTCGGCGGCTGGCACAGGTTGCTCGTCAGGTTGGTCAAAATTTATTTCTGCATCTCTTTCTCAATGTTTTCACATGGCTATACGAACATCTTTATGTTTTTCCTAATTCCACTTTTTCGAAGTAGTAGTTATATAGGGGGAGAGCAGTACTGTCGGATTTCAAACCCACTGAGTAGTTTCAAGTACTTCATGCCTGCATTGACTTAACAAAGTGGCTTAGAGACTCTACTAATTGAGGCCTGTCACTCCGGTGCAGCGGAAAAACGTCAGCATAACTCGAAAAACTGAAACTCTCAAAGAGAAACTTCTGAATTTTTTAACTAAATTTAATGTCTAAAAATTGTAGAGGAAGCCCTTTATATAGTATTAGGGTTTCACAATCTTAAAAACTTCTGATCAAATGAACTTTTAAAGAAACCAAATAAAATAGATATAATCATAACAAAGGCTGTTTTGAGGGCCTAAACGATGGATTTAGACCCTAAAAGTGGCGGGCCCCTTGCATACCTCGACTCTATAGCGGAACGCTGTTTCACGTTTACGGACCAAATTTTGCATATCGATTGGCAACTTTGGTTTTGTCAGTTTTACCCTCTTTCATATATTTTTGGTTACATCAATTTCTTCCACAAATTAATCAGCCTAAGCACCTACATCACGCTCCATGACTTAAGAATTTGGATCATGAAGATACCAAAGGGTAGAAGAGCAGAACAAAGGAGTCTTATCGCTAGTTGCCTAGTTCAGTATTTGTTTATCGAAGGGTCTAAAGGTAATTTATCTTGAGATTCTCGTAGAACCAACTGAGTGATCGTTGGTACTTCGGTCGCTGCGACAATCTGGTTGTATATTTAGAGTGTGAAAGCTCTTCAGAAAAGTGGAAAACATCTCCGCAGAAGCCCATTGTGATTGGAAATTTTTCTCTCTTTTCTCCACACTGCCATTTATGATTTATCTACTTGTTAAAATCATCGTTGTGCTTCAGGTTTATCTATTAATGTTATTGAATTCCTTATTTTGCAGCTCATATCTCTGTCTGAGAAGCGATGGTGGTCGTAAAACTGTCTGGTTATCCTTTGCAGTCAGATTTAAGAAAGGTGGACTTGAATGAGAATTTAGGTCTTGATAGAGGGGATGTTTCTTCAAAAAGGTTCATCAAATTCCGGCTACTTAAAAAACTAGAGTTTTCGCTCCTTTCTGTTAATGTAAGTGATTATTATCAAATAAGGTATATGATTCTTATTTTTCATGTTATATTGTTTCTCTTCCATACAATATCTGAACAGATCTTTGAAGATCATTTCTTCTCTTTTCTGAGTGCACATTTATATCGGGGGTTGTTAAATTACAACTTTTTCTTTATGTTATAGTAAAGGTTCAGCTTCTAAGCAGAAATTCCTGGCAATGCTCATGGTGCTAGAGTTTCAAGACTTGGCAAGAACTGGTTCTTTTGTTTTGCATCTCAATTGTTTTGATCAGACTGATGGCGAGTACGCTTGGAGCTAAATGCTTCTTTCACTCACCAAGTAAAAGTTACTAACGTGACACTTTGTGAACCATAGATTCAAAACATTGAGATTCTGTATGAGAAGTGAATATTGTTACGTGGTTTCGAACAATAACTCATCATCTTGTACTTATTGCATACTAGGAGAAAGTCGCATTTTCCCAAAGACCCAAACTGGTTCTGTATCTCTCTCTCTCTCTCTCTCTCCATTTCTGTCTTCTTCATAAGTGAATGAATACAGACTTGCTGCACCCCTCATTGAACCACAGTTTGTAGTGATTGGGAGGAAGAACATCCTGAATAATAGAATAAGTTTGCAATACTTATTCAAATTTTATTTTTGTAGTCCCTCGAGTGATTTCAACTAGACTCGTTCTATTGGAACAAAATAAAGGAGACAATTTTTACAGTATCAATAACTAGTACCAATGTTATTATATGAAGCAACATATTGTCGTATAGCTGTCGTAACGGTTTGTAGACAAAGCACCTTCTATAAAGAAACTAAATGCCATAGGATCCATATGTTCTAGGACCACAACAAAAAGAAAAGTGTAATGCTGGAACAAACAAACCAAGAAAACAATATTCAAATTAAACAATTCACAAACATAAAAGATTTACGTAGTTCGATTGGTTAGACTTCATGTCGAGCAACGACGCGATGACTTTCACCAAGAATAAACGACAAAATTACATAGATTTCTCAAGGTTTAATACTTATAGTTCACTCAAATTCTATTACTCAATCGCCTCTAACAGTTAATCCTGGTACGTGCAATGAAATATAAGTGGGACTTAACTTTTGTCCCGAATTTTGACTTGGGACAATGAACAAATATAGTTTTAAAATGACATTTTATCTTAAACAGCTTTGGGTGAAAATGAGGAGTTGGATGGTGGCATCCCCCACCTGGTCTGGAAGGACAAGCACCACCAGAGGTCCAGAGCATATGAAGAGAAGAAGAAAGAGTGTTTGTCACTCACTTTTTGTGACATGTTGGAGGTTTTGTCGATTCTTGGACCAGCGTGCTCTTGAAACATATATATGCCCTCTCTCTCTCTCTCTCTCTATATATTCTCTCTCTCTCTATATATTCTTTCTCTCTCTAGTCTCTTGTCACCAATATTGAAGTTGCAGGTGTGAGACAAAATCATTTAGGTTGGGGCAGGCAATAATCAAAACTTCAAAAGTATGCCTACTTTAAATCTTTCTCTCATCACTCTCTTCACTCTCACTCTTCCTAATTATTCACTTTAATGACAGCTTTTGAAATTTAAAACTAATCAGTTTTTAATCACTCTTATACTTAAATAATAAGAAGATTTTGTGGATCATTATGTATAAACTTTTAACCCAATGTTGATATTGTTTTCATTCTCAAATGGACAAATCAATCTCAGCTTATTACTTGTGTCTTTGATGGACGAAAGTTTGTTCTCATTTCTGTCTTCTCCATTTCAATTACCATAATAAAACATATAGATAGTTATTTTCGAATACCAGAACAAAACATATAGACAATTACTTTTTGAGGGATCTCTAGTTTGTGACTAATTTTCCGCCTAGCATCAGGGACGCTATCAGGTGGGATTGAACACACACAGGTCACTTGGGTTATAACCACTAAGTACTACTACCAAGAAGCTGCTAACAATTAATGTTATTTAGTAAGTATTTTATGTGGTAATTCTTGTGAATCGTGGCTATAGTGAAGGTCACTACGGCTAGGTCGAGGGGGGCCATGGCCCCCTTCGGCCTAGCTGTAGTTCTGTCCCTGCCTAGCTTCATCATTTATCCTAAATACCCGGACGAGTTCTTTATCGTATTTTCGAAGTATTAACTAGAAAGTTAGCATTTAACTTTTCAAAAGTACCCCTTTTTAAAAAAAATTACATTCTCGTGCTGTCCTCTTGATCTTCTACAACTTATAGTCGTCGACCGTGAAATATTAATTTTTTAATTAATGCATTGGAAATAAAAGCGGAGAGTCACCTTCGTGTTTAGCATAAATTAGAGGATTACGCAAAAAACTGGTCACAAACTGGAAAATAACCGTAAGTTTAGGATTTCTTAAAATACGAGGGGAGGGGGATCGATTCTGTATAGTGAAGAAGTATGAATAGCATTACTTAAGGGGAACCAACTTTTCACAATATCACAAGTTGTCTGTTTGTCTCCACCATTAGAGGACTATAAATCATACTCCTCCTGTGAACTCCCACCTCTCTCTCTCTCTCTATACTCTCTGTCTCTCTCTCTCTCTATACTCTCTGTCTCTCTCTCTCTCTTCCTCTCTCTCATCACCATAATCATTCACAGATGGCGTGTGATTGAAATACTGAAATGGGACCAAATTCACGTTATGTCAGCATCAGCATCAGGTGCATTTTGGTATTTAATTAACACCATTTTGCAGTTCTTTGATCTTACCCACATTCTTCTTCCTCCAACTCAATCTCTATAAATTACTCAATTTCAAAATCATCCCAAACTTGGGCATCTCATTGTTTCTGTTTTAGAAATCCAGAGAGAGAGAGAGAGAGACAAAGAGAAAACAGAGTATAGAAGAGAAGATGAAGAAGAATGAAGAACAAATAGAGACAACAATGGCGACAATAGGATTAGTTCTTCTTTTAATAGCAGGTTTAAAACATGTTTTTGAATCATTAATTCAACATTGGCGTCGTCCATTATTAGTATTTCTTCTTCTCAATCTTGTTCTTTTAAGTATCTTATTTACATCAATTCGATCTAATTCGTCAAGTAAAGAAACAGAGAAAACTAATCAAGATGATGAAATTAAAAGTAAGAAGAAGATCAAGATGAAAAAAAAGAGACTACCCACAACTAAAAACATCATTACCAGCAATGGGTCATCATCATCAACACCATTATTATCAGTTCATGAAGTTGCAGAGGGTGAGAAGATAAAAACAGAGACTAATTTGGGTAAGCAAGAAAATGAAGAAAAATTTGAAGATAAACATATTAATGGAGTTTCTAGTAGTAATAAGGAAGATATAAATGCTAGGGTTGAAGCTTTTATTGTAATGTTCAGGCAGCAATTAGCTTTGGATGCTCTTGATAATGGCGGTAGAAGAAGGTCGACCAGTTTTCGTCCAACAACAATGGATCAACAACCTTCCTGGCCTCCTGTTAGGGCTAGGTCTAGTTTCAGTTGAGTTAGTTATTAAGATTATCTAGCTATTACTATTAGTTAGTAATTGTTTGTTAAGGGGATTTTTAAACTTAAAGATTCCTAGTTTGTATCTATATTTAATTAATTTAATGAAGATTAGTGAGCAAAATTAATTATTCGAATTCGATCACAATTTTGTGCTTTTTACACTATTTGACACATGACAATTTTTGTACTTATGTTCCACCGTTGGTGTAAGATTGGAAGTCGAATGTCAGGAGACGTTACTCGAGCTTTCGGTCACTCTGCAAAAGTTACATGCTTAAGTACGGTGGGAATCAAAGCAGGTTGGGTGACAACGGGCTTACTCTTCACCAGGTTGCCTCGGTCGAGTTATAGAATTTTATGCCCATCAAAGTTATCGCCCCGGTTTGGGCAAGTACTTTCAAAATCATAGTGTCCAAAATTCTTTCAAGCTTGCTAAATTCTTCAGGTTTATCAGTTCTTAGACGATCCAGACTCTGAGTTTACACTATTTCAGAAGGAGGGTGCCTTTACCCGCTACTCAAGAGAGTGACACATTCAGACGCCGTCGACGTGAACACTTCAATACAATGAGTAGTAGCCTAGTAGGCCACTTGAACTTAATGAAATTCGAAGGAGCTCAACCATCATAAATGAAGGTTGTTTAAACATGTGATCCTTCTTTACCACCTGGTTGAACCACTTTTTATTCGCTCTCTGTTCTTAATGGGTGGACTTTTAATAAACGAGTGATTTTGGGAAAATACTAACCTGTCAGGTTGGGGCATGATTTCAGATAACACTTCAAAATTCGATCCCGATCCATTTATTTCACCAGGTCGATTGGGTTGACCTCACATTCAAGTTTCAGATCTCTATCTAATGGACTCGGTCTGCATATAAAACTTCATTACCTCCATTGTCTCATATGACACTAGTGCATAGAAGATAAATGACCATATAACTTCCACAAAATATGACATGATTTTCGAAATTAGAGACTACACAAAAAATGGAATGCACCGTAAAGGTATTAAAGGTAGTCATCTCTTCCAAAGAATCGAACTCACACGATTCTTTTGGGATTTTAGAATATGGTAGAGAGAGGCCGAACAATAAACCAGAGATGCACCTGTTTGCAAATTAATGTGTTTTTAGATGATGTACAACAGTATAAGGTAGGCAAGACATGATAGGATGACCTCAGAAATTAATGTAAATGAAGTGTAAGATTAAAACAAATAAAAGGTATAAAAATGTAGTTAAAACGGTTAAAAGCTTGGAAGTTGGTCTTATCCGCTTTAAACCCCCAAATTCGAACTAGTAGTAAAGAAAGAAAGAAAGAAAGGCGCGTTTGATTGATGGAAGCGGGAAGCTTTCTTCTTCTCCCTCCAATTTCATGCTCCCCAAAAATCCCCTTCTTCCATCGTTCCCTCAACACTCTCTCTCGCTCCGTTAGGGTTTCTTCTAATTTGCAGGTACTCATCCTACCCTTCCTCTATTTCTCTCTCTCTCTCTCTCTCTCTCTCTCTCTCTCTCTCTATAGCTATGAACACCTCTAAAGTTCTAATCTTAGGAAGGAAATGGAAAAAACAATGGAACTTACAAGGGACCAAAGCCTAAGCAAGATTTTTTAGCTGATTGGGTTTCTAAGAACGACGATTTTGTTCGAAGCTTACCCATTTATGTTGGAGGTTTCTCTCTCTTGGCTGTTCTACTCAATCGCTCTGTTTCAGGTATCGCCCCTGTCGCTGATGCTAGTAGGTAATTTCTTACTTACTCAAGGGTTTTTAGTTCTGTTTCTAGCAATTCGAATTGTGGGGTTTTTAAATAAATTGGGGGTTCTTATGAAAAAGATAAAAATATATCGAATTATTGTTTTTGGGTCATTGATCTTGATTGATCGAAACGAACGAAAAGATGATTGTAGTCATTATATTCATGTTCATACTCATCTAAGTTTGGGTATTGGAAAGTGTCTCAATTGAATGAGTGTTTTTTGTTTATTTATGTGATTTTTTAATGTTGTAAAATTCATGAACATTATAGGTATGTTGTGTTATTAGCAAATGTTACATAAACAAGATCGATTGTGAATTCGATATTGAGTTAAGTTTCATTCATATTGATGTGTTTTTTGAGAGTAGATGGTCAATCTCTAGTCTCACAAGAAAGAAGATTAATGAAAGTGAGATCTCTCACTAATTTGTATTCAAAGGTAGAGTGGTAGACTAGGTAGTGCTTGTTTAAATTCTGAGTCAGACCTGAAATCTGACTAGATGTCTGAATTGTCTCGAATCAGATTTGAGAATGTTGATTTTTGTGTGACTCGTCTAAATGACTGATTTGGGTTTAGTTTGGGTCCATTTGAGTCAACCGATTTAGATGAGTCATATTCATGCAAGTAAGATTTAGACAATGAGAAAAGAAAATAACACAACCCTACAGAAGAAAGCTACAAATGATGTACGCATGAATTGGATGTGCATAGCTGCTAGCCATGGTTTTGCATATGGCATCCTCAAACCTCCTTTTGTAGTTGCAACATACATCAGTTTTCTCCTTCATCTCCTTTTATAGTTGCATGTGATATCCATGAATAAATAGAATGTGGTAAAACAAGTTATGTCAGATGTGAATACAATCGTTATATTTTTTTCACTTCTTTTGGTTCATCTTAACATATATGTTTTCTTCATTATTTCGAAATATTAGTCACCAGAAAAGTACCACATTTATGGTGTGTTTGGTTGTAGGATTCCTAAGTAGGATTCCTATCAAAAGTGGGATTTGGTAGGAATCATGAATTCTTGGTCTGTTTGGCTACCAAGAATCCTAGGACTCTTGAATCCTAAGGATTCCTAATTCCAAAATTTGTATTGGACCAAAATCCCACCCTACCCCCTAGGATTTGCTAGGATTTTGGATTAATGAACCTAAATTTCAAACTTAAAATCAACAAAAAAATATTTCCTTCTACAAAATCATTATTTTTTTTCAAAATCATTATTTTTTTCAAAAATCATATTTTTTCTAAAGACGTTTAAAAATACTCAAATAATAATAAATCATAGGATTCTTAGTTGCCAAACAAGCCAAAAAATATTACTTGGATTCATGAATTCGTGGAATCATGAATCCCAAGGACTCATGAATCCGCGGATTCATGATTCCGCCATCCAAACACACCATTAGTGATTTTGTTAGAAATTGGATGCCTTGGCTGGCTTGTATAAGCCTTTCTTGGTACAAGTTGTGTTTTTTTTCAGTAGTAAGTTTTGGTTAGCTTTCTCAGCGAGATGATCTTTTATCAATGAATCTATTCATTCTTTCCCAGAAAAATGGTCACTAGAAGAACAATCCGTAGTTTGAGATAAAACCCATAGCTTGATTTTACATTTTCATACTTTGTAGTTCACAGTCAAGAGCGGATCTATTGACACTTGGTTTGGCTGTAACCAATGTTCTAGCTGGGCTGGTCTGGCTGTCGATACGGCCAAAATCTATATCTGTGGTTAGCCTTCCATATTTTCTATTCGAAACTTATTTTTTTAACCTCAGTTTGATGCTTTTTTACTTTATTGGTCTTTTCTATTGTTCCTAGATTTACTACTCAACTCCTGGTTTCAGGTACATCCTCAAGGTGTAGATTGTGAAAGGATATCTTCAGAGCTTCCTCACTTTGTGGCTTCTGAGTTACTATGGTACGTTTCTCTTGTATCCATATCTTCTTGTTCGAAATAATCAAATTGAGCTCAAGATGAATAATAGTTTTGTTAGCAGTTCAAAAACTTCCATGAGATTTCTAGACAGATCTGCTACTTTCCTGAACCCCGATCATTCAGATTATCGCGTACTCTTTGATCTTATTCATCAAGATGTCGTGATTGCTACTTTATGTGGTCTGGTTCAAGTAACTTCCCTTGTCTTTGATAATCGTCAGGTTTTGGGAGTCTCTATCAGATGTTACATGCTGCCGGTCTTTGATAGTGGTTTACGAAAGAAGTTGTCTTCTGCAAATTGGGGTGGCAGCTGAATCATCGATTCCAAAGGGCGTAGCTATAGTCGTAGATGCCCCAAAACTGATGGAAGGGCCACTCTGTAAAGGTGTATTGAAATCTGGAACACGTATGTTTTTGCTAACTTCATGACCTTGTTCACTTCAGTCTACAATGATTTTGCTAATCACGAATGGCTTCCCAAATTATATTTGTTGCTAAATGAACTGTTTAGCTAATTGCAGAAAGCTACTTGGCCAATTTGTCCCTTTACCCAGGGAGGTCGGAGCTGCCATTTTTACCAGCAAACACCCAGGTAAAAATACACAACTTGATTTTGATATACTATAAGTAAATGACTAGACCTACTTGAGGTTAGGTCGATGTTTAACAAAAATTTCCATCCTCCGATTTCTCTCTTCTCCTTAACTCTTAGTTTCCGTGTATCAAGTAAATCATTAAAATCTCATTTTAAGTTAAAATGATGCTAGCGTCTTACTTGTATGCTCGTCTAGGAGATAGTACAACCCTTTATTATGTAGAAGAAGCACATTTCTAATAGGAGCAAAAAAAACCTGTAACTTGAACTTCCTTTGAAACTTATCTTGTTATATTTGGTATGAGCTCTAAGCTCGTTTTCGTTTTTGAATTATATTGTGAAGAATCACCATACTTTAGAATGTACTTAAAGTTGATCATTTATGCATTTCTAGTAGCTCCTGATCTGCTTTTTTCTCTTTTCATTTAGGCAGTCATCTTGCAGCCGCTCGGAGATAAAGGGATCGCAATAATTGGTGGTAATATCGTGAGAGGCTTCACAGCTTCTGACCAGGTACATATTCATTATATCTCTTTTTCAACTTCTCATTTTCTTTAGAATTCAGGACTTCTGTTTATATGAGACCATCATTCATCTATTTGTATGACATAAATATTTCCGGGCAACTGATATTTGTATCGTCTCTTACAGGCATGGATTACTCTAATTGGCGAGAAATTGGACGCCACACTTTCAACTAAGCTTACCGTGTCCGAACTTGGCAAAGTTCAAACATAGTATACTTTTTGTACATCTCTTTGGATTACTCTTGTCCATATAGTTCATGAAAGCTGATTTTGAGGTCCAACTACCCTTTACTCCAGTAATATCAGAAAATTAGTTTCAATATTGTAAATCTGTCGAACGATCCTCTTATAACTTCACATAGATGAAGATTTCGTAGTGTATCTGACAAACCGCTACAATTTTTAGCCGGATGGTCTGTTGCGAATATTGTATCACGTTTTTTGTTTCTTTTTCAGAATCTCTTCTTTATACATTTCAAAATCCCAGGAAAGAGATCAACATTTGTAGATAAGCCTAGTGAAATAATTGTAGTCACTGTCTGTAATTTTCTTCTCCTGGGCATCTTGTTTATGCGAATAAATACTAGTTGTAAAATCTATATCTATGAGATTGGAGGCTTAATGTTATATGTTAGGGCTTTGGGTAAACAAGAAAACTTTTCGGGGTATAAAGTTTTAAAGAGAAATTGTGGGTTGTCAAATTTTCCGGAGCAATAAACTTCTTCTCCTTTCTCTCTCTATCGAGGTTTTAGGGTTTCTGGTGAAGGAATTATTTCCGTTGCCGAATAATGACAATAGAGAGAGATTTAGCCAAAGGAGGGAGAGAAATGGTGAAGGTGGTTTGAGGAGATTGATTTTTCTTTTTTAAAAGATGGTCAACAATAGCAATTTACAAAGCAACCATTACTAGTGGAGAAATGGTGGAGGCGAGGGAATTATTTCCATTGCCGGAACAGTGACAATAGCAATTTACGTACCGAGGTATAAAGTTTTAAAGAAAAACTGTGGTTGTCAATTTACCAACTGAGGGATTATTTCCGTTGCCGGAAGATAGAGAGAGATTTAGTCGAGAGAGAAACGGTGGCGTGGTGGTCTGAAATGAAAAAATTTTAATTTTTTTTTAAAGATAGCAGTTAACCAAGCAACCTCTAAGAATTTCTTTGCACCAAGCAACCATTACTAGTGGAGAAGGAATGTTGTAGAGGGTTCAGGGAAACTAGACAAAAGGAGACCAGAAAAGTTCTTCCCAAAATCTTTGTACCCTAAAATGCCCATTTTATAAGGTCTGTCTCCAATCGATCCAGGATATATTATGAACTTATATGCTAGTTTTGGACATGAATGGTTACCATATTTGACACTTGAGGAAGAAAGATAAAAAAAATTTGGCAGATTTTCAGTCTCAGAAACTCCAAGTTGATGCAAATCCCTAATTAAATATAAACATTTACATGAGAAACAAGGCAGTGACAAAAAAGTAAAATGAAGTAAGAAACTGTAACAAGAACGAACACATATAGGAATTCAGTTTATATACAAACGACCGTCTCACATAATCTTCAGGCTGCACATAAAACTCATTCAATCTGAAATCTGAATTTTATAGGAACTCTGGCAGAAATCAATTAGAAAGCTTGGCCATCTTCTAATCTTTAGTGATCTTTTTCGTCATGCTAAAGAAGAATCGACCGATCAAACTCCTTTTCATGCAGCAGAAGCAGAAACCTGTACCATTCAGCTAAATCCGTTTCGAACGCTATTGTTTTATGTTGAATACATTAACCTTCATCATCTTGCGTTAGACCACTCATTACTAGTATCATCTTTATATTGCATCTTCCGAGTAAATAAACGTTATAGAGAACGATCATAAGCCTCATTTTTCCATATAAGATGCCTCTTTTGCTCCAATTGGATATTTGACACGTCATGAGAGCAGCTTCATTCTTCTTCCTTCCCCAAAAGTGAAGTTATAAGAACCCAGAACAGAGGAAGGGTGAAAACAGGCGAATTGCTTGTGGAATATATATAGTATCTTTTATAGCACATCGGAATGGTTTAGAATTCGGACTTTGTGACTGCTTTGAACTGCCTGATGGATCATCTATTGTGTTCTTCTTTTATTGCAGAATGCTTCAGATCCTACTCAATGTTCCCTCCTTCCTACCTCGTAGAAATTAACTCTAAATTCCACCCTTAACTACGCAGATGATCTGCCAATTGAAGAAGAAAATGATAATTAAAAAAGCTGATTTCATCAGCAAGCAAGTTAAACCCACAAGAGGAAAAAGATCAGAAAGAGTGAAGAAGAAATGTTCTGAAACCATAATCATGCGTACAAGCATGTGAAGTATTATTGTATACATTACCCTATTTTAATCGCACCCAGATCTACTGCACGACAACCATACCCACCATTGACAAGTTTTTTAATACTAGTAGTATATGTTCAACAAATGGCAACAGTTGCAGCTTACTTGTCATGTCAAGCCATGTAAACAGGATTGATCAAAGAAGGCGAAAAAGCAAACAAGAAAATTATAGACTGGCTGACAACTAAGACGATAAATTTTAGAGTTTTAAATTACCTGCTGGTTACATTAGCTGGTAAAATACCAGTGGTATGTGGAGAAATATCTAGCCTGCTGGCACTGCCGACTTGGTTTCTAATAGAGGTTGGAACTCCATTTGAGAAAACCTCTGAATTTCCTCTTGACTCGTTATGAATATTTGCCAACGGATTGACAACAAATCCACCACCACCCTGAGGTCGGAATTTACGACTCGGCAGCACACTGTTTTCACCATTGCGATCTCTATCAGTCATGTTGCGTAATGAATCCACAGATGGCATACCTCCAGAAGGAGAGAACCTTGAAGTTGAATATCGATCTTCTGATCTTTTCCAGAATTTAGAACTTAAGAACTCCGCACCAGGTAATCTGCAACATGTGTTTCCTGCAGATTCAGGGTTTGACATCCTTCCTGTTGATATAGCCAAGTCGTAAGAAATTTCATCCAGTGCGCGCTCTAAGCCATGAACCCGTGTCTCTAGAGATCGCATCCCATCCTGTGAGTTCCCCATGAACTTCTGAACTCGAGAAAAAGGTATAGGAGAATGAAGTCAGTCCAGTATTATTTGAAATGAGATTTCGTATATCTTACAAGACAAAAAGAGTTAAAAAAATATTAGTATCCTCTGATAGAAAATTATCAGTGAAAATTTATTACAAAGATACGAACAACATGGCGTATTTGATCCACAACCTGAATCTAAAAATTTCTACTTCATGCGTAGTATAATTTTGTCATTATATTCTCAACTTACCAGCACAAACATACTCAGCACACCAATTCAAAGCAATATATATGTCGACTAAAGATGAACGGAATAGAGTAAGAAAGTTTAGACCGTTCAGTTTTTGGAGCTCACCTGAAGCAGATCAAAAAGGCTAGATTGCTGGGTTTCTATCTGAACAAGCTGCTTACGAATCAAAGACATTTCCTCACTGTTTTTATTGTTTGTATGGAGCTCCTCAGTAGCAATACTAGCTAAGGCAGTAGATCCTACACTCTCATGGTGCTGCAACGGAACTACACGAGATCCACCAAATTTCTGATTCTTATCATCACTACTTCTGTTGAATATGGAACGTTTTACTTCCAGCTTTTGACACCTATCGTTCTCATTGTCCCCAGATTCTGCAACTCCGCTATATTTTCCCTTCAGCTTATCATCATATACTTCCTTTGGAACGGGAGTATGAGAAACTGAAATCTCAACTTTCGAACTTGTAGTTTTTTTACGATCCAGCTTACGAAACATTGGAGTAGATCTCAAGCTACTACCTTTCAGAGGACTTCTCTGCCTGGCAGTTGACATGGACGAGCTATCAGGCGGAGTGGACCTCTGTATTGGGCTTGATCTCTTCCTAGGTTCTGGAGATTCATAAGCTCTGTTAACTGACCTTCTAGAACCAGATGGGAAGCAACCATCACTACCACTCTCTGCAATTATTTATAAACCCAACCACATAAATCAAATAAAATTTTTAGGGGTTCCATGAATTAAACTAAAATAGGATTGAAAGAAACCAGCCAACCAGATAGAATTAAAGCAACAACAATAAGGTAGAAATCAAACTTCAGGCTTCAAAATCAAATAAAGCAAATCATTAGAAATTAGGAGTGAATAGGTTGGTTATGGATCATTTTTGTCTCAACGGAAGCTGAAACATTAAGACTTCAACCGATTAAGTTCTGGTTGTTTGGTTCGACTCAGTTCGGTCGGGCTTGTCCAATCGATTAAAATATTATTTGTATTAAAATGTTAAATTCTTCTTAAATTTTTTACAATGCTTAGGTGAATTTCAACAAATTGCTTATTTTACACTCTTATCTCAAAGAGATTATCGTAAAATGCATAGATGACTTAACTTTATATTGAGTTTAAATCGTCATCACGTGAAGTATTGTAAACTAGCAAATTTATGAAGTAAGATTGGCCGATTCAGTTGAGCGGCTTCAAAATGCTCAAGCCGAAGTAAAACCAAATCGACGAGGCTCGGTTTGGTTCAGGCGGAAAAGCATTCGGTTTTGGTTAGTCCGATTTGGTTAGACCGATTTTGAAACCTCTTTATTCACATTCTACTTATCCTCTAATGAAAACCCAAATATAGCTGAATCAATAATGACATCTGAAAGAAGAGTAAATTTTTTACCTTTTGCAGAAGATTTTGATTGAGAAGGTGGTGAGATTTCATCAGAAACATCAGGAACTTCCTTCCAAGCTTCTATCATTAATTGCATAGTATCTCTAACACCTTTAACCTACAAAAAAAGAACACATTCAAATCAGATCAAGACCTCTTAAACTCTGACCTAAATCAACAAAACTAGTAAAAAACAGAGAGTTTCTGCGTTTTTAACCTTATCGAATCTTCGATTCTCAAAAGTAGGAAAACATGAAGACTTAAACTCTGAAAGCAGATCTCTTTCCATAGTAGCTAATCTTCCTAGGGTTTCAGCCGAAGCTCTCCTCACTGCCCAATCCTCATTACTCAAAAACTGAACTAAACAAGGAATCAAATTCACTAAAACATTATGATTTGAAGCTCCACCAACACCAACAATACTAGTAATTAGGGTTAACAATGATGGTTTCGCCTTAAAACTATCATTCTTCAATAACTTCATCAATCTAGGCAAAATCCTCTCTAATTGATTCAATTCTGGATCAGGAGAAACATCAATTGCTGAAGCAAGACAAAGAGCTGAACCTGACTGTGCATTTTGATCTTGTTCGAGAAAAATCGCTTCACTTAAGGGTTTTAAGAAAACTGAAAATGAGGGTTTCAAGATCTGGGAAGCCATTATAGTAATTGAATCAATACAAGCAGAACGAACATTAGAATCAGAATCACGAAGTCGTTGAATTATGTTTGAAATCATTTTAGATAGATAAGGAGATAGAGAATCTCCATGGATTTGAGATAGAAACCCTAAAAGTTTAACACATTGTTTTCGAACAAGAGATTTCTGTGATGGATCGGTATAGTAGATACAGTTAAGAAACGGCGGGAACGATTCGTGACTCAGATTCCGAGCGATTAATTCTAATTCAGCGGTGGCGATTGTGTATGTATCTCTGTCTGAGAGTTTGTTTAAGCAAGATATGACTCGTTGTTTTAGATCCCGAGTTAACTCGGCTTGACTCGGTGATGATCTCTTTTGAAGAGACATTGATAATGCCTGAGAATGATAGTTGATTGTGGAAGAGAGGAGGAGGAAGAACAATTTGCATCAAAAGTGGCGGCAAAACCAGTTACTCCGGTGACATCACCGCCTTGGTGCGGTGGTTCTGATCTGTCGGCTAACTCTCTACTCTATAAGACTAACTTTTAGGAGTACTTTGGAGTTGGGTATGCATTTTATAGTCTAGAATCTAGAGAGAGAAAGTGAGGGGGAGGAGAGAGAGAGAGAGGTGGGCAGTTTTTAACTTGACTCAAAAGTAGTTGTTGTTGGGTTAATGAGGGTAATCTCACTACTAGTAAGGAACAATCAATTACTTGGTTGGACTCGTAAGAGGGTTAGCCGACAATTTAAGAAAAAAAAATACGCCGACAATTTAAGAAAAAAAAAAAAGCGACCGATTCTAAATAGAGTTAGAGTCTTTGATGATTCGTATAAACATCTAATGTAATTATCCGAGGTCATTTCAGATTTCTACCTAAAATCTGTTCTGAAAATAAAAATAGATTAGTGATAGTATGTTCTGAAGATAAGAATAGATTAGTGATAGAGAAGTCCAAAAATTCAGATTGAAATTTGCCGATGACTGTCGTTCAGCAAGAGAAACTCTACGAACAGAAAGAGAAAATCGATCAAACTTTCAAAGCCATTGTTGATCCATTTTTTACAAATTTCTTCTCAATTTTAATTTTCTAACATTTTTTAATGAAAAGAGATTTAGGTGGAGTGATTGTAGGTGTCATAAATAGAATCAGGAGAATTTAAAGATATAGTGGGCTAGTGGGATGGGGCATGGGGGGATCAATTACATTACAGATGATAAACTGTTAGTTATTCTAGAGAGAGAAGGAGAGAGGGTCATTAAGAGTGATCACGTGAGAATGATAGTTACAGCGGGAAAGAAAGAAAGAAACTTCCTCACTGCCATACTGGTCGGGTAATACATTTCTCATGTGTCTTCTTCCTCCAAATTTGCTCATAGCACTTCCTTTTAACATAAAAAGATTACTCCGTATTATTTATTTCGTTTACATGGACTAACTGAGGGGTAGGACGTCCGGAAAACAGACACTAACTCAACCGTCCAGAACAGAACGGGCACAAGTCTTATGTGTCCGCTCGGATATCTGGATAAAACAGGCAGACATTTCAATTTTTTCTCCAACAAATTGTTCGTTTTGATAGTCGGACAAACCGGGTATGGGTCGGTCTCGGTTACTAATGAACAAATAAAGAAACTTTTATTCGAAACTAAAATTGTTTAGTAGCTAAATACAACTTTCTAAGCTCCCACTTTATTATTCCAAAAAACAAATGAATACAAAATTAAAAGATAATTATTGAGATTTCTCATAGATTACGATCAGTTCTATTCTTCTTCTCATGAATTGCGATCGGTGTATTGTGGAATCTAGGGTACTGAAGAGATATTGAGATTTTGCAAGAGAGAGGGACTAGATAAGTAAAGAGGTGAAGACAAGATTACGAGAAGTGATTTCTAATGTTATATATTTTTATTCTTGAAATCTAACGGTTGTAGCTAATCCGATAGATATAAAGGCTTAATATCAATCATATAAGTGGGCGGGTATAACGATTAGGATAAACAAACGTGTATAGATGAGTTCGATCAGGCGGACTATATAAGCGGACGGACTCGGTCGGATCACCGAGTAAGGACTACTTATGCCCGCATCCGTCCGCTTATGCTCTTTCCGTCGCCAGATACGGATCGATTCGGACATCGGACGGTCACAGACCTTTCAGACTCGAATGGTTATGGGTGGGTTGTGGGTTCCTTTGCCAAAATCCCACCCCTAAGCCTGACATGTATATAAAGTATAAACCTATAAGAAAGTGAAAAGTTGACCATTATGTTCTTGCTTGCTATAGGAGGTAGCCATTTAGATTATGTAATTGAACGAGTTTAGTGTTTTTAGCTACTAGTACTACCCATATTTTTTGCTCTAATATTTCCTAAATACAAGGGATTCAAACATTTAAAGAAAAAAAATGAAACTTAATCTCTAGTGACACCAAGTTTTTTTTGTTGTTGAAAAGTGACACCAAGTTATGTTTGGTTTAGGTTAGATTGTTTACTTGCAACAAATAACATTTTCAATATGTAATATAAATGAGTTTTAAGTAAAGCTTTTTGGTCTATAACTTAAGGACGTATTTATTTATCATTGCATCGGGGTATAATAATATACTGTAAGGATTACACCACACATAGAAACACATCACTGTATATGATTATTTTTTTTTGTTGCAAACATCAATGTTATATGATTAATATATACAAACTACCAAAGAAAACTTGTAAATATCGCACAGAAGATGTAAATACATCACTCTATATGATAAATACATATGAACTACCAACGAGAGGTAAGCATTTAAAAAGAGCTAAGATATCAAAACATCACTCGATCTCCTACATGGCCCAACCCTTGCATTTGAAAACGGTAAAAATTGCAGTTTACATGGACGTTCAGATCTCAATTTTTTGCATGTTATGGTCATTTTTAGACCCATACAGGGCCGTGTGGTGGGGGGTGCGGGCCGTGCGCCCGCACAGGGCCCCCCACCATAAAGGGCCTACTGTTTTTGAAAGGCTGTAACGTCTTAGTTACTGCCCAGTTAATTACTATTGCTAAGCTCGCGATTATTGAACAAAAAAGTTGGAATAGCTCAATGGTTGAGTTGGAGGAACTTCACATGGATGGTCTTGGGTTCGAACCCCATTGGGGCATTTTTTTTTCTCCTTTTTTTCTTAGATTAAGAGCCTACCTTCCATAGTGTTACATGTAACATATCTACTTAATCTTATTGGTTTAATTTACCTATAATTTTGATAGTCATGTAATTTAGTGTAGTATTTGCATGGTATAAAATGCACTAAGGCCTCCTAGAATCACGTCTCTTCTCTCTCTGGAAATCTCATCTCTTTCACGCAAATTTCTATCTTGCAATATTTTTTGTATCTCGCATAGACCAATCAACATTCATTGAGTTTGGATTTATTAATAATTCAATAAAATAATTTACAAATAAATTATTCTAAATTTATGTTATTGGATCGACTGTAATGGTTTTTTTACCTCACATCTATCTAAATGGTCTCAATTAAGTTTGGCACTGGGCCCCTAAATTGTCAGGCACGGCCCTGGACCCATAAGTTGGGTCGTTTTCAGACACTTGAGTGAGACCTTGTAGCATTGCTGAAAATGTAATCAGACACTTGAGTGAGACCTTATAGCATTGCTGAAAATGTAATTGTAGTGTTCCCACGAATGTATATGTACTTCTAGTTTGCTAACTTGCAAAATAATCCAACTGTGATAATTTTTTTGTTATACTGAACTGATCCTAATATTTGACTTTTCTTGTATTTGATTTTTCCTTCTATCGAAACAAAATCAAATAAAAATAAGTCATATGATTAACCAACTAAAAAAAATTATATTTCAAAAAGAAAGAAAAACTTAAAAAAGTTAGGGTTATTTCCCTAATGGCCCCCTACTTTGTGACCAGCTTCCTGCCTAGCCCCCTACTTTACGAGAAATGCCCATATGGCCCCCTCCCGTTATAACACCGTTACTCTCTCTCTTCCATTTCTTTTCT
>BEHA01045214.1:113371-148529 GCA_002897215.1 Eschscholzia californica subsp. californica | reverse complement strand
TTTAGTTGCAAGAAATGGATGCCTTGGTAATCGAATTAGAAGAGTGGAGTTGTATTAGTCTAAAGTACCTAATGCACCTTTCAACAAAAAAATAGTTTCGGGGTGTGATATTTTAAAGGGAAGATGCAAAATTTTGAAAAGTTTCCGAAGAAACATATTTTATGGGGAATATGGTTCAAAATAAAAAACCCTCCGCCTCACCTCCCTCCACCTCACCTCTCTCTCTCTCTTCTCCGACTAGGTCGCCGACCGAAAAATTTTCCGGACGGCGTCCATGAAAAAAAAAAAGTTTTTCGTTCTTCAACAGACCGGAACTCCGGCGAAGGGAAACCCCTTCGCCAGAGTTTCTAGAGAGAGAGAGAGAGTGAGTGAATTTTCTTTTTTTTTCATGGTCGCCGGCCGGAAAATTTTCCGGCCGGCAACCTAGTCGGAGAAGAGAGAGGTGAGGTGGAGAGAGAGAAGATGAGGTGGAGAGAGAGATGTGAGGTGGGGTTTTTTTTTTTGGATTATTTCCCAAATGGCCCCCAACTTTGTGACCAGCTTCCTGCCTGACCCCTACTTTAGCAAATATTCCCGTATGACCCTCTTTTTCCGTTATCTTTAACTGTCCGTTACTCTCTCTCCTCCGTCTCATTTTCTCTCTCTGCCAAGTCACCTATCACGCCACATCATCATCTTCTTCGGCAGGGGTCGCCGCCCGGCGACCTTCAAATATTAATTTTTTTTTATTTTCTCTCTCCTCTCTCTCTAGAATTTTTTTTCCTCACCCTCTCTCTCTCTAAAACTCCGGCGAAGGGGTTTCCCTTCATCGGAGCTAGGTCTGTTCAACCCCTTCGCTGGAGTTTTAGAGAGAGTGAGGGTGAGGAAAAAAACAATTTTTTTTAGAGAGAGAGAGAGGAGAGAGAAAATAAATAAATAAAAATTTAATATTTGAAGGTCGTCGGTCGGAAATTTGGCCGGTCGACGACCCCTGCCGGAGAAGATGATGATGTGGCATGATAGGTGACTTGGAATAGAGAGAAAATGAGATGGAGGAGAGAGAGTAACGGGCAGTTAAAGATAACAGAAAAGGGGGCCATACGGGAATATTTGCTAAAGTAGGGGGCCAGGCAGGAAACTGGTCACAAAGTTGGGGGCCATTTGGGAAATAACCCTTTATTTTTCCCTCTAACAACTTACAAAATAAAATTATCAAACAAAATTGACTAATTTTTTATCAAGTCTTCACACCACGAAAACTATTTTACTTTCCCCAAAGCGCTGGCCAGATTTTATTATGAACGTGAGCTATTTTTTTTGTTGGGAACGTGGAGTGCTACATCTAAGATCAACCAAATGAAACCCATCGAAGCTAGTGACAATATTGGTGTGCCTTTAATAAATACAAGGAAAGTTTTGTACTCACGAATTATTATATTATATACATCCAAGGTTATACACCACAATTTTATTTTGGCAAATTTGTTATACGGATAAAATGTTTTGTATAAACATTTATTTGTTTCATTTGTTTCGTGGAAAGCATAGTGAATTGGTGTTAGAACACTAAGTTAAATAAAATTTGATCGTATATGTACTCGATTGAATGAGCATGCAATGAAATGGATATATAATACTAGTGTAGGTGCCTCTTTATTATAGACAATAAAGTTTAAATCTTTTCATTAAATAGTGACGTGGAAGACTTTTTACTGCATATTAAATTTCATTTACTTAAAATTCACATATTGTTAGTGGGTGGTCACATAATTTCTCTTGGTGTTCGACTTTCATGATAAATTCTTCTATGTGTATCTTATGATTTTAATCCATGCTATGTATATATAGAATATGTAACCTCTCTTTATTATGTAGGTCAAAGTCTGAAAGTGACCAGAATGAGACAACAAATTTGAGACGTTCGAGAAAACCAGAGATAAACTATTTATGACCTCAACATTATTGGGTCATGATTGTCGTTCAAAGCCCGATCCAAACTTCTCAATTGGCTGATACACCTCAATTTTTTTTTTTTGTATTTCTTCTTGAACACCACACATGAAAGAATTTTAGTTAGGAATGTTAAAGGGTAAATGGGCACCGTGTTTTCCATGTTGAAGAATTTAATTTTTCAAGGAAGAGAGTGGCTCTTCATCAAAAAAAAAAAAGAAGAGTGGCTACAATTAAGATTAAGTAATAGAGAAGGGTGCAGTGCCTATCAGAATTAACAAACAAGATAGGTTGTTAGCTGTGTAGAAATCGGATCTGTTTTTTTATCAATTTGGGCAACCAAACATGGCCCCAATTAGGAGCAAGACGGACCAGATGATTTGTCTCGTCGAGCTCTTTAATTTAAACATAAAATTTGTTAAAATCTGATTTAGTATGAATGAGTTCATTGATTTACGGGGTATAATGAAATGAGTAAGTGTCGAGTGTATGCATTGGAAATATAAGGCAATTTATACTTCCTTGACCTTGTGATATACTAATATATATTCATTATAACGATAAGGTTATATGCGTGATTTGCACCGCACACTTGGCGTGGGCGTTTAGAGCGCTTTAGAGGCACCCGCACTTTGCATCGTCGCGAGTAGCTATAGGAGTCATTCGTTTTTTAAGATCACAGATCTAATTCGATGGTGAAGATGTAATCGATGGATCTGGGCGATCCCACGACCACGATGCTTGACGCCTTTTCAAATAAATCCACTGAGACCTGACAGTCAAGATTACACCTGAAACCCAACAGTCATGTGTGACTGTTGGAAACATCGATTTGTCTATAGACACCCATACGTAGTGTTGTCGATACCCCTATAAATACTAGGAGAATTCAAAAAACACATTACATCACTTATTAGCATTTTCTAAGTATTTTCAAGCATTAGAGCTTAAGAATTATTATTCAGAATTTCGTATTACTTACACAGTTTGACAGAATATCAAAACTAAGGGCTACCATCTTTAACTTGATATGTAATCCGATTTTTCCTGTGAGACATTAAATGATAGAATATGTTCATAATTTTCATTAGTTATTTTATTTTATTTTTTGCAATAGCTACATCTATTACTGAATCAAAGAGTTATTACAATACTTACGAATAAGAAAAGAGTGAACTATTGTCCAAATTCTATTACAGTCATTATTTCTAGCCCATTTAGCGAGACTGCCTGCTTGAACATTTACTTTTCGCGTGATGTAGGAGAACTTGACACCAAGGAATTCCGGAATCAATTTCTTAATCTCTGTAGCATGAATTTTTTACTGTCATGGATCAAGTGTGTCAGGTGTTGGAGATGCTTCAAGATTGCCTGATTGTCACGTTTAACGTGAATGAATTTGTAATTCTGGTTAGCCGCCCATTTGACTTCTTCTTTTTTTTTTTTTTTTTTGCTGACAGCATTTGACTTCTTCTTAGAGTGCAATGATTTCACTTTTTTCTACGTTTCTGCAACTGGTTAAAGAAACCTTAGACTGAAATGAATTGAGTTGTGTGATTATGTATCCATAAAAGAAGCGTCCGAGTTTACTTCAACATAAGGGCGAATAGGGGTCAACCACTGTAGTATAGTTGGAGAGGTACATCTAGTAGTGCGGTGGTCGGTAAAGTTAGGAAAAAATTTTGAGCTTACCCCCTCAAAATTAATTGGTAATTGAGTTTACCCCCTTCAGTAATTGGTAATTGAGTTTACCTCTTAGACTTACTATTAGTGACAAAAACACAAAGGTTATGTTTGGCGTACGTGAAATAATTGCGACTACCAAGAACAACTATTCTTCAATACGATTCCTTGTAGAGATTCTACCTCATTTTATTGTTTGATTTAGTTGGGAATATGATTAGTAAAGATTGATTTTGTTTATATATTATGGAGTATTTAGCGATACCCCCTCATCCCTAATGTCTAATTAGGGATGCTCCCTTTTTTAATTGGATATTAGGGATGCCCCCTTTTTTGCACTTAAAAGTACAAAATTACCTTTATCCTTATTGTTTTTCTTTTTTCTTCAATTTCTCATACCTCTTTGATGTTATGCTTACCAACTTATTTTCGCTTCTCATATTTTTTTTTCTCTTATCCATCTTTTTTCTAATTTACCAACAACATTTATCGAAAAATTAAAATTAATAAATTAAACCAATTCGAAATAAAAATTGTAAATTTAAAAAAAAAAAAAATTAACTTTCACATTTGTTTTTTCATTTTACGTTAAAATTGATATATGTAACTAATTTGAAGAAGACCTCTTGATATCTATTGTTCTTTTTATTAATTATAACTCGTATACATTAAAAAATTAGTAAGTTAAAAAAAATTTATTACAATTTACGATTTTTATTTCGAATTGTTGTGATTTATCAATTTTAAATTTTCGATAAATGTTGTTGGGAAATTAGAAAAAGATGGATAAGAGAAAAATAACTATGAGAAACAAAAACTTGTTGGTAAGCATAACACCAAAGATGTATAAGAAATTGAAGGAAAAAAAATGAAGATAAGGGTAATAAAGTACTTTTAAGTGTAGAAAAGGGGGCATCCCTAATATCCAATTAAAAAAGGGGTCATCCCTAATTGGACATTAGGGATGAGGTGGTATCGCCAAATACCCTTTACTTTATGATTTTATTATCATATCCCAAACATATCCTTAGCAATTTTGACAAAAAAATTAATGGTGTGTTTGGTTGCAGGATTCCTAAGTAGGATTCCTATCAAAAGTGGGATTTGGTAGGAATCATGAATCCTTGGTCTGTTTGGCTACCAAGAATCCTAGGACTCTTAAATCTAAGGATTCCTAATTCCAAAATTTGTATTGGACCAAAACCCCATCCTACCTCCTAGGATTTGCTAGGATTTTGGATTAATAAACTTAAATTTCAAACTTAAAATCAACAAAAATTTATTTCCCTTCTACAAAATAATAAAAATCATTATTTTTTTCAAAAATCATTATTTTTTTCAAAAATCATTATTTTTTTTAAAAACATTATTTTTTTCAAAAATCATTATTTTTTTAAAAATCATTATTTTTTTCAAAAACCATTATATTTTTTAAAATCATTATTTTTTTCAAAACACCATTACTTTTTTTTTAAAAATCATTATTTTTTTTCAAAAATCATTTTTTTTAAAAATCATTATTTTTTTCAAAAATCATTTTTTTTCAAAATCACTTTTTTTCTTCCAAAAATCACTATTTTTTCAAAAATCATTATTTTTGAAGAACAATTATTTTTGAAAAATAATTATTTTGTAGAAGGAATAACTATTTTTTGAAAAAATAATGATTTTGAAAAAAATAATAATTTTAAATGAAGGAATCAAGAATCCTAGAATTCTAATTAGTTACCAAACAAACCAAAAGAAACCATTTGGATTCATGAATCCGTGGAATCATGAATCCCAAAGACTCATGAATCCGTGAATTCATGAATCCGTGAATTCATGAATCCTGCAACCAAACGCACCATAAATTTGAGGGTAAGCTCAATTACCAATTACTAAAGGGGTAAACTCAATTACCAATTAATTTTGAGGGGAGTAAGCTCAAAAAACCCTTTACTTAATAATCTGTTGCGGTGAAATTATTTGTTGATGAAACTACTATAAAAGTCAATAAATACATCCTAAACAATGTTTTAAGTCAATCTATGAGTCGTACCACTACTCCCATCTAATCCAACATACTAAATCTATACAGAATCATTTAAGATATCGAAATGATGAAAACTATCATACCATCGGTTATGAATTATTCGAGCCGTTAATAATCAAACTTTTTTGTGAATCTTATTTACTTAAGACAGTAATCCATGATAAATGTTTTACCCTTTTTAATGATAGGGTAATCTTCTAGATATGTTAGTAGTTGAATATGCAAAAAAAGTCACAACTCATAGATCACATTTTGAATCTTTTAGTGGAAATAACATAATAAGAAATCCAAATGATTGTTTTCCATATTGCTTAAATTTTCTCACTAGAATACTCCTTTCCTAGGTTTGAGCTTTCGTTGATTCTCATTTATCTTTCTCTCACAACTTCTGTTCTTCTCTGCAAGAATCACTCTGACTCAATAAAACCGCTGATTTTTTCATTCTTTCTCTTCTATAATCTACTGTCTTCCGTGTACAATCATCTAATGAGGTATCATCTTACTACCCGTCTTAGAATTCTACATTTGTATTCATGGTTCTCCTTATGTAAGAAGAACAATATTTGTTGTTGTTTTTTTGGTTGATTATGTTTGATTCCGTTTTTTGTTAAAAAGTTGATAATCAAGTTTTTGTTCATCATTGGTTTTACTTAAATTTATTCTATTTTTGTATGTAAAGGTCCCGACTAACTCAAGTCACCGGAAATGGAAGAGGTGGTGGTGGTGGTGGTGGTGGAACAGAGGTAGAGATGGTTGATCATATTATATCCTCTTTGAAGGACATGAAGAAATGGTTATCGAACAAAAAGGATAAAAACACCAAGTTCATTGATCCCATGGAAAATTATAAATATCAAAGGTGTGATCATAATAGTCTTAATTTGTTTTAGTATCCTTGTATTATTTTGGAGATGATCTAGCTAAGGATATATGGTAAATAAATATGATCTTTCCATGTCTTATATTGCTTTCAGAACAAGAGAGTTTATTGCTAAGGTGAAGGAATTGACAAGTGAGCATGAAAAAATTATGTTGGATTATGAGATCACGATAGACCTCAATCTCGCCCAACCTGATACAGACCATGATATAGCACGGAAGAAATTGAACAGAGAGGAGTCGGGACGTGCAGAGAAGGAAAAAGGCATGCAGCGAGTAGGGCAGAAACGAAAATCTGGTTGTAGGATTGAAGACGCTGCTGATCCGATACCCCGAGGTGAGGAACATAGTGAATTTTTTGGAGTAAATCTTGTTTCTTTTAATGTAGTATAGTGCTAGGGAACAAGAAAAACTAAGCAGACTTCGGGCAGAAATCTTGTGTGGTTTGCCATGATTGGCACTTTAGTGGATCAGAATAATCGGAAGTGTAAATTATGGCAAGCCTCATAGGATTTCTGCCCAGAGTCTGCCTTGTTCTTCTTCCCTAGCATTTTTCAGTATAAAATTCAGAACTCATAAACGTTTTCCTCCCTTTCCCTTAATGATTACATATTACTTGTTAGTTTCCTTTGAAAGTGTACTATCAATTTAATTTTTGAATCTTGTTTGCTCAATATCATGGCAGGCGTACAGAAACTGAAGGAGCGGAATTCTGGCGATTCCCAGAGATTCCTTAATTTAGTGAACTTGTGTAATCAGGAAATCATCGCTAGATCTGGTTGTAGGATTGAAGATGCTGCTGATCCGTTACTCCAAGGTGAGAAACATAGTGAATTTTTTGGAATAATCTTGCTTATTTTGATGAAAAGAGTAACTTGAAAAATGAAACGAGAACTAATATCAAGTTATAATGCAGTACAATGCTAGGGAACAAGAAAAACTAAGCAGACTTCTGGCAGAAATCTTTTGTGGCTTGCAATGATTCGCACTTTAGTGGATCAGAATAATCAGAAGTGCAAATTATGGCAAGCCTCATAGGATTTCTGCCCAGAGTCTGCCTTGTTTTTCTTGTTCCCTAGCACTTTTCAGTATAAAATTCCGAATTCATAAACGTTTTCCTGATCTTTTCCTCCCTTTCCCTTAATGATTACGTATTACTTATTAGTTTCATTTGGAAGTGTACCATCAATTTAATTTTTGAATCTTGTTTGCTCATGGCAGGTGTGTACGCCAAAGTAAGAACTTTCTGGGAGAAAGTGAAGGAGCGGAATTATGGCAATTCCCGGACATTCCTTAAGTTAGTGAACTTGTATGATCGGGGAATCATCGAAAGATCTCAGTTGTTCTCCTCGGTATGAATGCTCTGTTCATTATTCTCTTTCACATCTTTTTTGCTTTCATTCAACTGCAGTTAAACGTTTTTGCCTTTATTAATTAGTTCTGTTGCATTTGACTGAATCACATTTATAACTCAAATTTTGCTTGAATTATATTTTATGAGGACCTAATCTGGTAAGTCTGATGCTGAAAATTACAAGAAGAATTGGAATCACTTCTCCTTTGAGGTCGTATTCGTGAGAGGCGTAATTGTTCCTTAACATGCATTATAGAGTAGCATGTCAATCTAAATATGTAAATGTCAAATCATTCCGATCTTACTACAAGATTCTCAGAAGTTGTTGTTCTTTTCAGGTAGGTGATCTATTTCAAAATCATTCAGATCTTATGGACGGATTTAAGGAATTTTTTTCACTTTGCGAGACTACTGGTATGTTTGAAGGATTTCCAGTTTTAAATCATAGGTTTTCGATACCTTCTTAATTATACAATTACCTAATGAGCAATGTTAGTAGCCTTACTATTTTTATATCATAGGTTTTTCGGCCGAACATAAACCCTTTTTTCCATGTGTTTTGTAATTTTAGCAAGTTCTTGGTTAACTGCAGAATCCATGTGGAGACAAGAAGCTGGCTTACCCAAACAAGTGAATACAAAAGAGAAGAATAAGGAGACAGAAAGAGATGGGAGTTTGGCTGGTCACAAAGTTCCGATTCATAACCAGGAAAAGTACTTCCCTAAATCTATATCGGAGCTTGATCTCTCTAACTGTGAATGCTGTACTCCGAGTTACCGTCTTCTGCCAAACAATGTAAAACATGAAACATTTTCTGCAGTTATATATGTTCTTTTCTTTTTTCTAGTTCTGAAACTATATTACGTAATTGATGCAGTATCCAATACCTATGGTAAGCCAAAGGACCAGACTCGAAGATGAAGTTTTGAATGACTCTTGGGTATCAGTGGCTTCAGGAAATGGAGATTACTCTTCCAAACACATGCGTGTGAACCAATATGGCGATACCTTCTCTATACTCGAAGATGAAAGGTAACTGAAATTTTAAGTGATAAGGTTTTTCCTTGTATCTGTTTTGGTAATATATACGTGATAACACTGTTTGCCGTGGAATAGGTCTCACCAACCGAACCACGTAAATCTCTTGTGTTTTTGTGATTGTTAATTTACTTCCATTATTTCCTTTTTTCATCCAGGTTTCGTTTATACGATCTGACATTGATATCCCAATTAGTGATAATCTATTTAATTTAATGATTTCAGATTTGAATTAGACATGCTATTTCACTCCCTTAATGAGACTATAAACCAAGTAGAGGATTTGCTAAACATAATCAAATACGATACAATGAGATCAAAACGTCCAATACGTATTGAGAATCACTTCAAAGGTTTGTATATGTGTTGTAAAACCTCATTGTTTTCATATACATATTCATAAAATGTTTGTGACGATGTGGTTTCTGTTGTTTCTTACGAATATTTGGTGTGTTGCTTGTTTGTTATTCATAGCTATAAATTTTATATGCATTGAACGTACATATGGCAACCGTGCAATGGATGTGAAGGACGTATTGCGCAAAGATGCACCTAAGGCACTGCCGCTCATACTAAGTCACTTAAAGCTGAAGCGAACAGAGTGGGCAATGTCTTCTATGCATTTGAAGAAGGTTTGGGCTGAGATTTATGCAAAGAATTATCAAAACTCACTTGATTATCGTAGCTTATATTTCAAGCGACGTGACGAAAAGAGCTTGAGCACAAAAGGTAAACTTAGCTCATTTCCCCAACCATGTCTTAGTTCTTACAGCCGTGTACTTCTCACGATGTCACTTGTGGGTTTGATTTGTTATTTATCCTATACGTTCTTGTTATTTACTTCTTTCGCATTTTGTTTACCTCAGCTCTGTTATCCGAGATTAAAGCAATTAGTGAGAAGCATAGGGAGGTTGATATGCTCGTTTCGGTTGTTGCTGGGTATAGACGACCTATAAGTCCGAAATTCGTATATGAATACTCTGATCCATATATTCATGAAGACTTATATCAGCTCATAAAATTTTCGTGTCGTAATATCTGCACAACTAAAGAACAGTTTACTAAAGCTATAAGGATCTGGACTAGCTTCTTGGAGCTCATCAGGGGGGTTCCTCCCAGGTCACAGGGTGCAGAATATGGTGTGAAGAAGGATAAGAACAATAGAGTCAGAAATAGTGTTCCTTTGCCTGATCAAACGGCGAAATATCGGATATTTTATGGAAATGATTCCTTCTATGTGTTGTTTCGGCTTCATCAAGTAAGAACTATGTTCTATTTTCCTTCTTATCTATTTACTTTAATAACTAGTATCCTTTCCAAATAATTCAGAGTTACGTGTAGTTAGTTGTTTTTCTGAAAATTTTGATGAATTTATAGAAAGACCACGATCAGATGAATCCGGAGAACTATTACCCGCCGGACTCTCAACCCGAAAAACAGAACTTCAGTGTTACTAAGTTACGAGTAATGATAGGGAACAAGAAAAACTAGACAGACTCTGGACATACGTCCCATGTGGCTTGTTGTGATTCGTGTTTTTGATGATTCTAATCTACTAAACACTGAATTACGGGAAGCCACATAGGATGTATGTCCAGAATATGTCTAGTTTTTCTTGTTCTCTATCATTTTTTCTAAGTTACACGTTTAACGTTTATCTTGGTTTTGTTTTCGTGTTTTTGGCAGGTACTCTATCAAAGAATGTTGTCAGCTAAACTGAATTCATCATCTTCTGAAAGGAAATTGGCAGTTGTTAAGGATACAAGCCGAGCCTACCTCTATGCTAGGTTAAGTTATTCATGTCTGTCTGTAGTAGGCTGTCGGGAGTAACCCGTACGTGTTTTTGTTTCTTAAAAAGGATATCAATGTATAATAATGAGGTATATGCATCATGATTTGCAGATTTATCAGTTCACTTCAAAGTCTACTTAATGGTTTTAAAGGCAAGCCACAGTTTGAAGAAGATTGTCGTGCTATTTTCGGAACTCAATCATATATTCTTTTCACAATAGACAAACTGATACTCAAACTTGTCAAGCAGGTAAACTTTGATTCTTTTGGTTCATTAAATTTTTCTAGGTCAGATTTAGGGTGAGGGAGATACAAGATTCTTAAATAATGATCTTTTCATCAGCTTCAAGAGTTAGCATCTAAAGAGATGGGCACCAAACTTTTTCAACTATATGAACATGAAAAATCAAAGAAACCTGGGAAGTTTGTTGACTTGTTTTATCATGCCAGCGCCGATGCTCTTATCCGTGAAGAAAACATCTATCGGTTCACATGTGTAAGTCTTCGTGGATACCGTCTCTTCCCCTTTCATTCTATCGTACTTTTTTTAGTCGAGAAAAACTTATTTTGAAGTACATAATCGAATAAATTTCTTTTCTTTTTTGCAGTCTTCAAGTCCAAGCCAAACCCGTTTATCCATCCAGATGAAATCTAGGCATGAATATACCGTGAATTCTAACGTAGCTGCATATCTGCACAATGATTTCCTATTAGTTTCTGATACTAAGCCGGTGGAGAAGGTCTTCCTTCAGAGGTAGATATATGATAAGCTCAATGTATTTACTTTATAGCAAGGGAATGGAATTTCGGTTTGGTTGGGGATTTCGCCAGGCATTGAAATGAAAATTTATTTATTTGATCATACATATTTGGGCTAAAGTAATTAAATTTCGGTTTGGATGGAAATTTCGGCACGCAACGAAATGGAAACATTTGGGTTATTTCGGCCGAAATATTTTTGAAATTTAATTCTTCGCATTATAGCCATTAACTGAGTTCTGGATTTTTACTGTTGTTCGATTCTTTTACAGAAACAAAAGAAAAATTGCACCCGATGATGACATAATGGAAGGAGTTCAATTAGTCAACGGTCTTAACAGCACGAGATGGAAGAATACACCAAAGTCGAAGGTATTCTTCTCTACTTGATACGATTTTGTAATTTTCGACGAGTAAATTAAACTATGGTTTTTCATTATTAAGTAATGTGGAGGATAAAAACAAATGTTTTTGGCAGGCCTTTTACATTGAGCAGGAATTCTTCCTTCGAAGGCGGAAAAGAAGATGCCTTCGCGGGAGTGGTTCTTCCGCCCATAACTAGCCTAACTCTGTAACGGGCCGTAAGAGTACAACTAATCCACTTATGGCTATCGGGCTTCTAGTCTCGTTTCCTTTCAAGGTATATTAGTTTCATATATAATAGTAAAATTAAAAAACTATAATATATAATCATTTACTTTTCAAATAAGGAAAAGCTCTGAGAATTAGGAAATTTTATTTATTATTTATTGTTTGTATCTGCAGTTAATACCGTGATGATTCTTGGATGATTACAAACCATTAAAGAAATTTTTCTCTAATTTGTGTGGTTTCTCTAAACCATTAGACAGTATGGTAACTTGAGAAGGGGAGGTATAATACATAAGCCCTAATTATACTTGTTGATGTTGTACTTGTGAAGGTGTAACAGAGGTGGAACCATTTATTAGATACTTTAATAATTTTATAGTAATCTTTTAAGCGTAAATGACAGCATAAACTGGTTTTATTTATTAGATAGAGGAAAAGTTGTAATAACTTTTATTTGCTAATTAGGTAAACTGTGTACTTCATATATTTTTGTGTTGCTAGATATCTTTATTTGTCATATATATGGATTTATATCGTACTGAAAAAGCTAGATTACATTGTTAGACTCTTTCGGGTCATCATACTATTACTCCCGCTATTTTTAGATATATGAGAATACCTAGCTCTCCGCCTCTCCGGAACGTTTGAAATGAGTAGTGTATGAATACATTATACATGTCGGTACATGGGTAGGCATGTGAAATGAAATTTGGTCGACTGTATGTATTTAATAGAACAAACATGCTATGTAGTCGTGTGATGGTAGTGTATGCATCTTTTTACAAAAAACAACAAATTAAGTATTGTATCACTAAATATTGATGTGGAACTTAGCTTTCTACTCCATATTAATTTGATTTAGTTAAAGGTCACACATTGTTTGTGGATGGTCACATAATTTCTCTTAACGTGTAACTTTCATGATAAATTCTTCAATGTTTCATCTTATGATTTTGTTTCATTCTTTCTATATAATATAGAGAGAGTAAATCTCTTTTGATTATATCTTCAAAGTATAAGAAAGACAATAAAGACGAAACAAAATTGAGACATTGGAGAAAACCAGAAGAAAAAAGACTATAATCAATCTAAACATATTTGGGTCATGATGTGATTTGTTACGATTTAGTCAACTCCAATATAAGTGTTAGATCTAGGATTTGAGAAGAAGATGATACAGACTACTTAATGTGGAGAGATCAGGTAGAAATCATGCTTGGTACTTATGAATTGAATGGTTATGTCACTGGTTCATTATAGTAAACACCACAGTTAAAAATAATCCATGGAACTTAACAAGTCAATCTTGATTTTCAACAATGGAGAAGCAAAGAAAACTTTGTTAGATCTTACCTTAAAGACACATTGTCAAAATCAATATATTATGATACTTATGGCTTAAAACAACAAAAAGAATATGAGATTATCTTGATATCACAAATAATGAAGGTCTTGAATAAAAAAAAAAGATCAATTAAGGAAGAAGTTACAAACTCTCAAGAAAGAAAATGCTTCAATGGCAGAATACTTGAGAGAGTTAAAGCAAATCTCAAATTCCTTAATGTTTGTCCATGATAGAGTTAGTGAATCAGAATTAGTTAGAATGACTTTACAAAGGCTAAATTCAGATAATGATCAATTCACAATAGCACTTAGAGCAATAATGAGTATTACACATTAGCTCAACTCAAATCTAGATTGATTCAACATGAACAAGGGCTTCACACAAAAGAATTAGATCAAGAAGCATATTTTGTAAGAAGAACAACCCAAAAACAATATCAAAGAGGTAATAGTAGACCTTCACCTACATATTATAGGAATCTACCTTCTGTAAAGAAATAAGGTTCATCTTCAAATACTCAAAGTGGTACTGCTCAAAATAAAAATCAAAAAGCAGATGATTTTGATTTCTCTACAATTCCATGTGGTATTGGTAAAATGTTGGGTCACTCAGCAGGGATTTGTTTCTTTAGTTATAAACATAATAAGCCTATGAATAACACATGCTATCACACTGAATCACAGAATCACAAGAAAGAACATGATATTGAGGAAGAACCAAACTTTGAATCATATCCATATGAAGAACCCCTTCTAGAATGCAATAATGTAAAAATATATGAGTATCGATGATGTACAAAATATTCAACCATTGATTGACGTCAAGAAGTCATGAAAAGACTATAAGCCCAACGGGTCAACCCGTCTCAAGAAAAGAGGACCGCTAGACCTGAAGAGATCCGCCACCTAAGCCTAGAATCGGGAGGTCGGTCAAATCTCCTAAGGAGCTCCAACCTTGTTTTACCTTAAGCACAATTAGGTCCGTCCTAAGATTCTCAAGAAGTATAGGGGAGGCCACGTAAGCTAGACCGATGCCTTACACCCTGAACATGGGAAGGGAGAAGCGCGCCGCCCGCTTACCGACTTAATCCTGAATCTTCCTAAAGATCTCAGTCAGCTAAAGATCTTTCGTGTTCAAGTAACTTGACCTTCAAGAGTCTCAAGGAGGAAATATCTCCTCGAAGACCTATCAACTCGGTAGGATATCTACGAAGTATCCTTGAACATAGGAACTTCCAATTCTCCTCGATACGAGATAAACTCAAAAGAGAAATTCTAACTACGAACAATAGTCTAATTCCCAAATGGTGGATTATAGCTGCCTCATCTGGACCGTCTATTACAGTCGGTCTAATTCAGCCTATAAAAGGGCACCACATCACCTTCATAAAGGTAACATGAGTAAGTTGAACAAACTCAATCATTCAACAAGGATCACTCAATACTCAATCTTTTAACTACAAAGAGCAATTCGACTGTCTTGAGCGTCGGAGAGGTTTCCAAACCCTTTGCAGGTTTTCCCCCCAGTTTTCCCAAAGCAAGGAGCATGAATCAAAAGAAGGAGCATCGATCATCCAGACGAAATAACCATCATAACAGACGTTGTCATGCATCAAGTCTCGATTCTCTGACTGACAAACGGCAAGTCATTTTTTGACATCGGCAAGTATGAAGACTGTGAAGATGATAATTTTCAAGAATGTTATATTGCTATTGTGACTAAAAAGGGACAAGATGAGATTTTCTTGGATTGTGTTTCCACTGATTTTGAACCAAGAAATTATAAATGAAGAATACTATGTCACAAAAGTTATTGTTGACTTAAAAGCAAAAGAAAAAGCTTGGCTAGCCGATATTGGGGTTACAGTCACATGACACATGCTACAGTAAATTTAAGGTGCTCTTAGCCTTATAATGGAGCATAAGCAGTAATGGTAGGTAGCGGTAAATTCTTACCTATTACTAGTACATGTAACTCTACCCTACTCACTTTCTCATATGCCTTTGATATTGGAAAAGTCTTATGTGTTCCAAGTTTAAAAAGGAATCTACTTTCTATTTCTAAATTCACAACGAATAACTCTTGTTCAGTTGAATTTATGTCATGGGAATATAGTATTAAGGATATGTGGTCCAAGAAAATCTTAGCAGAAGGTCCAATGAAAAACAACTTATATCATATAGGGGTACAAAGTGAAATACTTCAGCATAATAGCATAGCGCGTTGCTCATGTGGCTCAAGTAGCTACAAAGTTTGATATATGGGATGCAAAACTTGGTCATTCTGATAGTGGTATCATTAAGCAACTTCATCAAGAAAACAAGATCATGCTATCAAATTTAAATGATAAGTCATTCTGCAAATCAAGTGAATTTGGAAAGAGCAAATGTTTACCTTTTGAAGCACCTTCAAAAACAACATACACACCATTGCATTTGATGCAATGTGATATTTGGGGCCAGCCCCTATCACAATACCAAATGGTGCAAGATATTATATTCTATTTCTAGATGATTTCAGTAAACACAACTGCATTTATACTATGAAGGCGGAATATGAGATGTGTTTCCGGGTGTGGTTCTTCGGGTCATAACTAGCTTAACTCTGTAAACAGGCCTTAAGAGTACAACTAGAGCACAATTAATCTACCAATGGCGATCGTGGTTCAAGTCTCGTTTTCTTTCAAGGTATATTAGTACATATATCTATATAATAAAACAGAAGGGAAAACGATGACCGGGACAAACATCCTTTTTTAATATAGGATATTGTCTAGAAGCCCTTCTCAAAATTTAAGATATAGTCCTTCGTAGAAATAAAGTTACCTATTTAAAAAACAATAATCGTTTCCTTCTTAGAAATAAAATAACTAATTTAAGAAAAAAAGAAACAAAATAAATTTCAAGGGTTAAAAGAAGAAATTAAAATCTCTCTCTCTCTCAATAAAATAATAACTAATTTAAGAGAAATTTATATAATAAAACAGAAGGGATAACGATCGGGACAAACATCCTTTTTTAATAAAGGATATTGTTTAGAAGTACTTCTCAAAATTTAAAATATAGTCCTTCGTAGAAATAAAGTTACCTATTTAAAAAACAATAATCCTTTTCTTCTTAGAAATAAAATAACTAATTTACGAAAAAAAGAAACAAAATAAATTTCAAAGGTTAAAAAAAGAAATTAAAATCTCTCTCCCTCAATAAAATAATAACTAATTTAAGAGAAATCTATATAATAAAACAGAAGGGAAAACGATCGGGACAAACATCCTTTTTTAATAAAGGATATTGTTTAGAATTCCTTCTCAAAATTTAAAATATAGTCCTTCGTAGAAATAAAGTTACCTATTTAAAAACAATAATCCTTTTCTTCTTAGAAATAAAATAACTAATTTACGAAAAAAAGAAACAAAATAAATTTCATTGGTTAAAAAAAGAAATTAAAATCTCTCTCTCTCAATAAAATAATAACTAATTAGAGAAAAGAAACAAAAAAATAATACAAAAAATAATAACTAATAAAAATCCCTCTCTCTTTCTCAATAAATAATGTGGAATCTTTGGTTATTTGAATTGAGATTATGAGGGTATAAATAATGTTGTTGGGCTTCAGGCCATTGTCTTGTTGAGCTATATGCCCGGTCTTGTTAGTGTTTGAGTGGGCGGTTATCGAGCTTATCACATCTATGATGTATCATATGCCAAATATCACGACGTTCGTATATCGTAGTCGTCTTCCAAAAAAAAAAAAAAAATTTATTTTGACCTTTCTAGAATTTACCCCATGTGATATTTGGGGCCAGCCCCTATCACAATACCAAATGGTGCAAGATACTATATTCTATTTCTAGATGATTTCAGTAAACACAACTGCATTTATACTATGAAGGCGGAATATAAGATGTGTTTCCGGGTGTGGTTCTTCGGGTCATAACTAGCTTAACTCTGTAAACAGGCCTTAAGAGTACAACTAGAGTACAATTAATCCGCCAATGGCGATCGTGGTTCAAGTCTCGTTTTTTTTCAAGGTATATTAGTTTCATATATAATAGTAAAATTAGAAAACTATAATATATAAATATTTACTTTTCAAATAAGGAAAAGCTCTGAGAATTAGGAAATTTTATTTATTATTTTCTATTTATATTTTGCAGTTGATACTCTTTTTTTTTGTTGAAAGTTTTGCAGTTGATACTCGGATGATTCTTGTATGATTACAAACCATTAAAGAAAACGTTTCTCTAATTTGTGTGGTTTCTCTAAACCATTAGACAATTCAGTAACTTGGGAAGGTAAGATATAATACATCAGCCCTAATTATACGTGTTGATGTTGTAATTGAGAAGGTGTAACAGAGGTGGAACCATTTATATTAGATACTTTAATGATTTTATAGTAATGTTTTTTGGGTGTAAATGACAGCATAAACTGGTTTTATTTACCGGATAGAGGAAAAGGTGTACTAACTTTTATTTGCTATAATTAGGTAAGCTGTGTACAACTGTACATCAGATATTTTGGTGTTGCTAGATATCTTTATTTGTATTTCAACAACAAAAAAATAGATATCTTTATTTGTCATATATATGGATTTATATTGTATTGAAAAAGCTAGGTGACATTGTTCGACTCTTTTGGTCATCGTACTGTTACTCCCACTATTTATCAAGATATGATAATACCTAACTCTCTGCCTCCGCGGAACATTTGAAATGAGTAGTGTCATAACTCATAATGCACATCGTTACATGGGTAGGCATCGTGTTGATGTGTTTATGCCGATACCAATCTTCAACTGGTTAATCTCCATTTGTTTCATATAACAATGAAATCTTGGTTTTCTTTCGGAGTAGAGAGCTGATTTTCAAATGGAAAACTCAAGCTCGAGAATTACTATAAGCATTAGAAAGTCGATAGTATGCTCCATTTGTTTCACCATTGACTAATTCTTGTGGAAGGAAAATAGTAAACCCTAGATAGTGTTGGGTAGATGAGTTATGAAGGATGTTTAGGGAAGCATCATGCATGCTCCAACCCGGGAGCCCCATGCTCCCTGGCTCCCAAATGGGAGCCCGGGCTGGGGGCTCCCAGCCCCAATAATATTCCCGTTGGGAGCTCCCAACGGGAATATTGGGGTGGATCCCCTTTAAAAGGGGATCCACCCCAATTTTTTTTTGAATCTTATTCTCTCTCTCTCTCTCTCTATTTTATCTCTCTCTCTATTTCATCTCCTCTCTCTCTATCAATTTCTCCTCCATTAATTTTTTTTTCAATGGATCCAAATGCCAATTTGCATAATTTAGGCTATATGGAAATGTTGAACTCCGATTTCAATTATGTCGATGAAGTTAATTTATCCAATGATGGGATCGAAGAAAGGGTCGAAGAAAGTCTTGATTGTAATGAAACGCCAATGTCGTCGGTTTCTAGTAAACGTTATACTAATGATGATGATATCGTGCTCGTTCATGCTTATTTGCATATTGCCACCGATGCGATTATTGGTAATGATCAAAGAGCGGGTACCTTTTGGAGCAAAATTGCCGAACACTTCAACGAACGTACAAATCAAAATCGTGTACCAAAAGGTCTTAAATGTCGTTGGGGCGAAATTAACAAGCAATGCGCGAAGTTTTGTGGGTATTTGGCATTGTTGCAAAGGAACCCAAAAAACGGAGAAAATGATAATGATCGGGTAATTACTCTTATTACATTTTGACAACATTATGATTTATTTTTGACACATATTTGAAATTTTAAAATTTTATTTTTGTAGATAAAATCCGCAATGACGATGTTTAAACAAAACGGCAACAAAGAATTTAAGTTCGAACATTGTTATAAAATTTTGAAAGACCATCCCAAATGGTCATTAAATTTATCTCAATCTTCGTCACACAAAAGAAAAAATTCTTTTGACCAAGACGAAGGATCTCCCTCAATAACCCAACAAAGACCACTTGGAAGAAAAGCAAGCAAGGAGACTAGAGATAAATCCAAAGGTAGTGAAATTTCTGCGGTGCTTGAATTTTGGAAAGAGAAAATGGAGAAACAAGATAGTAGAGATAAACTTATCAATGGAAGTATGCTCCTTCAAGAGAAACAAATAGACTACAAACATAAAGAATTAGAGGTGGAAGCAAAAAAAATTAGACGTGCAACTAGATAACAACAAGGTTGAACGGATGAAAATGGGGATAGACTTGGCGGGCAAAGATACTTCAAAAATGTATCCCGAACAACTTGCTATTCATAGGTTGCTCTCAAATTGGCAAAAGGAAAATCTATAAATTTAAGTTGATTTGATTATGTATGACTTTTAGTTGTTTTGATTATGTTTGAATTTTAGTTGTTTTGATTATGTTTAAATTTTAGTTGTTTTGGTTATGTATGAATTTTAGTTGTTTTGATTATGTATGAATTTTACTTGTTTTGATTATGTATGAATTTTAGTTGTTTTTTATTAAACCCGCAATTTATGTATTTTTTTAAATAGCACTTCATTGATTAAAAACCAAATACATAATAACTTCCTACAAACACATAATCGAAATACATAATAACTCCCTACAAACACATAATCGAAATACATAATAACTCCCTGCAAACACATAAGCGAAATACTTAATAACTCCCTACAAACACATAATCGAAATACATAATAACTCCCTACAAACACATAATCGAAATACATAAAAACAAGTAAAATAACGGAAATAGTTCCGTTTAGTCGTTGCGATCTTTAGTATTCCACAAGTGTTGTGTACAAGATCTGCCCTTAATCGTGTATGCAAATCTTTGCTTGTAACTCGACCAAGACGATTGAACATTTCTTCATTTCCCCCAACAACCACTTCTTCTGGAATTCTTCCATCAAAATCATTAGTCGCATTAGGTCCTTCATCTTCGATTATCATGTTATGCAATATAATAGATGTCTTCATGATATCACTTAGTGTTTCTACATCCCAAAGACGTGCCGGTTCTCGGATGATAGCAAAACGAGCTTGCAATACACCAAAGGCTCGTTCAACATCTTTTCTTACCGATTCTTGACGTCTCGTAAAATATTGTTCTTGCGGAGTTAACGGATTTTGTATGCTTTTAACAAAACAACCCCATTGTGGATATATCCCATCAGCGAGATAATAACCCGTATCATGTTGATTACCATTAATCTCAAAATTAACAGTTGGAGCCTTACCTGTGGCAATTGCATCGAACACCGGAGAACGCTCCAACACATTGATGTCATTCAATGATCCAGGCAACCCAAAAAATGCATGCCAAATCCAAAGATCCGACGATGCAACAGCTTCTAGTATGACTGTTGGATTATGGCAATGGTCAGTATACTGTCCGTGTCATGAGGTCGGACAATTTTTCCACCCCTAATGCATACAATCTATACTACCGAGCATTCCAGGAAATCCTTGTTTTTCACCAAGTGTTAAAAGCCTACAAATATCAGATTCATTAGGAGACCTTAAGTAACGAGGGCCAAACACTTTGACAATCGTTGATACAAATTCTCGTAGTGAATCGATTGTAGTCGTCTTTCCAAGTCGAAGGTATTCGTCAATTGCATCTGCTGGTGTCGCATAAGCAAGCATTCTCAAAGCCGCAGTTATCTTTTGATGTGGCGATAAACCCATTCTGCCGAAGGCGTCTGGCTCTTGTGCAAAATAGTGATTATGAGCAACCAACGTATTTAGGATATGAAGAAATAAATCACGACTCATGCGATATCGATTTCGGAATGTTGCAGCATCATAAAGTGGATTCTCAACAAAATAGTCACGCATCAGTCGTTCATGACTCTCTTTTCTGTTACGATTTATCGTACGATGACCCGGAATAGAACCAACATGACGAGAACGTGGTCGTTGATCCCTTTCTTGTAACTCTTTTAGATACAATCCAAATAAAAGTTCATCATCTTCCCTATCTTCTAACTCTTGTTGAATGATCAAATTTGCTAACTCATAACTATCATCCATTGAAGGGAGAGAGAAGATGGAAAGAATGTAGAAAGAAAATGTAGAGAATATAGAAACAAGATGTAGAAAACTTAATGGATAAGTGGTTGTATTTATAGGTGAACAAAAAGTAAAAAAATTCGAAATTCAAATTCCCCCCTAAATTTTGGTAAAATTTGAAATTCAAATTTCCCCCAAAATTTTGGTAAAATTTGAAATTTCAAATATTAGAGCCAAAATTTAATGGGTGAAAATTAAAACACAAACCTTACACACTTACACCACACATGTACAAAATTTAGATTTGGGAGCCCAACATTGGAGTTGCTCTAAGCCCCGGGGATCCCAAAATTCAGGGGCTCCCAAAATTGGGAGTCCGAGCCCCACATTGGAGTTGCCCTAACGTTGATTTGTGATGTCAGGTCTGTACATACAGCACCTCCAGACTTACTAATTCAATTATCCAACATTTCGAAGATAAAGATTTAATACAATAAGAGCTATTTTTTCTTTGGTAAATAAAAGGATTCCCTTCGAGTAGTTCAAAATGGTGATGAATAACTTTTCTTTTATTTCTTATTCATACACTTTGTGAATATACAATAGCTCATATATATATATATATGAGAATTCCTTAAACTAAAAATATAATTATCTAAGTAATTACAGCAACATAATAATATGTAATATCTTCACAATAATATATAATATATAGATATATGAATATATATATATATAAAATATTCTCTAAGGATCTTTACACTCCCCCTCAAGTTGGTGCATAGATATCACTCATGCCCAACTTGTTTAAAAATGATGAGAATATTTTATAGGAGACTGCTTTGGTGAGGATGTCTGCCAACTGATCCTCTGATTTTATTTTATGTAACTCCACAATTTTTTCATCTAACTTCTCCTTAATAAAAAATCTATCCACCTCGACATGTTTTGTACGATCATATTGCACAGGATTGTGTGCAATGTCACTTGTTGCTTTGCTGTCACAAAATAGATTTATCGGTTGGCTAGAATGATAACCCAAATCTTGTAAGAGAAGTCGTAACCACAATGCCTCACAAAGTCCTAGTGCCAAACTTCTAAATTCAGCTTCTGCGCTTGAGCGAGCGACAACATTTTGTTTCTTACTTCTCCATGTTACAAGGTTACCACCTACAAAAGTAAAGTAACCAGAGGTAGATCTTCTATCATCGACAGCACCAGCCCAATCAGCATCAGTGTATACTTCTATATCTCGGTTACCAGCATTTTTTGTGAACAAAATTCCCTTACCAGGGGCACCTTTTAAATACCTTAAAATGTGCATTACCGCATTCATATGTTGTTCACCTGGATTATGCATGTATTGACTCACCACACTTAATGCATATGCCAGATCGGGCCTTGTATGAGCTAAGTACATCAGTCTTCCGACCAGTCTTTGATATTTCCCTTTATCGGCTGGTATTTGATTGGGTTGGACACACAACTTCAATCCTTCTTCTAGTGGTGTATCAATAGGCTGATAACCTGACATTCCAGTTTCCTGCAAAAGATCTAAGGCATACTTTCTTTGAGATAGAAAGATCCCTTTACTTGATCGGGAAACTTCAATTCCAAGAAAGTATTTCAAGGGGCTTAGATCTTTCATTTCAAATTCACTAGACAAATAAATCTTCAAAGCTTTTTGTTCTTCAGGATCATTTCCTGTAACAACCATGTCATCCACATATACAATGAGTGCTGTAATTTTATCATGTTTCCTTTTTAGGAACAAAGTATGATCTGAATTACTTTGGTGGTAGCCAAAAGACTTCATGGACTTTGTGAACCTCCCAAACCATGCTCTTGGGGACTGCTTCAACCCATATAACGACTTCCTTAGTTTGCACACCTTATGACTTTGTTTTTCTAATGGCATGCATCCTTATGGAAGTTCCATATATATTTCTTCCGTCAACTCACCATGCAAAAAAGCATTTTTTACATCGAACTGTTGTAGTGGCCAATCCAGATTAACAGCTAAAGATAATAGTACTCGAACTGTATTGATCTTAGCTACAGGAGCAAATGTCTCTGTGTAGTCAATCCCATAAGTTTGAGTATACCCTTTTGCTACTAGTCTAGCCTTAAAGCGTTCAACACTGCCATCTGCTTTATATTTCACAGTATAGACCCACCGACAACCTACTGGCTTCTTTCCAGGTGGACATTCCACTAGATCCCATGTCTTGTTTTTCTGCAATGCTTCTAACTCTTCATTCATGGCTGCTTTCCATCTTGGATCCGTTAAGGCTTCCTGCACACTGTTAGGAATAGCTACAAGAGATAATTGATTTACAAATGACTTGTTTGATTCAGACAGACGATGATTAGAGACATAATTACTCATAGGATACCTAACTTTACTAGACAATCCAGGTTCATATGTGGGTTTAGGAATACCTCTGGTTTGACGAGATGGTAGTTGTCTCTTTGGTGGTTCAGACTCTAGATTAAGAACACCTTCAGCAGACGACGATTGGTTTGGTATTGTAGTACACGTATTTCCAGTCCCAAATTGTTCACTTGTTGATGGGGATTGACTTATATTTTCTATCTCATCCGCTCTTTTTTCTTCAATTTCTGGATGTAAATCACTACCAGGTTCTGAAATTCTACCACTCGAATCCAATTCACCCATTTCTCGATTCGCAAATTCATAAAGTTCGGATTCACCTTCCTTTGAGATTTGAGAAACATAGTCAAGAGTCTGAATTTCGTGATGATATTCTCCCCCACATTCAGACACAGATGAAAAATACATTGTGTCTTCATGAAACACCACATCCATCGTAACGAACATTTGTCGAGTTGGAGGGTGATAACACCGGTATCCTTTTTGGTGTAGAGCATATCCAACAAAGACACAACGTAAAGCATGGGGAGTTAACTTGTTGCATTGATGCTTGTGTAGGTGCACAAACGCCACACAACCAAATATATGAGGGGGTAGATTTGGGACAGTTGGTGCAACGACAATATTCGACAGGGCTTGAAGAGGTGTTTGAAATTCAATTGAGCTTGAAGGGGTCCGATTTATTAAATAGGCACAGATGTAATTGCTTCTCCCCAATAAGATAGTGGCATCTGAGCTGTTATTAATGAAGCTCGGACTACTTCTAATAAGTGTCGATTTTTTCGCTCCGCAACTCCATTTTGTTGCGGTGTGTATGAACAAGTAGTACATTGAACAATGCCATGTGTTTCCAAGTACCGCTGAAGATCACTACTTCTATATTCTCCACCATTGTCACTATGTAGGACTTGTATCGTTCTGTTATACTGCGTTTTGATCATCTTGTGAAATTTTTGAAATAATAAGCCAACTTCATCTTTCGACTTCATCAGGTACAACCAAGTCATTCTGGTGCAATCGTCAATAAATGTTACAAACCAACGTGATCCACCCATAGTTGAGACTTTAGATGGTCCCCAAACATCAGAATATATAACCATGAAAGAAGATGGACTTTTATTCAAACTCAATGGAAACGAAGTACGGTGACTTTTTGCTAGTTCACATACTTCACAATGAAAACTAGAAACATCGAATTTCATAAATAAACTCGGAAATAATTTTTTTAAATAACCAAAAGAAGTGTGTCCCAAACGCCGATGCCATAACCAAATTTCTGATTTATTCTTCTCCCCCTCAGACCCTTGCGCTACTAGGGCTTGCCGCAATTTGTCGCAATCATTAGACTGCAAGTCTAAGGAATATAACTGTCCGTGCTTAATACCACAACCAATCGTCTGTCTGGTTTGGATGTCCTTAAACACACAAAAAATCAGGCCAAAAAATTACAACACAAGATAAAGCTTTAGTTATTTGAGAGACCGACAAAAGATTATAATCTAATGATGGAACAACTAAGACAGAATCTAAATGTAAAGTGTCGGTGAGATTTAAAGACCCTTCCCCAGTAACTGGGGTTGTGTTACCGTTAGCTGTGGAAACAAGTTTTTGTGAGGATTGTCCAACTAATGACACCTGTCTAGAATCATAAGTCATATGATTTGTTGCACCAGAATCAATTATCCATGTATTATCTTTAACAGATGCAGAAAAAACCTTACCATCACTTTCTGTAGCAGCCACCAAAGCGGAAGCGTTTTCAGCGAAATCATCCTTTATATCAGCAACAGCTGCTGTTGAGACCTGTTTGTGATCCTTCTTCTTCTGATCGCCGGTGTGCTCCCACCATTCTGGATATCGTACAAGTTCAAAACAGCGGTCTTTTGTATGACCAATTTTATTACAGTTATGACACTTTAATTTTGCTTTATCAACATTAGTGTTCATCTTAGCCTTGGATCTATCTTGCCAGTTTTGTCGTTGACGAGCTACCATGGCTGATGTGTCAGAATCTCCTTTTAAAGTAGTATGACGTACTGCTTCTCGTCGAACTAAAGCATAACAATCTTCTAAATCAGGAATTGGATCTTTACGTAGAATTTCTCCTTGAATTTGTTCGAAATCACCATCTAGCCCAGCAAGAAAGATGTGTACTCGTAGTCGTTCAGTTGATTTTCGATATGCTTCAATGTCATCGAGATCTTTCATAACTACCTTATCTCGATGATCTAATTCACGAAAAATCTCAGTTATCTCCCCGTAGTATTCAGAAAGAGACTTCCCACTTTGTCTTGCAGCAAATGTTCTTTTATTCAGACTAAATACTTGGAGTTCATCACTTCCATCATAAAAGGCCCTTGATAATGCACTCCATATTTCTTGGGCGGTGGGTAAGCGTATGTAGCGTTTCATGATTTCAGGAGTCATAGACATTAATAACCATCTCTTCACTTTCTGATTTTCGGCATACCATTTCTCATAGCCATCATCTGATTCTGAGGGTGGCTTTGTCTTTCCTCGTATGAATGATAATTTTTCTCTTTCGGCGAGATGCATCTCCATTAATTGGGACCACATATCATAATTAGATTCAGTAAGAATGATTCCTGCATTAAATATACTTTCTGAATGCACCATGATTGGAACTGATTTTGTTCCAGATGAGTCAATACCTTTTCCACTCATATTTTTTTTTATAACACTTCAGATTTGAATTGTATAGTAAATCAGAACAAGAGGGTAAATAAAGAACCTCTACACAAGATGAGAGAGGTTAAAAAAAAGGAGCTTAATAATCTTAGAGAGAGAAAGAAAATACCCTACTTTTAATGGAGGTTGTAGACGTAATACTTCTAATCCAATACCCAACTCTTTCTTTTGAATCCCAATTTCAGGACTTGTTATTGCTCTGGAAAATTCAGAGTGCTCAAATAAAATTGTAAGACAAGATTTCTTCTTGTTTCCCGCTGCACTAATTGAAGAAAAATAAATCTTTTCCTCCTCTTCTTATGAACGAACTCATAGCTCTGGTACCAAGTTGAAAATGGTGATGAATAACTTTTCTTTTATTTCTTATTCATACACTTTGTGAATATACAATAGCTCATATATATATATATATATATGAGAATTCCTTAAACTAAAAATATAATTATCTAAGTAATTACAACAACATAATAATATGTAATATCTTCACAATAATATATAATATATATATATATATATATATATATATATATATATATATATATATATATAAAATATTCTCTAAGGATCTTTACACGAGTTACCCTCCCAACTTTCATACGCAGTCTTTTCAAAAGAAAAAATTTATGCAGCCAGAAATTAGTATATACACCCAACGTATACACACACAACACATCCTTTTTGCAAATTTGTTCTACCAAAGACAAAATGTGTTGTAAATGCATTTGTTTGTTTGGTGTAAAGCGTAGTCGTAGTGAATTGGCGATTTGGCGTGAGAGCATTAATTAGCAAGTGAAATGCAATTTAGTCGTTTGTATGTATTCCATAGAACAAATATGCAATGCAGTCGATATGATGGTAGTGTATGCATCTTGTTATTGCAAAAAAACAAAAGACTATGTTTAAATCTTGTTTCACTCGTTGACGTGGAACTTAACTTTTCACTACATATTAATTTCATAATTTACTTAAATATCACACAACGATAGTGGGTGGTCACATAATTTTTTTTAGCGTGTATATCTTTCATGATAAAAAAAATTCAATATTTATCTTATGATTTTTTGTGTTCTTTCTATATATATAGAGTATGTAATTTCTCTTTATCATGTTGTCAAAGTATGTGAAAAATAAAGATGAAATAAATTTGAGACATTGGGGAAAACCAGAAATAATTATAATTAATCTAAACATAACAGAGTCACGATGGAATTAATTACCATTTAGGGTATGTTTCAAACGTGTAAAATCAGATTGGAATACTGATTTTCGTAAGAAAACTGACTTCCATTGTTTGGTTGGATATTTTGAGTGCGAAAGTCGATTTCGTTAGGAAAAAATGTTTGAAAATTCCCTAAAAAATTGTAGGACCTTGAATCTCTCTCCTCCCATAAGGATAATTATGTAATTTCACAATCTCTTCTTCTTGCCGATGGTTCATTCTCATTCTAAAACTCTCTCTCACTCTTGAATCTTGATTCACAGTGAACCTGCATCAGTTTCAAGAAATCCACATAGTAAGAGTAGGAAGTGTAAAGAGAGAATATTTTCATCATCCATTCCATTCCGAACTTCCACTATTATTCAAATCTATCAAATTGCAAGTCCAATAAGCATGATTACTTTCTATGAAGTATAAGCGAAGATGAATTTGAAGTTCACATCGTTCTACCCAATAGACCTACTAATCTGTTTTAGATCTTTAACCATCACGATTGTTGTTCAATGATGTTTTTATTCCGTATGAATTGTATTAGAAATTGATCAAATATCCAAATGGTTAATCTGAGCTTGCGAGTATTTATGCACCTTTCCATATGTTTATCTCTCTGTTTAATTAGGAGTTGTGAAGGCAAACAATGGATCCGTTATAGAGGTCCTTATTACATGGAAAAAAGGTCTCGACAGTACTGCAGTAATGATGGTGTACGCCTTTAGAGTTCCCACTCAAATTTTCTAACAACACACCAAATATCATGAAGATTAAATTTTAGTAAGAAAATCTAAGTTTTCTTTCCCATTAGAAAAAAATTATTTTCCCAACCCCATTTTCTTATTACTCAAATAAGAAATGCTTATTTTACGTTCATTTTTTCAAACAGACTCTTCATCAACTCCAATATAACTATTCATTTTTTTTTGTTGAAAGTCCTTTATAAGTATCCATAGTATGATAAAATGCTTACCTTATGTTCCCAGGGTCTTGTTACTTCAAATAAAAGACATTGTCAAAAGACATTGTCAACACTAGGTGTCAGCACCAGTTTGTCAAAAATGAACGTTTGGCTGGATGGCATGGTGCTTAGTTGTCCACACACATTTGTTTAGGTCTTTATTTTCTTTGCCGTTATAACTTTAGCATCTTTAATTTTCTTTTAAAATTCTATTTTCTAATCACATTTTTCTTTGTTTATATTAAGGTTTGTGTCCTAAAATAGACACGACCATACCCCGATAATTTATAGACGAAATAAAAATCCAGCAGAGTCTCTTCTGTAAATCGAACAGTTGTACCTGTAAAATCAATTATGAAAACAATACATTCGCATACACAAAAATAAACTACAGAGCGGAAGCTAAACAAACTCAACATTACTTCAGGTCGAAGCCCAAACCACTATGAGGAGTCGAATTTGCTGGTCATGAAGTCAATGGGACCGGGTCGTTGACCGAAAATCAAACCTTCACCTATTAATATTTTTGCGCACCGACAACGTCTTTGGGCTTAACATATGATAAAAGAGACAAAACACGCGGGACCGTAAGATCTCTGGGACACCGGGATGGTGCCTGCCTAAGGGAGTTCCGACGGCCAAGTCAGTAAGCTTGCAAGAAAAGTAATAAATACGTGAATATTATCCCTGGAACTTTATTGTTTAGGAGAATGGTCGGAGTTTAGGCACGGCTCGTAGAGTGGTCGGAGCTCGATCTCTACGGGTAGACTGACTTGTTTAGAGAGAGATTATGACAATACCTGTGAGGTCTGCCTTGTGGATGAGACAGTCCTGGAGAGGTTTTGCTTTATTCGAGGGTATGTACCGTAAATAAGTGAAAGTCTTTAGGGTCTGACCCTGTATATAGATAATCACGTGGGTGGTGTGGAGAGCTTCCGGGGCCTGACCCTTGATAAAGTAGGCAAACCTAGTTGATAAAGTGGTCGACCACTTGATATTGATAAGTAGGTGAACCCTTGATATTGATAAAGTAGGCGAACCCTTCCCTTGATCACGTGGTTGTAGGAGAGAGACAATATGCGGATCCTTAAGAAAGTCTTGTATTTAATAAAGTGGGCGGACCTCGGTAAAGTGATCGACCTCTGAGATAAAATTGGCGCTTTCTTCTTCAACGTCTTGATAAGGTCCTGTACTTGATAGGATCTTGTACTTGCTAAGATCCTGTCATATCTGACTAGTACCAGATAAGGGAGAGAAAGCGGGACGATGTATGAGAGTGAAACTCTATGAAAGAACCACTATATGAGAGAGAAATTATTGGGGTATATTCGTTGATTGTCAGATGATCTGTATCATCTTCTTCTCGGTCATTTTATAGTGTTGGTGGTCGACCATCACCTGGCGGTGGGTTGTCGTCTTCTATGGTGGTAATGCATGGGTAGTCACCATAGATACGGATATCATAATCGCTTAACGGGTATATCCAGGATATTGTCATCTTGAATGATTGTAACGTTTCCTCAACGGATATACAGTGGGAGGTCTGTTGAGGAGGTGAGGACTGACCTCTTTAACCAGGGCTGGAAATGCTCGCATATCTTGACGTACCTTCGGGGTGCCTGAAGATAAATGGGGCGGGCCCATTATCTATTAATTCAAGGCCTTGGTCACCATGTGAGCCCATTAATCGTGGATTTTTTTGGGTGCTCCTGGCGACGTAATTTGGCCCATACAACCACGAAAAAAACTACAAAAGTCTCATAAAACATCGATACAACTTATAAACAAGTCTAGTGTAAAGTATTTACATAATCGGGCTTCTAGTCTCTTCCTTACAAGGTAAATTAGTTTCATATATAATAGTAAAATTAAAAATCTATAATATATAATCATTTACTTTTCAAATAAGGAAAAGCTCTGAGAATTAGAAAATTTTATTTATTATTTTCGGTATAATACATCAGCCCTAAACCCCTAATAATACTTGTTGATGTTGTACTTGAGAAGGTGCGACAGAGGTGGAACCATTTATTAGATACTTTAATAATTTTATACTTCTGAGAGATATTTTTATTTTATAGTAATCTTTTTTTTTGCGTAAATGACAGCATAAACAAATTTTGTTTATCAGACAATAAAAAGTTGTACTAACTTTTTCCTATAATTAGGTAAACTGTGTACATCATATATTTTTGTGTTACGAAATATCTTTACTTGTCATATATATGGATTTATATCGTACTGAAAAAGCTAGGTTACATGGTTCGACTCTTTTGGGTCATCGATCATATTGTTACTCCCACTATTTTTCGAGATATGAAAATACCTAACTCTCCGCCCCTGCGGAACATTTGAAATGAGTAGTGTCATAATACATGTTGGTACATGGGTTGGCACTGTGGTGATGTGATTATGTGTCGATACCATCAACTGGTTCATCTCCATTTACTTTATATAACAATGAAAATGCCAACAACTCTTGGTTGAAGTTTAGTCTTTCACTTTAAAAAGTCAAGGATTTGAGACACGCTGACAATTAAAAAATAAAAATATATAACAATGAAATCTTGGTTTTCTTTTGGAGTAGAGAGCTGATTTTCAAATGGAAAGCTCAAGCTTGAGAATTACTATAAGCAATAGAAAGTCGATAGTGTTAGAAAATTTAGTAATACAACAAATTAATATAGGGATTGTAGAGACTTGAAACGTGTATTTAAATACACTTTCCTTAAAGCAATATTTGCTCCCTCTCCACTTGAGATTACTTATAGGTTATGAGCAAATTGCCTCCCAAGATATGACAAGCCTTATGTAAATCTGCACAAAGTAATATGTGAAGATTTACTTAAGGAGCACAAGAACAATCAAGATTTGGCTAAGAGTTTATTATAGAATAAAAAGATATTTCTGATTTTCTAAGTGAAGTGTTATCTTGTTAATTCTCTTATTTATAAAGAATGAAACAACTTTTATGAAAGTTTGCAACCTTTCATAAAAGTAGTTAAAGTTGTAGAGATACATCTTCTTAATTTGAAATAAAACTTATAATTCAAATACAAAAACTAGTAAACATATATTTAAAATTCAAATGTTATTTTCAAACTAAAGTATATTCAAATTAAATTAACTTTACAAAACAAATTGTTCATATTTTTCAACAATCCCCCACTTGAACAATTTTATTAGAAACCTACTTAGCCAAATATATTTAGGTAGTATTAATGCATAAAATATGGTATCTTTCGATTTGAACCATACCTTAGTGTAAGTGCACAAAGTTCTATCGAAATCTCAGGTAGCTTGTAGCTTTGAACCAGTTATTCCTTATGATAAAACCGGTTACACCACACACACAATACATTTGTTCTTTTGCTCCACACAATTCTCGCTTGGCACTTTTATGGCCATGTGCTTCTTGGTTTCATGAACTATCCTTAGACAAACTCTAATCTAATGAGAGGCGGCACCACCTCTAAGTTCACATAGTTGAAGTTCTTTCAGTATCTTTGCTACTTTAGAGATACTTGTCATTATCGACTGAACTTCATTAAGAGTATTAAACTCTTCGTAGCAACCAACACTTTTCATCTTTTAATGGGGTTATATATAATTAAAGTGTTGAACTAGTCACTTATCAATAACTTGTTGTTACCCATTGAACCTAAGACTAGTTATTTCCTAGTATTAGGTTGGGTTGCCATCATTGGTGACTTTTAATGTAAGAGTTTCAACCCCATCCCACTAGATGTTGATTTTACCATATCTCTTGGTAGAGGTTTGGTAAAAGGATCCGCTAGATTTTGATTTGATCTCACAAATGTAATCGAAATAATTCCATCTTGAATTAATTGTTTTACATACTCGTGTCGTAGACTAATATGTCTAGACTTGCCACTATATACTCCACTATATGCACGTGCTAATGTGGCTTGACTATCACAAAATATTGAAACGGGTGGAATTGGATTTTTGATGAACGGAATCTCAATGAGTAGGTCTCTTAACCACTCAGCTTCTTTTCCCGTTGCCGCTAATGCTATGAATTCGGATTCCATAGTAGAATGAGTTATACAAGTTTGTTTCTTGGATCCCCAAGAAATTGCTCCACCACCAAAAGTAAATATCCAACCCGTGGTTGATTTTTTATCATCTCCACTAGATATCCAACTTGCGTCTGAATATCCTTCCAAAATTTCTGGAAATTTTGAATATTGTAGGTTTAAAGCTTTAGTCTTTTTAAGATAACCTAAAACTCTTTTGATTGCTTCCCAATGTAAAATACCTGGGTTACTTGTATATCTACTTAATTTACTTATTGCATATGCTATATCCGGTCTTGTGCATTGAGTCGCATACATAAGACTTCCGATAACACTTGCATACTCAAGTTGAGCAACCGCTCTTTCACTATTTTGAATTAATTTGATACTTGGATCAAATGGGGTATTAGTCTCTTTATATTAAGATGACTAAATTTGTCAAGTACTTTTTCAATATAATGAGATTGACATAAAGAATAACCCCCACTATTTTTCTTAATTTTTATACCCAAAATAGTGTCAACTTCTCCAAGATCTTTCATTTTAAAAGTAGAAGACAAAAATGTCTTAGTTTCTAGAATGCCTTCTAGTTTATTACAGATTAGTAACATATCATCAACATACAAACAAATAATAATTGTATATCTATCACAAATTTTGAAATACAAACATTTATCCGCACTATTATGTTTAAAACCATTTAAAGTAATAACACTATCAAATTTATTATGCCATTGTTTAGGAGCTTGTTTTAAACCATATAATGATTTTTCAAGTTTGCATACTTTATTTTCATTTCCTTGAAGAATAAATCCTTCCGGTTGTTCCATATAGACCTCCTCATTAAGGTCTCCATTTAAGAATGCGGTTTTTACGTCCATTGGATGTATATGAAGGATATGAATAGATGCAATAGCAAACATTAATCTAATGGAAGTAATTCTAGCTACGGGTGCATGTGTCAAAATAATCTATTCCTTCTTTTTGTCGAAAACCCTTGGCTACTAATCTAGCCTTAAATGTTTGAAGTGTGCCATTGGTATGGTATTTCTTTTTAAATACCCATTTAGAACCAATTGCCTTTGAACCGGGTGGTAGATCAACTAATTTCCAAGTATGGTTTGACATAATTGAATCCATCTCATCATTTATAGCTTCCTTCCAAAACGCCAAATCTCTAGAAGCCATTGCTTCTTTGAAAGATTTGGGATCATCTCCAATTTCTAAATTGATTTGACTCACATTAATCACATTTTTCTCTATTTCCTTCAACTAAAATGTGATTGACTCACATTAATCACATTTTCTCTATTTCCTTCAACTAAATTGAAAGAAATTCTTTGAGAGTCATATTGATCCAAACCTAAATCTTTTTCTTTTCTTATTCTTTGACTTTTTCGAGGTTCATTCGGAAGTTCATGAATTTTTGAAGATATCTCATTTTGAGACTTATTTTGATGAATATCTATTTAAGAATTATTATCACTAGATAACAAGTTCTCAAAAAATTCTACTTCTCTTGATTCATTTACAACATTAGACTCTAAATCCAAGAGTCTATAGGCCTTGCTATTTTGTGAATATCCAAGAAACATACACTTTATAGCCTTAGCCCCCAACTTAGTCCTTTTAGGATTAGTAGTTCTACAATACGCAAGACACCCCCACACTTTAAAATAGTTAATGTTTGGTTTTCTTTCTCTCCAAATTTCATATGGAGATATTTTAGTTTTCTTTGAAGGAATCCTATTTAAAATATGCCAAGCCGATAAAATTGCTTCCCCCCATAATGAAAATGATGACTTAGCATTTAATAACATAGCATTTACGATTTCACCAAAAGTACGATTTTTTCTTTCGGCTAAGCCATTTTGTTGAGGCGCAAAGGGTGCGGTGCATTGATGTATAATTCCATGTGTCTCACAAAATTTATTAAAATCATCACTAAAATATTCACCGCCTCTATCACTCCTAATTATCTTAATTTTCTTTTCTAATTGATTTTTTACTTCCGCCTTATAAATTTTAAAAGCATCACTTTTATTTTTTAACAAGTAAACATAAGTATACCTAGAACAATCATCTATAAAAGTAATGAAGTATCGTTTGCCTCCTTTAGTTAAAATTCCATTTAATTCACAAATGTCGGTATGTATTAAGTCTAAAATTTTTGATGTTCTAGTAACACTTTGAAATGGTTTCTTCACCATTTTAGACTTATACATACTTCACATTTATTCAAGTTGTTAGTATCACATGATAATAAACCACATTTAACCATTCTTTTAATAGTACTCACACCAATATGTGCTAATCTATTATGCCATATATAAAAAGAATCATGCATATAAGTAGAAGATATTATTAATTTTATTTTCCATAGTACATAGTTTCACCATTCCATCACAAGAATAACCTTTCCCAACAAATACACCACTTTTAGACAAAATTAATTTGC